>JACAGA010000022.1:3916150-4006971 GCA_029231665.1 Morus indica
ATTATTTGCAAAAAAAAAAAAAGAAAAAAACCGTCTTCTATTTTGTGTTGGTCGTAAAAATTATAAGTTAACGAACTTAATAAACTAAAAATTCACTCCGGACAATTAAATCTTCTCAAATTATTTTTTTTAAGAATTAAAAAGATTTGTATTAAAATAATAGATGTCAAGAAGAGTAAAAGGTCTTGTACACATAATAGATCTTGAAGTTTTCCAACCACACATTATTTAATCAAATCTAATTTTCTCTTGATATGTTCCTCAAAAAATTTGATTCGTGCGGATTCTTTCCTCAACTAATGAAGAGATCTTGACGGAATTGCCACATATAAAATTGAGCATAATTTTACAAAGAAATAGCCCACTTATTTCTCGAGAAGATACGGGAAACATGCTCAATATTTTTTGATTGAACAGTTGACCTAGCTCTTTGTTATTTTTCCTCGTTCAAGAACCTTGTCTCTTCTTCCACTTTGTTTCAAAGAGTAACTAGGACCAATTTAGTCACATTTTCATTCATTTGGAATCTGGGCTCTTTTACTTCTTTATTTACTTTACTTTTTTTTTATTACTTTTCCCTCTCTTTTATTTTTTGATTTCTTTTTTGATTTTCTTCCTTTCCATCATTCCTTAAGTGTCATAGGTTTGATCTTGTAGAATCTGACTCATTTTTTCATTGAGCGAAATGTACGAAATAAATCAGATTGATTTTTCGATCAAAAATACTATGTGAAATCTTCGGCTTTTTCATCTTTCTCTATCCCTATCCGTAGGTACAACATTTGAATGTTTTTTCCTCTTTTCGGATGGTAAATATTTCTCAGAACATGGAGTGTGAATCAAACCCATGTTTGAATTGAAATTGAGATACTGATGCAAGTTCTTCCCTTCTGAATCAGACAGATTCATATCTGAAAGAGGTTGACAATAAGTTCTTTCAAAATTGACTATTTGTCCCTCTATTAGAAGTGTTCTAGAAATGTCTGCAATCAAGTAAATAGCTCTACAAACGAATGGATCGGATCGAATTGGAAAATGGAAAGATTTGTAAACGTTATACCTTTCGTCACCATTTTGTGAAAAATCGTTAGGTATGAATATGTTAGACACCTGTAACTCGATTGGTGAAAGAGTATATATAGAAGCTTTAATTTTCATACTTATCCTAATTGTTGGTTCAATTTATGCATGGCGAAAAGGAGCATTATAATGGTCTTAGCTCTTGAATATTCATCCGACAATAAAAAAAAGATAACATTGAGACAATTATGAATTTCATTATTGAGTTTTCCTTACTTGATCGAACAATCCAAAATTTAGTCATTTCAACTACATCAAGTGATCTTTCAAATTGGTCAAGACTCTCCAGTTTATGGCCGCTTCTCTATGGTACCAATTGTTGCTTTATTGAATTTGCTTCATTAATAGGCTCACGATTCAACTTTGATCGTTATATTTAGTTGATGAATTTAAAATTATAATTTAAAATTAATTTATGTGTATTTTTATGAGATAAAATATTATAATAAATTATAAATTATAATTTAAATCATGATACTGATTCATTAATTAAATGCACTCTTTTACTTGAGAAGAAGAAAAAAAGAATAAGCTGCACGCGGTTCAGTGTTTCTACAAGAGATCATGTGAGATATAAATTATACATATGCTTCTGGCTCTCAAAGACACGAATAAGATGATCTAAAACGTTATGAAAAGAGATTAGCAACTTCTCAGAAGATTTTTTTTTCTCCGTTGGTATATAAAATTGGGAACCTTATATGTACACTATAAAAGTGGATTACTTAAATAAATTTAGAAGAATGCTCTTAAGAAGCTTGAAATTTATTCTTTTTCTAGAAAACTACAAAATTTGTTATTCCGCATTTAATCTATTATTATAATTTAAAATGAAAAAAAAAATTTGCATCATATAAAAGCGTTCTGGGCAGTCAAAAGGCACAGCTCTTTTTTTATGGTTTTTTTGGTTTTCCATTTTTTTTTCTTTTTTCCTTTTATTTTCTTATAAAAAAATTTTATATTTTTTGTACTTACCATTCTTTTTATTTTTTTTATTTACCCCAATTATTTTTTAAAAAAATATTATACTACTTAGATATTTCTTTTTAGTAGTGCACTAAAATATTATCATTTTCATAAATTTCTTTCTAATTGTCTCACTAAGATAAATTTTTAAAAATATGCAGAGCCCCTACTTATTGTTTTTTTCGCGGCCACTACTATCTCACACATAAAAAGAGCCATCATAGCTCTACTATTTCTTTTTTAGACGTCTAAAACTAGTCGTTTTGGATCTTTTTTTTTTTTTTTTTTTTTTTAGAAATGGTTTTGGTTCTTTGCATATTTCAATTTTTTTGTTTACGTTTTGTTTTATTTTCCCCTTTTCAAAAACTTGAAAAAAAAAAAAAAGATGTATTAGTAAATAACGTAGTTTATGAACCATCAAATGTTAAATTTTTTCACTTTTTATCATAATCTTAATGTTAAATCTTATCTTATCCACATAGTAAATGCTAAATGTATAAAAGAGTGGGTAAAACAATGCTGTTTATTTTTCATAGTCATTTACGCATCATTTTATGCTTTTTTTGCCCTCTCTCTCTTCTCTGCTTCTTTTATCTTTTCTTTTAACTTTTTTTTTTGTTCCATAACCCTTTTGGTGTTTTTTTTTTTTTTACTTTTTATTTATTTCTTTTATTTTCCATACATCTTAAATCCTAATGTTAATCCTAAGTATATATTTGGTTGTTGTTGTCGTCTTATGGTAGTTTAAAACAATGAGTTTTAGGTGTTTCATTTTTTCCTTACATTTATAAGTTTTAACTCCGGTATTTTTTTTTTTTTTGTTATTTCATAATTTATGTTCATCCTACTTGGTTCAAAACGGTAAGTATTTAGGTGTTTTACTTTTTTTACTTTCATTTTTAAGTTTTATATCCTTTATTTATTCATTTATTTTTACTTTGTTATCTTATAATTTAGAATGTTTCATATATTTCTACTAATAAACTTAATCTTTTCACTTAAACTATAACTAACGTATACTTCTTTAAAAAAAAAAAAAATTGAGAGAGAGAAGATGATGTTTCTGAGATTTAAAGTACATTTTGTGGTAGAGTTAAGTATGAAATTTTTATTAGGACAAGTATACTACCACTTAATATATAATCTCTAAATAAAAATTTTCGTCTATTTTTTCTTACTTATTATTGTTTGTATTTTACGTTATAAAAAGTTTAATCATAACTAAATACGAGCTTTACACGTGGCAAAACTAATTTTTTAAAAAAGATACACAAACATTTAAGAAAATTACGTAGACTATCAACCGATTTTCTAGTGATAATGAGTCTAATTTTACACGCACAATAGTAATTAGATTGACGTGCATTTTGATAAATTAATTAATATAGTACTTGTCTCGTTTAACCAAAAACTCAAAAGCAAAAATTTCTAACTTATTTCTTTTGTTTTTCTTTTTGATAAAAACTTTATTTATTTTATCAGCACGATAATTACATAGTATGCATCTAATAATACCTGTAATAAATTAATAAAGTTACAAGTTTTGAATAGATCGATATGAATACTGTCACTATTAATTTGGTATTTACCATGTCAAACCCAAAAAAAAAAATTGGCATTAATTTGAAAATTTTAAAGGATATAAATGTAAAAATCTTGAAAAAGTGGGTGAGAATTTGAATTTTCATGAGAATTAAGGTTGAAATGCAAATTTTGACTGGTCTTTATGACCGGTCAGCCTTTAACTGAGTCAAAGGTAGAATGTATAAATTCTCCAATTATTTAATGCCACATGGCCGGTTTGCACTGAGTCAAAGGTAGAACGTACAAATTCTCTAATTATTTAACGCCACATGGCCGGTCCCCCCACCAATCAATTTCTTTCTCTCTCTCCTTCACAATTTTTTCTCTCTTACGCTTTCTTCCTCAGGCACGGCCACCAACCCTGACAGGAATTTGGCGTCCGTTTTTCTTCCTCATCGGAAAGCTCTCGTCAAGCTGAGTTAGATTTGGTGTCTTGCGGCCGCCAAATCCGTTAGACTAAGTCCCACTTGCCGACTGAAGTTCTGAAAAACACCTAAACTTTAAACCATCATAACTTTTCTATTCGACCTCTGATCAAGGTGATTCCAATCCCCATAGATTCAGAGCGACAAGACGAACAAGTTTCGTGTTGGTGACATCCGGTGAATCTCGCTGGAAGAGCTTTGTCGGAGAGTGCCCAAAACCGCCACTGCGGCCTTCATCGTTTTCCCTCCTTTGGCTAGCCGTGAATGACACCTCCCCCGCCAAACAACTCAGAGGCCGCCACTCATCCAGTCAGGAGCACCAGCTGCCACCATTGCTTCTTATTCGCTGGAGTTCAAACTAGCCATAGCCGCTCGTGCGTGGGGGAGGGTGGTCCCATCGATTTTGGCCACCATTTTTCATGCCATGGTGTCAAAACGTTTAGTAAGAAGTGGGTATAAGTGGCCCAAAATTTGAGATTTAAGCCGCCAAAATTTTTTGAAAATCCAAACCCGATCTGCTGTATTGGAGGCCAAATTTCTGAAATTGACTACACAATTGAACTCAGAACAGTCGATTTAGTTTGGGTAGGACCTAAGTTTGCTATGAAAATTTGCTCCGGGATGCTCCGCCAACGTGTGCCGCTGCCGATGGCTGGATTGCAGCAACGCTTCATTTCTCAGCTTCCCGACCTTCGATTGACGATCCAAGACTATATCTCAGCTTGTTTCAACATGCTGAACTCAATGGTGACCTACATTGGAGCCAATTTTACTGTGTTGAAAACTCGTCCGATACTGGTTGCACGTGAATCGAGGCAAAGTCGACCGGTGGAACGGAGACTCGTTCGTGATCCCAATTTCTCGAGGTACCTCTGTGAGTTACTCCTAGTCGCCCACAGTCCCTCCAGGATCCATTTCGAGTTAGGGGTTCTATTACTTAACTTTTGTAGAATTTTATTTAATTAATTTGTTAATTTTAAGAAGAATAAAATTGTATCTTTTGTTTTATTATTATTATATGATATTATAAGAATAAATCATTAGTGGGTTCATCCTGTAGTATATAGCGTGGCCAAGCGATTTGACATAATTTTGAATAACTCGACATAGAGGTATGGTTAGAGGATTCTAAACCGGACATGTTGGTGAGAAAGGTGTGACCGTTTACTACCCCTAGGTGTAAACCCGAAAAGTTAAAAGAGTGGAGAGGCATCAATGCTCTCTAGGGTTAGAAGTCCCCAAAGTTACTGTACAATAGTTACATCTTAGTAAGGGTTCGAGATAATGGTCCACCCTTACTTGTGGTTTGAGGACTGATCTAATAGAAACACCGAGATAGAACTCCTTTCTATTAGTACTTCTGAGTCACCTCGCCTTTCGGGAGTTGTTGGTTGTGAGAGTACGGATTGATTACCGTACGAACACTGACCATCTAACTTATTATATATATGTACACAACTTATGGACGATTTATTTTCGACGAGGATTTGACGCCCCGTGGTACGCGACGTATTGGAGATTCTTCCATTTACTTTGGTTATCTTCTCTAGTTATGTAAGATTCTAAGACCGTGCTATCTTTAACTGAGATTTGACCGATGATAGTTATACTGATGCATTTTTAATTGGTGCTAAATTATACTGTGGGCTTTTGGTTTTGTTATGTTTTGTCGTCTTGTGGTTTTATTTTGAGATTTTCATTAAAAGTCCAATGGACACTTGTCTTTTGTAATGTGAGATTTACATTTTATTTTTGTTTCATTTGTCCCTCATTATTTTATTTAAATTGCATAACCCTCACTTAAAGACGTTACAGACCCCGCATCGACTCCGGGTTGGTATTTATGAGCCACGGCTGATCAAAATTTTATATGTATATATTTTAAGTTTTGAAAATAAAACAAATATATTCAAAATGTACGAGTCTTAAATTTCACTTATTATAAAAAAGGAGAAAGAAGAAAATATGCTAAAATTTGAGATGAATTAAAATTAATAGGCCAATAGTTTACATAAGTTAATAAATAGGCCAAATTATTATTTTCGTCAATAACTTGTCAGATTATGAACCATAACTTGACAAGTTATTATTCATAATTATCCATAACTTGTCCGATTATGAACCATAACTTGACAAATTTATCCATAACTTATCTGATTATGAACCATAACTTAATAAGTTATGGCCTACTAATTTCTATAACTAAAAATTAACCTATATACTTTCTTTAATTTTTTATATTGGCCTATTTTCTACTATTTTTCTTATAAAAATTTTAGAACAATGGGTGAGTTTACCGATTCTTATAAATGTTCAGAGCGGGCCTGTCAGGCCTTACATTTCCTAGGCCCGTCCTGTCCCAATTAAATTAGTGGGCCGCGCTAAAATAATCCCATTGGGGCCATCGGCCTGACTTTCTGCTCTCAAATTTCTAAGCTGTTTATCAATCTAGTAAAAGATTCGATATGTTGGGACAATATTTAGCACATAAGTCGTGCAATGGTCTCCTAAATTTCGCCAGGTAACACTTATGAACAGGTCCTTTTATCTTGATTATTACTGATGAGACAAAATCTTCATACTTTTTTTTTTCCTAAATTTCTTTAGGTTTAAATGAACTTACTAATGCTTCGTTTACTTTATTAATTTAAAGTTTTAATTTTGAATTTTTATAATAAAAAATTTAAAAAATATATTATATTAAAATTTTTAAAAAAGATTACTTTTTAATTCGAAATAAAAATCACGAAAGGCGTCGTTTTTTAGCGCGTGTAACGCCAACTGACTCTTGATGGTTGGTTAGTCGTTACCAAGCCTCGACCAACGAGTGTCTGACAACTGACAACACTCAACAGTCAGCCTGGCGGCTTCATTGAAAAACTTAGGCCTCGTTCACTTCACCGATTCGAGTTTTTAGTTTTAGGTTTCTACAGTAAAAAGCTCTCAGAAAATGTCACATCAAAATTTTCTGCTACAGTAAAAAGCTCTCAGAAAATATCACATCTCAGTTCGAATCAAAAACTCGAATCCGCGAAGTGAACGGGGCCTTACTCACCAAGAAAAACTCTCTCTCTCTCCTCTCTCTCTCTCTCTCTTCATATACTTTTCTATACACCATCGTCTCTGCTTCCCAAGTTCGAGCAAGCTCTGCCGTGGCTATCGTCTCCACCTGATTCAAAATTCTCACAAAAACAAGAAAACCCACTTGCCATAATGCTCGTCCCACTTCATTCTTGAGCTCGAAATCTCTGTTCTCTGTCTCTGATCGACATTTCCCACCAATCGAAAGCCTTTTCCGTCTACTTCTTTCACTTCTATTCTGTTTCGAACGCGTATTTTGATCACCCGGGACTTTTCCTCACAAAAATTCAATCGCTTGTATATTATACTTGGATTGGGAGAAACTGAATAACCGTACTTTCCTCGACGCCCAAAACCCCCCCAATCACATTTTGTTCTTATTATCATTTTTTTTTTCCATTTTTTTCTTTGTTCAGATTGTACCAAAATCTGGTTTTGCCATGAGTTTCCTCTCAAGACCCTCTTTATTGTCTCCTTTCCTCATTGCTTATCCTTCTCTGCGGTGGATGCCATGCCAGAGTTGGGGGTTTCTCCGGTGGCCGGGGCTTGATGGGTTCATGAGACTGTTGGTGGTGTTTCTTCTCTGGTCCATGCTTTCTGAGATTCGCTTCATTCCATCTTCTTCCATGTACCCGACTCTCCGTGTTGGCGATCGTATCATCGTCGAAAAGGTTGCGAAATCCTTAAATCTTTTGGCTCTTCTTGCTTGCTTGGCATCTGCAAGTTCTGCCTTATCGTTTTTTTTTTTTTTTCCATTTTATAGGAAATTGGTGTAGACAATGTTAATCGTGTTTGACAAATTCATTTGCAATTTCCATAGTTTTTTTTAAGTAAAAATAAAAATTTACAGTAATTTCCACAGCCAACAATGTAGATTGGTGTTAAGTGTCAACCAAAACAAGAAAAAAAAAAAAAAAAAAAAAAAGTAAACATGGAAGGAGTAATCATGGTTAATCGGTTAAGAATTAGACACCCAATGCATTATTATGGAGTGCAATAAATTAGAGAAAACAAATACAAGCACACAACCAGATTTATAGTGCTTCATCTTAAGTGTGAGATCTACGCATTTTCAGCCCTAAAATTTCACTTGATTAAGAAAAAAAAAAAAAAAAGATCACAAAGAGAACTCCTCATCTATGTCTCTGAAATTCTTTGTTTAGGGTAACAATTAGCCTCCGTACTATCATAATCTCATAATCTTGGATTGGAAGATGCTGGAAATTAACGGCTTAATTACGGTTTGAGTTTAGTGGATTGTTATAGATCAACCAGGCCTAGGTCATACAGAACACTAAATCCAATACTACAAGCAATAAAATATTTATTGCAACACATTTTCATTATAGTTTTTTTTTTTTTTGGGGTTTAGTACCTGTTATTTTGACTAACATTATGGTTATTGACGTTAACTTCTCCAGGCTTCATATTACGTAAGAAGTCCTGCTATAAATGACATTGTGACATTCTTTGATCCAACACAGGTTTGTTGTTGCAGCATTGAACTCACATGTGTAGTCCTAGTTAGTCGTTGCTTTCTTCACAGAAGTTATGCTGATTTCTTTTCTTTGTTTTGTTTCTAGCCGTCAGAAGACACGGAAAAGAATGTTTTCATAAAGAGAATTGTTGCAAAAGCAGGGGACTTTGTTGAGGTGTGTATATATATATATATATATATATATATATATATATATGACTATTTACGCCTCACCTTTAATTTAGTACTTCGTGTGCAAAGTACATGCATTATTGATGACTTATATTTTCTTGTTTTAATCATGAAACCTCAAAAAGAGGAAATTTGATTGAAAAAAGAAAGAACAATTACATCTAACAATTACCTCAAAAAGAGAATTGGTTATAGGAGTGATGTTCACTACTCAAGTTCTTGTACTGATTTCCACCAATTACATCTTGCAGGTTAATAGTGGATTACTCTACGTCAATGGAATTCCACAGGAGGAAGATTTTATAGCAGAACCCCCTAAATATACATCAAATTTAGCTGTGAGCCACTCCTTTCTGATGCCATTTTTTCTTTTCTTTTCATTTTAACACGCTCTTTTTAAGCGCGAATAACCCCATAAAATCCAAATTTCCATTATAAACGCTAGTGTTTTTTCGTTCATTGCAGGCCATTTTAAGTTCCTCCAATTCTCCATTCTTTCTCTTTGGCCACAATCTGTTGCTTTGTAGCTAATATTCAGCTTCTTTTGAGTTTGCAGCGGGTGCCTAAAGGTCATGTTTATGTGCTGGGAGACAACCGTGATGTCAGCTATGATTCCCACTTTTGGTAAGCATTCTCAAGCAACTATACTTCCTCCTTATATTTTCCTTTTTAGTTTCCCTTCTTTGGACATTGTTGGAATCCTAAAACGCGCTGGTTCTTCTCGACACTAATTGTTTTCTCTTCATTTTTCTCCTTTCGAAATCTTTTTCCCATGCGTACTAAACTAACAGGGGACCCCTTCCCATAAAAAACATCATCGGAAGATTTGTAACGTGCTGCAACAGACCATCGAAGCGCTGACATAAGATTCGAAGATTTGGCTTATCGCATGAGAATGGAAGCAAAACAACACGGTTTACATGTCGTTGTTCTGCCTGTCGACGATCCATTGTTCGGTTTAGTAATTAAAACTAATATTAGGATGTTGTTCTCTTTGTGTCTTTGTTTGTTTGTTGTAAGATGTGACTTGATGGTGGACATTTGTTGTAAGACCGAACATTTTTTAATGTTTTCAACAGCAGACAATTTATTATTATGATATGCCGGTTTCTTTTAAGGATTCTAATGCACAATCACCAGGGACATAACAAATGTCCTGATTAACAAGTGGTTTGAAATGTCTGTTTCCATTGCATGGTTTGGTTCTGATTATTATTTATTTATATTTTGAAAAAAGAAGGTTCTATTCAGTTTAACGTATATTGCATATGTGACAATGGTGATTTGGATTCTTTTGCCTTTGTGAACACTACAGTTAATTGGATTGATGAGGCTGGCTGTTTTGCGGGGGGAAAAAGAAATAAAGTGTTGGAATTACACACACACACACAAGGTCGATCGACTATTTGATGTCGGTGACGACCGTTGGTCACTTCATTAATCTGAGCAAGTAAAGTCTTATTTCTTCGTTATTCTTTCCTCTTCTTCCTCTATGGTTCTTGGAGATCCCTCTTCTTCCTTTGTTTTGATTTTTTGATAACCGGTTTTTGTTTTTTTGATAATCAGTGTCGCTGTCCCGAGTTTTGAGTTTGCCGGAGTTGATTTTGTTGGTTCGGAGTTCGTTTTATCATATTTTTAAAATTGATTTAAGGTTATAAGCGAAGTTGTTTTAGCTTTATATTTCAAGTGAAAATGATTTAAGGTTATAAGCGAAGTGGTTTTAGTTTTGATTTCAAGTGATTCTATCGCCGTCCTGAGTTTTGGGATCGGGTTCATTCTAAACTTACTTGTAGACTTCAGTTTGATTTTAGATATTTAATGTCTTACCTTGTACAAAATAAGTAGTAAATAGATTATATATGTGGTAACAAATATAAGTGATGATTTATTTTTTTAGTTTTCCAGAGTTGATTATGCCGTCACAGAATTCGCTTTATCACATTTATGAAATTGATTTAAGGTTATAAGCGAAGTTATTTGAGTTTTCTATTTCAAGTGAAAATGATTTCAAGTTATAAGCGAAGTGGTTTTAGTTTTGATTTCAAGTGATTCTGTCGCCGTCTTAAGTTTTGAGATCGGGTTCATTCTAAACTTACCTGTAGAAATCTGAATTCGCGATCCTCAATTTAATTTTAGATATTTAACGTCTTGCCTTGTACAAAATAAGTAGTTAATCTATTATATCTGTGTTAACAAACATAAGTGATGATTTATTTTGTTTTTTTTTTTTACATAAAATCAATTATTATTTTTTAGCATTCAAATATAGTTTTTAAAATTTATTCTTCAAATAACAAGCTTTTTTAATAATTAAATTATTTTTTTACTATTTTAATTAATTAAATATTAAATTTCATGATGATTATTAATTAAAGGTATTTTTGTCAAATTACAGTTTAGTTCCATTTCATTCCATAGTCAATCAAACAGCATAATTCTCATTCAGGTCTTGATTCCATAAGTTCAATTAAATTAAAGAATCAGTTTATGTATCCAGCCCATTCCAATTCTATTCAATTACTATTTCTATTATCATTCCGCTACTGCAATCAAACGCATCCATAGTGCCTACAAAGATATCTAGGCAAAGTATATTAGGTTTTAACACTAACGCCTCGTTCGTTTCGCTTGTTCAAGTTAATGACGTGAGTTAAAAAGTGAATTTATGTTAAAAACAATACTGTAAAAGCACAAGTTAAATTTGAATTTTTGTGGGAGAAAACACTATAACAAAAATTTGAGTTGTGATTTAAACTAGCATAAATCTCTTACTTTTTTTTCCTGATTGGTTTCTAATAAAGGAAAAGGAAATGGCATTTTCTTTATATCATCTTCATAGCTGAACAGGGTGAAACTTTTTCGTTAATTGATTCCAGGGTCGTTCTTACAGTTGGAGAAAACGATTTCAACAGTGAAGAAAAGTTTGGAAAAAGAGAAGGAATTTTTGGAATCTTATCGTTTTATGGTTACTGTGAAGCATTTCTATCTTTAACCTAGAAAGCGTTGAACTAAACTAAAACTTTAGGACATGATTGTGCCAAATTATTCACATCACTTTGGCATCGAATTTCTGAGGAAGCCAACTCCAAAAGAAGCAAAATTAAGAGAAATAGTAGAAAATAGGTTAATATGAAAAGCTTAATAAAGTATATATGTCAATTTTTAGTTATAAAAATTAATATGCCATAATTTGTCAAGTTATGGTTCATAACCAGATAAGTTATGGATAAATTTGTCAAGTTATGATTTATAGTCAGACAAATTATGGACAAAATAACTTGTCAAGTTATGGTTAATAACTAGACAAATTATGGACAAAAATAATAATTTAACTATTTATTAACTTATGTAACTTATTAACTTATTAATTTTAATTCATATTAAATCTTGATATATTTTCCTCATTCTCTCCAAAATTAAGCTAATTAGAAAAGAGGCATCCTAGTTTCCCGAAAAATGGTGTCTAATCACCAATAAACATAATAGAACAATAATGTAATTAAAGTTATTTAGAAGGGAATTAAAATACATTACAATAGTTGGGCTGTATAATCAATTGGGAGCTGCCATTATGTAGAAATACAGCCCATATTTGTTCAACGAAATCCATAAAACTGTTGGATTCCTTGGAACTGGAGACCCAAGTGAATGTATTCTAGAGTTCAAGATTCGAAAGGGAGAGAAGACAACGAGAAGACAACGAGAAGCCCAAACCTCACGGGAAAAAGAGTTTTAACGAAGGGGCCTAGCTCAATTGCATGCACGTGTGCTCAACACGGGCATTGAAGGGAGTGTGACAAAAAATACTTTTAGCCCCCGTTTACTTTATCGATTTGAATTTAAAATTTAAATTTTATTACAGTAAAAAGTTATCAGAAACAGTCACATCTAACTTTTTTACTACAGTAAAAAGCTCTCACATAAAATCACATCTCAACTCAAATTACAAACTCAAATCAGCGAAGTGAACGAGCCACTGCTCTGAACCTTTTATCAAGCTTTATTAAATTGTAATAGTTTTTTATCTATGATCCCGTTCATTCGAGTTTTGATGCAGTAAAAGATTTTTAAAAATAATCACATCTAATTTTTTATTATAGTAAAAAACTCTCACATAAAATCACATCTCAACTCGAATTACAAATTCGAATCAACGGACTAAACGAATTCTATGATTATGATGGCTCAAGGCTAGATGATTATTGTGACCACTTATGTTGTCAAAGGTTAGAGTACTTAGTAATCCTTGCTATGGTTTTAAATTTAAAGCCTTGTTGCTCCAAACTCACTGCTATCACATTTGGTGGGGTTGAGGACCTGAGGTGACACACTCCTAACTCGTTGAGGTTCCTATTTTTTATTTTTTTAATGTATAGTATGCTCCCTCAACCTAATATTAGGTTAAAATTTTGAAAATAACGTACACAACGAATTTATTCTGTTTAGTTATGATGGTTAATATCATTTGGAGATTGGCCAGCAAGGCTTGGTTTGCCACAATTAACGTGGCAGTACTTCTAAATGAAACTATACAGTGGAGCACATGCGTGTAATATAACCATCAGATATTTTTGGGTCCGTGGAGCACGAGTCCACTCAACTCAGTCGTGCGTTTGTTGTTCTTGGTCCCTGTCCCGAATCGCCGCGTCCAGTGCACGGACGAGTCCACCCATGGTCTCTTCTCACACACATTCCTCCCCAGTAGTCAACCTCCCACATTGTAATTTTATGTTGGTTCATTTTGTTAGTTTAAATTATAATTAATGTTTTTAATATTATATGTTTTTTTTTTAAATTTAAATTTAATTTTTTGTGTTAGAATATTTTCTTTTATATAAATTTATTTTTTAACTCGAATTGAAAATTTAATCAAACTGAATTATTCTTGATGTATTTTTACGGAGAAATTTTGTTGAGAAAAACTAGAAAAAATGTGGCAATGTTAGTTACTAAAGTGAAAGTGGCGTCACAGAAGACGGTTGGACTGGTGGTGGTAGACAGAGAACGAGATTTTGGAAGAATAATGCTAGGGATTTTAAGCAAGAATGGAAACCAACTAGTAGACTTTATAGAACAACTTGCAAGTTTATCTAGCTCTCCACTCAGTGCAACTTGTATTTCCCAAATTTTTGGCAAAAAAAAAAAAATTACAATTTCCAAATTCAACGTATGTTTCAGTACGTATCATGTTAGGTATGGTACACATTATCGGTGTTAATAGAGAGTGATAATTCGTGTTACGTGTCATATTTTGATCATTTTTTTTAACTTGTAGTTAACCTGAACACGATTTGAACACGAAAATTTTTAAAAATCACAACACGACACGATTATTTTATGGGTTGACACGACACGATATGAAAATGACCTGTGACATGAAAATTATATACTTCTATTTAATTTTTTACATATTAGAAATAACTTAAAATTCATAATACACTAAAATACAATAACATCTATCAAAATTAAGCAGAAAATAATATAAGATTTTAAGTATAACTATCACGATATCACAAGTTCATAATAAAATTTAAAATGTATAATATATTTTTTTAATTTTTTATGAGTTTCGTATCTAGTTCAAGTTAAGCGGATCAACTCAAAATTAACTCATTTTTTTGTGTCAATTTTAAATTGATCCAATTCTAAGCTGAATTTTTTTTTCTCAACGTTAACTCTTAAAATTTATATCACTATTAAATCATATCGTGGTATCATAATTTATATTAGCGGCCCTTATTAATGATACTCACTAGAAATAACATAATTTTTTTCTTTTGAAAAAAAAGGAAGAAAAAATCACTCATGGTTCGATGACTACTTGTGATATTTGCAATTTATTGTATTTATGATTTTTTTTTCTTTCCATGCTAACAGCTAATAACTCTGCTCTGAACCGTGACTGTGAGTTCTGACTTCTGATGGTGAGAGAAAGAGAGAGAGAATGAGATGCGGAAAATAAAATGCGCAATTATTAGGAGATGGACTGCCATAGTTGACCGCCGTATCATTCTTCAATCTATATCTCTATGTGGGTCCTACCGTTACCTGCGGTCCTGCATTCTTCAATTCTTATGCTTCCCTGTGGGTCCTACCTTACATCATCAGCGTTTGACTCCTTTTCTATTCAAATATTCATACAATTACGTACCATCCATGGTGGGCGTGCGACTGCTTTAGCTGTTCTCATCGCACTTCAAGCTATTTTCTTTTTTATTTTTATTTTTTTATTTCCGCCTCCTTCAATAATGTAAATGTTAAAAAAAAAAAGGAAAAAAGAAATATGCATAAAAAAAAGAATAATCTGAGAAAAGAGATAAAGCTAATTATACACGTTTGCTCATTATAACATTGTAAATGTTGTCTGAGATTTAGGTCTCGTTCATTTTATCGATTTAAATTTTGAGTTATAAATTTTTACAGTAAAAAGTTCTCAAAAAATGTCATATTTAATTTTTTTTTATTACAGTAAAAAGCTTTTAGAAAATATCACATCTCAACTTAAATTTAAAACTCGAATCCGTAAAATGAATTAGGACTTACTCAATCAATTTACTTCGTCAACTTCCATATCTAAATTATCTATTATGTATTAAAGTCAAAATTGTAAAATGTTCTAGGTTTAATATATATTAGCTTATGCGGAAAATTGTCACATGCAGCATACTGACCAAGTACCTAATTTTCTTAGCCACTCAGGGAAATAGTTGACAAGTTTAACACAATTTCATTACTTTTATGAATTCTAAGGTATAAATGTCTTCCTTTGACCACTTTTCTTTAATCAAACCCGGGAACCTGCTCTCTGAAAACTCTTTTCCAATTTATTCAACTGAACTGACCCCATGCAGAAAACCCTCCCGATGTCTCTAGCTAGTTTCCTACCCAACACACATTTATAATATATGAAAACGATGTTACATACATATATATATATATATAAACTAAAGAGCTAGTTAGCTTTATTAATAATAATAATAATAATAATATTATTATTATTATTATTATTATTATTATTATTATTATTAGACTCAATCAATATAATAATAAGGAGATTAGGTCTGATCTATAGAAGTTTGTGTATAACTAATCACTTTTTTGTGTGTGTGAAATGAATGAAAGAGAGGAATTAGCATCAAGGAGTTTGTGTATATATATATATAAGGTAAAGGTTCACTAATTAATTAGTAGCTTCCATAGGATTTGAACTAGCAGCTATTGATATGGGCAATTATTTGGTTGCTTATCCTTCCATTTTTTTTCATAATTAGTTTTGATTTTGAACAGCATGAGATCAGGATACTAGTGCTTGCAGTCGTTTACGCAAACATATTAAAATTAAATACTCGTCGTAATTTGTAACAAAGTCTTATCATGACGTGATAATACACTTTTTGCCTTCAAAGTCAACATAATCCCAAGTATAGTACCAGTTCCATATGTAGTATTTCGATAAAAGTTTTTAGGCAGATAAATTTAGAAAAAATAAAACTCAAGATATAATTTTATTTAAGTTTACGTTCTTTTAAGTTTTAATTTTATTTAATTTTATTTAATTTTATTCAAGTTACAACTTCAACTTAAGTTTAATTTAAATTCAACTAAAAAATTATACTTAAATTACACTCAAAAAGAACATATTCTAAATTTTTTTAACCGTTAAATCTATATATATTTTAATTTTTATATAATTTTATATAGATCTAGCGAACAGAAAATCTGACTCAATAAGAAAGTCGCTTTTATATGTCACTCTATTCTTCTTCTTACGCCGACAAAAGAAGAAATCGGTGAGTCGTTGACCTATTAATAATGCAAAGTTGTTGCAATGCATTAAGAAATCGTGAATCAAGGATTAATTTATTTTACTAATTTTAACATTCAATATTGCCGGCATTTTATAACATTATTGAATAATGTCTCCCTCTCGTGAAACCTTGAATCAGTATTAGTTAGTAGGTAAGACTTTCAACTATATAGTTCTCATTTTTCTACCATCCATTTCGTTTATGTCGTCGAATTCGGTTATTTTATTCTGTAACTGCTAAAGATTGTGACATTTTCTAGTTTATAAAATAGTAACTTCACGACTTGTTACTAGTAAAATTCCTTGTGTGTTTTGTCACGAGATTATGCATGTCGACACAGATTTAATTAACTCAATTAATTGCATACACATAGCGACCATCTAAATATCAGTCACTTCAATTTAGGTTAATTAACAAAAGGACGACAAAAATGCCAAAACATATTAAAAAATCTCAACTTTAGAATTAACTTATATATTAGGTGATAAATGTGAAGAAAATTACAAGAATAACCATTTTTTTTCATCATTTTATTATTTATGGCATTAAAAATATTCTAGTAGAATATAAAAATATCCCCTCAGAAAAAACTATTCTAATATAATATGAAAGATATCCCAACAAAAAATTAATAGCATAAATAATAAATTCAAAAGTGACTACAAAAATAAAATAGTGCTTCTTTTTTATGACATGATGAAAATTTCTCATAAATGTATTGACACTTGGTCCCTATATATGGTCGCTTTTAGCATCCAAACGCAAAGTACTATATGCTAAAAATTATATATATATATATATATAACTCATATATATTAGCATTTCTTCTTTTTATGGATTGCATTTATCTTCCTCATAGCCACGACGTCGTTTATGTTCGTACACACGACACGCATGGTATGTACGTGCGTAAACAAGCACATTTTTAGGAAACACTTTTTTTTTTCAAGATAAAAAAAAAAAAAAGTTTGTCCACAAGAAACATGTGCATTAATTACGCTAGTGTTCAATCCACTGAATACGATGAATTGAATAAATGAGAAGATCATTTGTGCCGTATTTGAAGATCATGTCTGCAATGCATATCCATTTTAGATAACGCAAACACAAGATATAATATTATTGTGAAATTAAGCATTGACAAAAAAAAGTAGATGCTCAATTGTTGCTAATTATTTAATTCAATGGTAAATATACAAATGATCACCAAATCTAGTTGGGCAGTACTGAAGGGTTTTTTTTTTTTTTTTTTTAATTTTTTTAAAGTTGTATTCACAATTCAACCTTTTTGTTTGTTTGTTATTATTACGTTTTTTTCTCAAAAAAATTTAAGTTTTAATTCAAATTTAACCTATGAAAAGATTTTCTTCTTAAGGACTACGTACTCTCCTGAAATCAAAGTTTGTATAGTAGCTAGGTAAAAATAGAAGTTCTAGTAAATTATTTATTCTCTCTCAAAGCAGCAATGAAGTTGGGTTTATTTTCACTTCTTTGGACAAAAATTAATTATGGGGGAGAAAAGATTAATGTACGTTAGATTTTATTAATTTTCTTTTAATTCTCTTTTCAGTCATCCAGCTGATGATTCCAAAATATATATATATTTTGTGATTTAAAAATTTCACTTCCTTTTTTTTAAGTGAATAAAGTATAATTTGAGACTAATTATATATATATATATATCAATATATAAGTTACTATCAATCATGAAAATATGATATCATATACATACATGACAGCGTTTTACTTTTTTTTTATCATTTTTTGAGGTATTTTTTTTGCAGACATGCCCAGAAAAATGTTAAGATCGTGTCTGTAAAATTTCATAATTTTTTGATGTAATTTTTATTTTATTTTATTTTTCAAAGACCAAATATAAAGAAAATCATAAAAAATAAAATATTCATCAAAAAATAGTATCACTTGTTGCATTAATTCCTAAAAATCATATATTAATTTAAAAATACAAAATATAAATAAAAATATAAATTTTTAACCTATCCCAATTCTTAGACGCCCCACTACACAGGCCGAGGGCCAAATATTTTTATATGAGACAAAGAGGATGTTAAAGCTAATTATGATAATGTAAGGATTCACTCCAAATGAACCGAACTAAAGTGATGACCACACGTAACGCCTTTAAAGGATTTGGTGATCAGGTATGGATAGCCATCTTTGGATACGTGTCTATCTTAAAATATATTGCTTTTTGGAGTTTTTATGTATATCAAATTGGAACCTTTTGAACAACTATCCTCCTTATCAATTAATTATATATCATAGTCTGAGACTTGGAACAAATTAAAGTGCTACCATTTCATTGGTTTGGCGAGACAAATATATCATACATTATTGTACTTTTTGGAGATAATGGCAGATCACGTTATTCCCTATTCCCACAATGACGGCCAAGAAAAAATATCTCACACATTTTTTTCAACAATTTCAGCTCTACCTAAGAAGAAACTTTTGAGTAATAATAATCATATAAAATTGGATTTTTCTCCCCTCGTGTATATCTCAAAAAAAAAAAAAAAAAAAAAAACTATGAATTATGGTGCCTGATTAATATTTAAGAGAATACAAAATAATAGCTTGGCACTCGATATCCTTAAATGTAAATTGTTAGGTTTTGTAAATTCAATTTTATGGATATGTCAAGTTTATTGTGTGATATACACGTGTTGTTTTGATTTTATCCGAGGCTTGTTAATTTTACAGATTTGAGTTTTGTTACAGTAAAAAGTTCTCAGAAACAATTATATCTAACTTTTTTACCACAGTAAAAAGTTCTCACATAAAATCACATCTCAACTCGAATAAAAAACTCAAATTAGCGAGCTAAACGGTCCTGAATTTATACGCTATTTCTTAGATCCAATGTTTTCCTAACTATCTTTTACATTTTTTATATTAAAAAACCTAAAAGATGTATTTTTTTACACTTTTTTTGACCTTTTTTATGTAATAGTCTAAAAGTGGATACTCTTTCTTTTTCAAACGTTCCTTAACCGTCAAAATTATTGAGTAGAAACATTCCATTACTCTTTAATCCGGACTGATCTTTTTATCGCTCTAAAAATCTCATATACTCGTCACCATCAAGAAAAGATCAAAGCAAATTTCAAATCGAACAAGCAAGAAAGTCTAGTGTTTGTCTATGATTTGTGAATGGTCATTTTACGAATAAATGAATCGGCATCGGCATACCAAATACACTTATAATAAAAATTGGACTATTCAAACATTAAATAATATCTATTTCGCACATGAATTGTATTTGCTTTCAAATTTAACACTGTATTCTTTTTGTTTCTTCATCTTTTTTCTTTTCTCTTTGAATAAACACTTTAATAATTATGAAATATTAATATATCTCACAGAGAATGGTTAGCGTCATTTTTTATGTCACTCTCTTTATTATTTTTTACATTTACTGTTTGATACATTGAATCCACTAATATAATATAATATTATTATTTAAATAAAAAATGAGATAATAAAGCTCACTTATTACGAATAAATGAATACAGAAAATAACGCGAAAAAGTGCATTAGCACTCCCTCATGTCCCATATCTGATGGGTCTCCACAGAATGTGATGTCTGACCTAATTAGACATGAACTGCATTCATGCACTAGTGGCTTGGTTTATATGTACTCACATGTAACAACAAAATAAAACTTCAACAAAAATAATATGAAAGGAATCTCGCCTGGGACTTAGACTGCTAGACAGATTGTGATTGAATATTAGTGGGACAACTAAAACCAGACAGCTACTCGTTTGTCTCGAGTGATGATCAATAATTAATGAACTGCTTTGCATATCAAGTAGCATATATATATATATATATATATATATATATATATGTTTAAATTTTGAAAAGAAAAATATAAGGAAATAAAGAAAAAGAAAGAGAGAGAACAGCGTGTGTGGTGCACAAATTGTTCAGCTAAAACTAACCAAGTTGTGGATGGAGAATTATTCGCCGACTACAATTATAGAGGATTAAATTATTAACTATAAATAAAATAAAATAAAGAGTACATAAAGTAAATATTTGTTTTGGTCATGTTTCCCAACAAGACCAATTTTTAGTGCTCAACTCATGTTAACCGGTTCCATTTGATGGCAACAATGTTTACATTAGTTAACATCATTTTACTTTTTACTAAAAAGAGGCTAATTAGTAACAATGAATTGATGATTGCTTAGTCCTAAATCCTAAATTAATACTACAAAATGATTCCTATCTTGAATTTAGCTTGCTCTTGGTAATTTTTAACCTTTTTCTAATGAATTCAGTAATTTTGTGGGATAGTCAAAGCTACAACCTCACTGGTTATGCTATAGATCCTTCAATCAATTCCTAACAGCTAGAAAGTTTAACTCTTCAGCACCTTCCACTTAGAGTTGTCAAATGGGCCATGGACGGGCCTGCCCAGCACGTAACAGGGTTGGATTCACCACAACAATTCACTCTCAACTTCTCATTTCACTCTCATTTTATCTCTTATCTTGTCTCTTTGATATTGATTCTAAGCTTTTCTATCTCGATTACTCATTTTCTTGCTTTTTCATTTACAAAGTTCAATCAATTTTCAGAAATCTTAGAAAAAAAGGTATTCTACTTATCAATTTTGTTACATAACATTGAATTACTCAAGTTTATTTATATTGTTTATAAATGAACGAATTAATATTAGTTTCTATTTTTTTAGAAAATGGCTGCATTAAATTTTCCTGATTTCAATGTTCTCCCTGAGCTTGATGATGAGCCATTTTACGAGGGTGAAATGTTGGCCCACAACACCATTCTTACTAAGCCGAAAACTGCTCCGGTTGGTAATGCCTCAGTGCACAACGAGGAAGTTGGGGAACGTAGCAGGGAAAAAAGACCGCGAACTTCTCCCGCGTGGTAACATTTCACAGAGGAGCTCTGACCAAATCTAAAAATACGTGAAATGAAAATTCATACGGTATGTAAATATTGTAAAAAATACTTTTTTAATAAAAATGGTTGGGGTATTGGCCATCTAGATAAACATTGAAAAGTATGTCTATTGTTGCACCAAGGTGGGAGTGTGGACTCCCGCCAACAAGCACTATCACTCACATCACAAGGGTTGCAAAATTTTACATACGATGCATAACGTGCTCGTGAGGTACTGGAGACTCTTGCCAACAAACATTATATATATAATTAGCGAAATGAACGGGGACATGTAATCAGCTATATATATATATATATAGGGCCCGTTTAGTTCGCTGATTTGAGTTTTTAATTCGAGTTGAGATTTGATTTTATGTGAGAGCTTTTTACTGTAGCAAAAAAGTTAGATGTGATTGCTTGTGAGAGCTTTTTACTGTAGTAAAACTCGAATTCTAAACTCGAATCGGCGAAGTGAACAGGGCCATAATATATCTTAGCTACTCAGGGAAATAGTTGACAAGTTTAATACAACTTCAGTACTAACAAACGCATCACGGCTTTTGGGAATTTTTTTGTATAAAAATATATATTAATGTATCTGTAAACTTGAGCTGAAATATATATGTTCACGCACTAGGAAAGCTTAGTGGATTCTTCATGACGAAAAACCTACGGAACCTCAAAAGAAAAGATGAAAAACCTACAGTAAAAGCCCAGGCCGCACAAACAGTCGACAAAATTATAATCTAATTAAATTAATCGAATCTCCTAATCTCTGGAAAATTAATTTTGACTATTGAACCTCCAACATTAATCTGGATGATAATTGCCTAATACAGTACTTTTCCAAGTGCCTACTCTGGTGTCAAGTGGGAGATTACTTCCTAATTGACCATATTTCATCGAACTGTTAATATACAGTCGTCTAATATGTAATATTTATTTCGTGTTAATTACATATCCTCATTAAGTTATGAAAAAATAAAATATATGTAATTAAACAAATAATAAAATTGGATTACATGTAAGTGAGGTAAATATTTGGAAAAAAAAAAAAAACAATGGATTTGTATAATTTGAAAGATAGATACATAAATACGTACTTAAGCGCCTTTGTATAATAAGGGTCTGTTTAGTTCGCTGATTCGAGTTTTTAATTCGAGTTGAGATGTGACTTTATGTGAGTATTTTTTACTGTAACAAAAAATATAAATGTGATTGTTTTTAAGAGCTTTTTACTGTAATAAAACTCAAATTCTAAACTCGAATCGGTGAAATGAACGGGGCTTAAATAATAACCTCTCTTTCCCTAGTAATATAGGGAACAAAAAATGAGAATAAGATACTGCTTTTTCCACCTTTGGAAGAATGCTTTTTTTTTTTTTTTTTTCAAAAAGAAAAAACCGATAATCATATGAAATGAGGACCAATGAATGGCCAGCTCTATCTCTGGGATTATTTTAATTTCACTATCAAGCATAAGAAAATATTTGACGAATATATAAATTGAATAATAATGTTATGCTCCATCTTAATGGCTAATGCGTAGGCATAATGTCATTTTTTTGTTTTTAAGTATAGGAATGAAATAATGAGAAGGAGAACCGTATTCTCTTTCAGTAAGGATGGACGAGAAGCTACACACGTGGGAATCTTTGATTCAAAGGTGGTCGTTTAAAGAGATTTGATTAATTTATTAATATTTTGCTGCTCTCTCATATATCTACTATATAAGGTTATGATATTGATCGGAAGAGACGCACCAAAAAAATACAAAAATAACAAACACCCGTCTGATCTTGTATTGCTCCTCATATTGATTCATTATCTCTCTTTCTGGTTTTCATTTTAGTCCATCAAATATAGAAAGTGCTTGTTGGTTTTTCTGAAAACAAAGCGGCACACAAAGGAGAAAGATACAAAAAGAAAGGTTGCAGAAATGAAGGTAATTAGTGTCTTAAGTTTTACTGTATGATGTTTATTAGTTTTCTGCAACTTTATATACGTTATATATATGCATGTGATCCTTATATACGTAATAATTTATGAGCATTTATAGAACATATATATTTTCGTCATCAATGATTTCAGAAGCAATAAATTTCAAAGAAAAATGATTTTCTGTTTTGCTCTAAAGGAGATGTCACAAGTACCATGCTCATGTAGGCATGTCCAATGCCAAACCTTTGGTTGGTACAAAAATTTATGAAGAAAATGTTAAAAAGCTCAATATTATATGTATTATCATGGAACAAAACACATAAGAGAAAATAGTAAAAGCGAAAAAATAATTGTTGGTTTTGTTAGTTTACTAATTTATCCTAAAAGTTTAAACTTTTAAGAGGTGGGTCAATAATAGTTTTATTTTAACACTCTGCCTCTCGTGTGGACTAGACAATGAGCAATCATGTGAGTAAATTAATTAAAAAGTCCAACACGTGAATATTTAAACTCGATATATATTAAAGACCCAACACTTGATAATTTTAAATGAGGATAAAGAATGTAATTACGGGAGTTTAAACTAGGACTTTCCGTTTTGATATCATGTGATTTTCATCTCAAAATTTAAATTTTTAAAAATAGACCAATAATAATTTTATATTTTAACAGTTTAACCAGAAATTTTTATCGTGTTTAAAGAATGTTATCAAAGAATATTATGGCTTTAAACCAGAAATTTTATATCATGTTTAAACCTTCTACCCTTCTTTCTATATGTCATAATCCTGTGTATATTTATTTGGTCATTAATTACTACTTACTATAACTAGCCATGGTCTTTTCAAGGTCCTCAAAGTAGTAAAAGCTTTGCTTAAAAAAAATGACAACCTCTACGATGGAACACTAAAAAAAAAAAAAAAAAAAAGTGAAACCTGCATTTTTAATCGTTGAATAGTCATATTATATAAAATTTGTATTAAAAATTTACAATAAAAAGAAAACTGTTTTATTATAGATGTGATCGTAAAAAATTAATTAATAATTACAAAACAGTACTCCACGGGGAGATTTTTTTTTTTTGGGTCTAAAAGTAAAGAATGCCTAAGAAAATATACTTGTACCAACTAATTATTCGCCGTTGTTTTTCTGAAATAAGTAGGAGTAAAAAAATAGTAAAAAACAAAAAAAAAAAAGAAATAAAGAACAAGAGGTTGTTAATTAGCTGACCACTTTCTACGTGTCTACATGAGAAAAATAAACAACTAAAAAATAAGCTAAGGAAAAAAAAAATAAGAGACAAAAACGTAACTCTCGTCTTACGGAAGCCTTGATAGGTGCCGTAGAGCATATACGTATTGCATTGGTGTTTTGAAAGAGGACTGCAGTGACAAGAAACTCGACAAAGTGGGTCGAAAGTCGGAACAAAAAACAAGAGGTTTCGAAAAGATTAGGACTGTTCATAAACCCATAAAATCCGTTGGCCCAATTCACCGTATCACAATCTAATTTAAAAAATGTAATTTTTAATATTAAAATCTTGTTTCAACCTATGAAATTTTATTTGAAGGCAGAGTGTGAGTTGAGTTTATAATAACTCATATATTCTAATTTAATTTGCGCTTTAATTTACCTTTTTAATATTTAATTTTAGACAGATAATTCATTTATACTTTTTAATTTTTTCATATTTAAATTAAGCCTTTATATTTATTTTATGTTAAGATTAATTTATGAGTGTAAATAATTTAAATTTGCTTTATATTTGATATTAGATGAATTACTTTATTTCATATTTGATATTAGATTAAACTTTAAATTTTTATTTATTTAAATGTTAGAGTTATTATTTATATTTAATGATAAATTTTAAATATTAAATTAAATTTTGAGTTTTAAATTATTTAAATGTTAAAATTGATCACTTAACTCATTTTGCACTGTCCCAACTCAATTCAAACATCATAAATTGTGAAATTTACACCTTTTGATTATTTGATTATTTGAGTTTTTCTAATATCGTTAGGATTAATATATGCAATTTACACCTTTTGAGACAGTGGAAGAAAAAACCCTATTCATGAACAGTCTTAGAAAAGATCCTACAAAATCTTCACAAAAAAGCCCCTAAAGAGAAAAGAGAGAGAAGTCAATTCAGGGGGTGTTTTGGACACGGAAAATTTCGTCGGTTGTTGACGTAATACGCGGACTCCTAGTCCTATCATTTTTGGACAGTTCTAACTTTACTCTTAAAAAAAAATAAAAAATAAAAAATAAAAAGAGAATCCCAAAAAAATTTGGAGTTTTACGCCACGTGGGTGTCTGACTCCGACTTTCTCCTCCCTCTGGGTGGTTATATATCCCCCCACAACTCTCCATTCTCTTCAGCGAATTTCAATCTTCGTTTTCTCATCAGTTTTTCTCCTCTCTTCAATTAATTTTCTTTTCCTTTTCTCTTCTCTTTTTCCTTTTTTTAAGTCTAAAAATCCAGTTGGGTTTGTTGGAATTCTTGGTGTGTATGAAATTCCCAGTGCCTTATTAACATAAAAACAGTTGAGAGAAGTTGAAATACTGACTGGTAATTACAACAGAACCAGAAGACTTTAAATTATTTCCCATTGAAAGAACAAGAAGAAGAAGAAGAAAACCCATATTTTCTTTTTCTGTCTTTCTCATTGATTTCCCACATAAAAAGTTTCACCAACTTTCAGACTTTTGCATACAAATCCAAAAGGCCCTTCATTAAATTTCCTTTTCTTTTATGCACAAAGATGGGAGAACAACAGCTTCAACACCGCCAAGTTTTTGACGTCTCACTCGACGTTCCTCAGCAAACCGGCTCCAAATGCTTTGACGACGACGGCCGTCTCAAGCGAACTGGTAATAATCTTCAAAAAAAAAAAAAAAAGTATCTTTCTTTTTTGTTTATTTTCTAGTTGTGAAAAAATGTAGTTTTTAGTAATGGTTTTTTTTTTTTTTTTTTTTCTTTTTTTTGTGATGTGAACTTTTAGGGACTGTTTGGACGGCAAGTGCCCACATAATAACGGCCGTTATTGGGTCTGGAGTTCTGTCGCTGGCTTGGGCCACAGCTCAGCTGGGATGGATTGCTGGTCCTGCTGTGATGTTCTTGTTCTCCTTTGTCACTTACTACACTTCAACTCTTCTCTCCGCTTGTTACCGCACTGGGGACCCTGTCACTGGCAAGAGGAACTACACTTATATGGATGCTGTTCGATCCAACCTAGGTAAATTGTTTTTACTTTTTATGTGAAATTGTGAAGTGGGTTTTTCTTAAAAAGTTATAAATTTGATGTTTTTTTTTTGTTTTTTGTTTTTTGTTTTTTTTGTGTGTGTTGGGGTTTTTGGTTTTGGTTTCATTAGGTGGACTTCGGGTCAGGATTTGTGGGCTTTTTCAGTACCTGAATCTTTTTGGAGTTGCCATTGGGTACACTATTGCATCGGCTATAAGCATGATGTAAGTATCTTTTGATGTTAGATTTGTGTAGCTTGGTAAAAAAAAAATTTGCTGATTGATTGTGTTTTACAAATAGGGCAATCAAGAGGTCTAACTGCTTCCACAAGAGTGGTGGGAAAAATCCATGCCACATGAGCAGCAATCCCTACATGATTGCTTTTGGTGTCACTGAGATTATCTTCTCTCAAATTCCTAACTTTGATCAGCTATGGTGGCTCTCCCTTGTTGCTGCTGTTATGTCCTTCACTTACTCTACAATTGGACTTGGACTCGGAATTGCTCAAGTTGCAGGTTCAGGAAAAAAAAAAAAAAAAGAACACATACTCTCTAATGTCTATATTTATAATGCTTTGTATAATGTTAACGTAAAGAGTTTCTGGAGTTCTTACTGACATTTGGTTTTTTTTCTTGATAAAAAACAATAGCAAATGGAAAAGTTGCAGGAAGTTTCACAGGAATAAGCATTGGAACTGTGACTCAAACTGAAAAGATATGGAGGAGCTTTCAAGCACTTGGTGACATAGCTTTCGCCTACTCTTACTCCATCATCCTTATTGAGATTCAGGTATATTTATATAACAAACATATCTGTGTTTATTAAAGAAGATTCTACTTCATTTTCATTAATTTTTCAATTATTTATATGTGGGGCTAATTACATTCTTTGATCATATAAACAGGACACAATCAAATGCCCACCACCATCAGAAGCCAAGATAATGAAGAAGGCCACTCTAATCAGTGTGTCAGTGACAACCCTTTTCTACATGCTTTGTGGCTGCATGGGATATGCCGCTTTCGGAGACATGTCCCCCGGAAACCTCCTCACTGGCTTTGGCTTCTACAATCCATATTGGCTCCTAGACATAGCCAACGCCGCCATTGTAATCCACCTTGTTGGTGCATACCAAGTCTACTGCCAACCCCTCTTCGCCTTTGTCGAGAAACAAGCAGCACAGAGGTTCCCGGACAGCGAATTCATCACCCGAGATATCAGGATCCCCCTCCCGGGTTCACGCATCTACAACCTCAACCTCTTTAGGCTGGTTTGGAGGACAATCTTTGTGATATTAACCACCTTGATCTCGATGCTGTTACCGTTCTTCAATGACATCGTTGGCCTTCTTGGGGCCCTCGGATTTTGGCCGTTGACTGTTTACTACCCTGTGGAGATGTACATTGCGCAGAAGAGAATACCAAAGTGGAGCACGAAATGGCTTTGCCTACAAATCTTGAGCTTTGCTTGCCTTATCATAACTGTGGCTGCAGCCGCCGGCTCAATTGCTGGTGTAATTCTTGACCTCAAATCCTATAAGCCCTTCAAGACCGACTACTGAATTTGAGATTTGAGAATAAGAAATATATCACAGAAGTATCCCAATTCTACTCCAGCGTTTCCGAAAACAAGGGAAGGAATTGGCCGTTTAGAATTTCAATTCTTAAGTTGGATGTTGATGTCCATAACAAGCCTGAATTGGTCATGTTATTGTTCTTTTTCAGTAGTTCTGCAACTTCAGTTCTTGTTTTTTTTTGCCTTCTTTTACTGTCTCTTTAGGGGAAAAGGATAGGCAGGGCCATGTATGTACGTAAATGAAATTGAAACATGAGTCTCTGATCCAAAGTGTGTTTTTAACTTTCTCTAGTTTCCAATGCCAAAATAGAAAGATGTTAAGCTAAAACTTAATAACATTTCTAATTTCTTCCCCCATACACTCCAAGTTTCCCTACTTTATCAAATGCAATTTCATTCAAGTCCACTTTTTTACACTCCATATCCAATCAAGTATGTCGTTAAATGATTTCTGTCTAGCTCTTGGAATCAATGAAATGGTCAAGTAGCTTAAAATATTATGAACCACTGAAAACGCACAGAGAAACCCACTACCAAAAAAAAAAAAAAAAAACCCGCAACTATGACCAAATATATATTTGAATGATGGTGGTTTAGGGCTGTGCTCAGCCTAAAAACTTGGCTGTAGAGTCATGAACTTTATGGGAAAGATATATATATTTTTATAAGTGGGTAATTTATTAGCAATCTTATAAAAATTTAAAAAATAAGTTGAAAAAGATTTCAGATTGCAGAAGAAGAATTCAAATCATATTTGAAGTTAGAGTTGCAGATTTTGTTGAGTTGAGATTTGAATAGATAAGAATAAAAGCTTAGTCAAAGGAAGATAAGACATTGGTTGAGATTTAGAGAGATAAAGATAAGGCATTGGTTATTTGAATTTAAATGAGATTCTGAAAGAGTTAATGTAGAGACTAAGTTATTATTTTAAATGAGTGATTCGAATTTAAAAAAGAAGATGTATTATCTGAATGTGCATTAGTTTGTTTCAATTGGGTCACTTCAAAGGCATCATCTTTGAATATATATATATATTGGAACTTGGCATTGAGGTGAGGTGATATATACATGAAGCCAATGTGATATTGTGGAGGAAAAATTGGAGGAGATTTTGGAAAAAGATAAAGAGAATCGGTGCTTTAGTTTTAAATTAGATTCTCGTGATCTTTTAGAAATTTTATTAAAGGCTTTAGTTTTAGCTAGAGAGAGGAGGGGTTTTAATAGAATATTTTCATAAAAGAATATGTGAGTTTTTGTGAGCCTAGTGCGCTATTGAGATCATTCTTCAGGAGAAGAATTTGTTGCTTTCGGGAGGAAGCTCTACCGTTCGAAGGGAGTTTGCCGTGCAGTTAAGAAGACATGTGGTGCACGCTAAACAAATCATTGTGGAGATTCGTCACAGCGGCGTCGTTGTCTAGGAGGGAATCATTGTGTGAATAAGTCCATCCAATGTCTGTAATTTCTGAAACATAGTGAACTGTTTATTGTCTGGGTGTGGCCCCACAGAGTAGGTGTGCGTATCAAACTGCGATATCATATTGTGTGTTCTTTTGATTTCTACACTTTATTCTACTCAAACAATTTGAATAATAAAAAATCCGAATCTTAATTAATCAAGTCGTATTTCAGACAGTATTCTAATATCATGTGAAACATCATACGTAACATCAAATCTAATAATATATATACACATATGATATATGATATATCTAAGACATGGGCTTCTATTAGGAAGTATTTATTTATAGTGAACAAGTGTGAGCTTTTGGTGGCAGCATCTATCAAACTAGTCCCACCATACCCAGTATGGGAATGGATGATAAACCAGTACTAAGAAGATATTAGACATGCCATTGAAAAGGACCCAATTGAGAGCCTTTCTTTCAGGCCATAAAGGGAGACATTACATGGATGGAAGATTCTTTCTTCCATCCATGAAGGAAGGAAGCAACGTTCGTTGTGGGCTAATAGAAAAATTAGATCATTACTCATTACTCATTGGAACTGCAAAAGTGATATCAAAGGTGATTGTTATTCTTCTAACAAGGTTTTGATTGCTTTTGTCAGAATTCTTGATGTGGGTGGTGCCTTGTATTCAACGGAGAAAAATGGTTGTATACCCATCAAGTAACTTTCTTTTTTGCTTTGAAAAAACTTCTTCAACAACCACCTAATAATATAACAAGATTTAGGGACATTGAGTTCATTTATGTCTGGTTTAATTTGTGAATTTAAATTTTTAATTTAAATTTAGATGTAATTTTATATAAATTTTTTTTACTATAGTAAAAAAATTAAATGTGATTTTTATAAAATTTTTTAATTATAATAAAATTAAAATTTAAAATTTAAAATAATAAAATGAATGAGACCTTAATAAGTCAATTAAACTACTAACCCACTTAATGCCACAATAAAAGTTGAATTTCAAAGCCCTAGAAAACTATAGGTGTCACTACTTTATTAGTGTAGGTTCCGTTAAAGCAAAAAATGAATCACTCTATTATTATTGCTTTATTAACTCTTGACTATTCTTAACTTTTAGCAATAGAATTTGAGTCGTGATTATTCATATAACTCACTAAAGTTGAGTTATATGCATTGTTCAGGGTCCAACTCCAGTCTCAGTCTTTCATATTTTAAAGTATTTAACATATAAATAGATACGGTATTTTAAATTAAATTATACAATATGATTTAGTATGTAAGATTTTTTTGTGTTGGATATCAAAATATGTATTATCTTAGTTTTAAATATTGTATTTAATTATACGATGCATAGTTGTTGCCAAATACCGTATTAATATTTTAAATGATGCAGCATGAAGTATCAATACATCTACCTAAACGTGCTCTTACTGGCAATAGAACTAGACTCAAGACGTACCTTGACAACACAAGCACCTTGATAATCTCAATTAATTTGATAATACTATCCACAAGAAAGAAAATAACACATGTTAAAACTAGCATTAAAATTGACATTGGCGGTTCCTTTTGAAATGTCCATAACCATTTGAAACTAGAATTAAAATTGAAATGTGTTTCCTTTTGAAATTGATTCATTAAACTAATATCATTTGTATATGCACGCACACACGTATGTACATGCTCAAAAGGGTAAAATGATTTGGACCCAAAAAGAACAAAAAAGAAAATAACCTAGTTGTGATGGAAGAGGCGTTAGTGGGAAGGCAATTAACTCCGCCGCCACCAAAGGGCTGTGGTTGGTGATAATTCTATAAAATAAAAATATATTTTTTTAATTTACATTTAAATTGAATTTGTTCTCATTAATTTTTATTTTTTTCTTTTAGTTTAGTTTCATTTTATTTTATTTTATTTTAGTTGATTTTATTCAATTTTTTTCATCTACTTAATTATTAATTCTTATTTACGTTTAAACTAGATAAATTGAATATTTATTTTAAAAACTCATCTTTAATTTTAAATCATAATTTTTAATTTTTTACAATATTATTTTATAAAAAATTTAAATTTTAAAAATTAAAATTATAAATAATAGTTCTAAACTCACAACTGAACATCTCCTTAGAATTTAAAGGCTATTAAAAGGAGCAAAAAGGAGATGAAAATCTGCTCCGGAACCTTCCTTACATGCACCAGCTCCAGCCTCTCTCTGTTTAGCACACGTCCAAGCACTCCTCAGCAGCCAATCCAGTGCTGACACGTTGCCCCATTAAGCCTTTCTCCATTGTGCTTGCGCCACCTGGCTTGCTTGTGTCAGCTACCCCTAAAGGCCTTCCAATTCGTGTTGGACGTCAACTTTGAGAGGCTTTATAAAAAGCCTTGGCAGCCGCAAAACCGAGAGAAGAGACCCCCTGCGATTATTCCTGCAACACGTACAGAGCATGTAACCAAAAATGGTAGAGCCCCGTTGAAAGAGTAAAATTATTTTGAGGAATTTAGGATTATTTTATTTAAGATTTTTATTTTTCAGTTTTAAGGTTTATAAGGGAGAAAATATTTTAAAGATTAAGAACAGAAAATTTAAGATTACAGAGTTAAACTTGAAAATCTATGACACATTTATATTTATTTTTCTTTTTAATTTCTCTATCTCTGTAATTTTGAGAATTAAGATGTTAAAACTCTTGATTTATTTTATTTTTAGTTTTATGTTTTAATTTTTTTTTTGTTAGGGCTATGAGATTACTAATTTTATTTTAATGTAATTTGATTTATTTTTGCTTTCAATAAAGTAATTTATTAAGAATTTGTTATTCATGGTGGTTGTTTCTCTTACCGTGTTTAATGCTTTTATTTATCTGGCCAATATTTAAATTAAATTGAAGATCTAAATTGAAACCACAGAAAGAAATTTTTAGGAATAACTTATTGTAAGAAAAATCGTAAGGTGCGTGCGACATTGAGAGATAGTAACACGATTTACGTGAACAGTTAAGAGAACCAGAGAGTGTAATGAATTTTTAGGGTGGTGGAATTCACATCGAGAGATAGTGAATTTACATGCTAGGAATATTTTTGATAGCATCCCCTGAAAGACTATTAAGTTATCTAGGATTACTCATTCTAACACATTATTAATTAGTGATGTTAGTAAGGATAATGAATTAAATTATATTAATTTTGGTGAAATTAGTTGCCTTAATATTTTATTTATTTGGTTTTTATTTTATTTTTATTATTTTTTTATTGTAATTTTAGCTGTTTAAATTAATTTTAAAATTAATTAATTAAAATTAAAATAATTTTTATGAGAACGATACTTTATTCATTCATTTATTACTTATTTGTGATATTATGCATTTATAATTTTCAGATCAGTCGGTAAATAGTAGGCCCACTACATCGTCAGCCGTCGCTAAATACTTTTTTTTTTCTTCTTATTTTTATATAATTAAACATCTTTCTTTAGGATCTTATAAGCTTTTGAGCTTTTCAGTGGGTTGTTGGTGTGCCTTCTTGGAAAGATTCAAAGACCCTTCCCACTTTTGCTTTAGAAAAAAAAAAAAAAAAAAAGGTGTTGCTGGCTTTGTCTAACCTAATTAGAATTTTATATTAGTAATCATGAAATGAAGAAGAATCTCCAAGATTTAAGGGAGTGCGTTTAGATTCTTCACTGTAGAGTCCCACTTGGATTAAGTTAATACTTTTGTGCAAAGCACAAAAGGTAATACTGATTATGATTGTGTGGAGGACAACACTTTTTGAGAGTGGAAATTTCTTTTACTTGTTTGTGGGAAAAATATAACTTGGCCTATGAATTTGGACGAAATAAGTAAATTATGACGCTAATAGAAGCAAGTTCTTGAATCAACGGCTGATTTATTATTGCAAGATATTACCCAACAACCATACAACTGTGGGTTTTTTTGCGTGACCTCATTGTGATGCAATATAAATGTAAGATGCAAAAGAAGGAAAGGAAACTCATGGCGTTTAGTTTATTGATTTAAGTTTTTAATTCGAGTTGATATGCAATTTTATGTGAGAATTTCTTTAGAGCTTTTTACTGTAATCTCAAATCGGTAAAATGAACGGGATACATTCATTGTCTTATCAACATGTCCATTTCATCGTGATTTATTATTGACATGTTAAACCGAAAAAGTATCAACTTTAGATTTCAACTACTTAGTCAAGCAATGTACTAACCATGTATTAATAGTCTGAAAAAAAAAAAAAAAAAACCTCTCCAAAAAATTTTCTGAAATTTTTACTGAACTTTTTTTCTGAAATTTCTAAAGTTCCCAAAATATCTTGGATTTGAAGTTTTTGACACTTTTTTTTTTTAAATAAATATGGATAAAAACATATATTTTGGTGAGGCTGAAGTGTGTCATTTGATAGAAATGGAGCACAACTAAAATTTTATAGGGAAAACCATGATAGTTATGATAAACGACACGATTCCAACAAACGACAATACGTTTATCAAAAGACATCTCTTCTACAATTGATGAGAAATTATCAGCGTCGGTCTTAGAATCTAAAAGGATTAAGAACAATAAAAAAAAATATATTACAATATGAGAAGTATTCTTCTACAATTGATAAGAAATTATAAGCGACATTCTCAATTCTTAGGATCTAAAAGGATTAAGAACAATAAAAAATAACGTATTTACTGTACGTGGCTAGAACAATAGACGTAAGAGTAAGACTCACATTTCAAAAAGTTTTTAATTACCCAGCATAAAAAAAAAGTATTTACTGTGCGTGGTTTTTTATCACACACACACACACACACACATATATATGTAACATATTTATATATATTAAGGAAGAAAGGATACTGAGTTCTGAGGAAAAAAAAGATGCGACGAGTAAGTGATAGATTATAAGATTATTCGGGCTATTTTAAAACACAATAGATAATTATTTATTTTAATACATCGAGAGAGAGAGAGACAATAATCAATAAACGACAATTACTTTTAAAAACAACAACATACCAAAAAACGGCAATGACTTCAGAAAGCGTAGACCATCTCAAACAAACGACAATAGACTGAAAACTACATAAAACACTGAAAGGACAATTATATAGACGATATAATGGACAATTACTTAAAAACAAAGACAATATATAAACAAAACGACAACTGTAAAAAATTGAGGAAAAATAAATTATCTATAGATTTAATAAAACTAACGTAACGACAATAAGTCGAAAATATAACATATCCCCCCACAAAGGTGTAAATCGACATGGGGAAGAAATAAGAATATTACATAAACCAGAAAAGTTGTGAAAAGATAGACTCATAAAACGATAATTACATTAAAAACGACAAGAAAAGGACAAAATGCCATCCCCTGGCACAATGAGCTATTAAGCTTCGAGAGACTTGAACTAGAAGACTCAACACTTGAGGTTGCCCGTTAATTTTACCGATTTGAATTTAGAGTTCAAATTTTACTACAATAAAAAACTCTTAAAAATAATCACATCTCAATGAAATAAATAAACCCTAAATTAATGACTCAACGATACTATATCATCTCATTTGTTTTTACATTACATCTACTTATCTAGTACTTTACAAAAACAAAAAAAACAAATTTAATGGAAGCACTTTCAATGCAAAAAGTATTCTTTAAGCCTTTTTTTTTTTGGCTCAAAAAGATTTAAGCATGTTTTTTTTATTAAATGTCAATTTCTTTGAATTAAAGAATATATAGCTTTTAAAACCTTAGAATTAATTAATAATTCATATATTTAAAAGTTGATAAGTTAAACATAGATTAAAATAAATTAATGAATTAATCAATCGATAATTTATTAAGATCAGTGAATCATTAATTTAAAAAGAATCAACATACACAAAAATCCTTTTTTAAAGTGAAAATTTTCCATTTAACAAAATTAAGGACATTCACTCAAAGCAAGCATTAAAAAGGCCAGCGACAGTAATTTTTTCTTACGGAAGTATATTTGAAAAATCAAGGGAACTCATACAACTTCACACCCAAAAAAAAAAAACAGGCTAATGTTCAACGGTCAACCAATTATGCTAAAATTAACATACGCAAGGAGCATAAATTATATTTCCAAAACAATACTTAAGAACACAAAATAACTTCTCAACATTCAAGCAAACAATAATAACTTCTCAAGAAAAGACGAATCACAAATCAGAAGTTCCGAGGGAAAAAAAATACAACCGAAATAAAAATAATAATAATAATGCACATGTAAAAAGGAAAAAGAAAAAAAAAAGAAAAAAAGAAAAGAAAAAGAAATCGTTCAAGCAACAACCATAACAGCATCCCTCTCCACGCTATTGAAATCTAATCGTTCAATGGAGATTGTCGATCAATGCTCTAATGGGCAAGTATCAACTATTGATTGTAAATGGAATCATAGTCTAATTTACATTAACATACATAAACTTTTTACTTTTTACCAGTTGGCGTCCCAAATCGAACAAACACCAAATGCATTGCAGCCCTCCTGCTGCACTCCCAATGCTGCAAAATAGCCGTATCTGAGTACAAATACGTACTCCTCCTGAATAGGAGTAGTTCATACACACCAAAAAAGACGACTTACTCATCGTAACGAAGAACGAGAAGAAAGTTCTTCCTTCTCGAACTTCTTCCAAGCTTCCTGTTTCAGCATCAAACCAGATTTAGCTTAATGCCAAAAATACTAAAAACACTAGTTCAAGTACGAGGAGCTTTTTCTGAGAGTCAACAGAAACATTGCTGAGTATTGAGAAATGTACCTGAAGGATATCAAAAACCTTCTCTGCAGTAAACTTTCGCTCAATGTTGGCTCCTTTCTGTTGAACCTTATCAGGATGGACACACAATTTAGCCTTATTATAGACCTTTTTAACCGAGTCAGAAGTAATTAAATCTGTCAGCAAAACGGGCTGCCAACCACATTCAGGCCAAAGTACCTGTTCATCATTCCAGAATAAAGTGTAATGTCAGTATTGATAAGGTCTTGCAAGATCGGCTAAAAATTCTAAATAATGCAGGACGAAGGGGAATTCACACCATTCTAGTAAGACAAGTAATAGCAATGCTGGGATATAAACAACTATTTCTTGAAATGGAAAACAATTTGAATACACGCCTTTGACAACACTTAAACTTCATATTTCCAGTACGAATACATCATTTACACCGTAAAAACTGGAAGGAACCCTGGATTTTTAAGCCTAGGAGATGTAACTTGTCACTTGCACTGATCATTACTCTTGAGTTGGGTACAGTCTAAAATAAAACTCTATCTTAGATACGTTAGGAAGTATGTGGAGGAATCAAAATACACAAATCCATATGCAATAGGTTACAGTCTAAAATAAAACTCAAATCTTAGACACGGTAAGAAGCTTGTGGGAGGAATTGAATTACACATATCCATATGCTACTTAATGAGGCGCATCTGCGTTACAATGTTTAGCAACCAAAAAAAAAAGAAGAAAAAAAGCGCCTCGTTAAACGTATATACTTATTTTCCAACAGCATAAATTACTATCACTAGCTTTCATCATTATGTTCAACAGATATTACATGTTCTATCGTCATACACGTTGCCACAAACGACCTCTGTTCAAATACAATCTAGTAGACAACACGTGATAGTTTAACAATCATGTAAGACATGTTAATGTAATTTCACACAACAGAAGACAATGAAGAACTGATTATTTCTGTACTAAAATCCAGAAATACAAGGCAGAATATAAAAAGTATAATACAGTGTAGAACATACATATTGCAATGACGACAACAACGCACGAATGTTGCCCTCTTTCCCAGCAGCCCAACGTTTTATTCCAACATTCAGAGTCTCAGCAATTCTCTGCAAGTGCATTTAAAATAGTCAATTAAAACAACAACCATGAAAAGACATAATCCTAGGGAAAATTAAAAATGTTAACAACAACAATAACAAAAAATGATATTTATAAACAAAAAAAAAAAAAAATTATATAGTATCACCAAAAAAGAAAAAGTTCCTGAACCAAAAACATTAAAAAAACTAGTTAAATACGTTAACAATGACTAGTTAAGAAATCATATTTTAATTTGAGTATCCTTATAAAAAAGTTCTCCATGCGCATAACAATGCTAATGAAACAAACCAAATAAAAATTTTTTTTTTTCTTAGAACAAACTAAATACTTACATGCCTCTCTTCCTGCTCTTGCTGAGCTTGAAAATCCCGCTGTTTCATATCATTCAGTGCATTGTGCTGCATAAAGAACAATCAAAACCTTTGATTGTCCTGTGCAAATATAAGTATGACAAACAGCTGAAATGTAAAAAATATTTAAGTAACAGATTTCCAGAATTATTCCATAAACAACATTGGCAATATAGCCATATGTGTACAATGCACCAGTCGGGCAAAGGCCAAAGAAGAGTGAGTTGACTTCCCAGAATTATTCCATAAACAACATTGGCAATATAGCCATATGTGTACAATGCACCAGTCGGGCAAAGGCCAAAGAAGAGTGAGTTGACTTCCTATATGGAGTCCTTGAGAAAGTTGTGCTAGAACTTTAAGAAAAAATTGTCAAATTATGTTTGAGAAAACAGAGACACAAGGTTTCAAAGGAAAGTGCACAGACCATACGCTCCTGGGTTTTTCGTTGTTGATCAAGTTTTTGCTTTCGTCTTGAATCACTATCCCCTCTGACTTCTTCAAATTGTCCAGACATTTTGCCGTCTTAAGAAAGAAAGTCAGAAGTTTTAATACATTTCCTTTTGGAAATTTGCAATGCTTTTAACTGAATCCAAACTTCGATAGTAAATTACCTCCAAACACTGAAAATGGGTTATTAACAATTACATTAGCGGAAGGGGACTTCTTTATGCTGGGCGAAGGCACTTCAGGTCGAGGTCCTCCCCTTTTGTTAGTAGCAGCATCAAATAAGGGATCCTGTATGTGGGTCAGAAATAAATAATCTACTCAAAAAATGTTGGAAAAGGAGTTTCACCAACTATACTTGTGTCCTCACCATAGTCGTCGTCCTTGACCTCGGTGCACTGTTTGATCGAGGGCTGTGCTTCACACTGAAAAAGGATTCTAGGTCATCTCCACTCGAATGAGAATTTGAGCGTCCATTTGCATTATTGTGAACGCTGCCCCTGGCAAAGTCCTCAAGTTCGTCTAAGAAAGAGACATCCGAGCTCCTAACTGTATCAAAATACACGTTTCAATTAAAGAAGAAGAAAAATAACTCGGTGAACCTTTTGCATTTAAAAAAAAAAAAAAAAAAAACCATACATCCCGTTTTTAGCCAAAGGGTATACCTTTAGGTTCCCGTGAAACTTGTGTTGCTATTGGAGGGGATTTCAATCGTGGAGGTTTGATGCCTCCAGACTTGTTGAGTTTATCAATCCCTTCCATTTGGTCCGTTAAAACATCAGAGGAAGCATATGCATCTTTCGAAGTACGGACAGAAGTTGATTCTAGCACAATAAAAGGATCTTCCGACGAAGTGAAATTTGATTTAGTAGAACGAGGAGTTGATTGACGAGCGCTATGTTTGCTTGCACTTCTGAAGAACAACATGAAAACAAGATAAAGCCGTTAATTTGACACATTAAGCAGTAGATTAACACTATATAGCCCAGTTTATTCTTTTGGAAGTTCCAAAAGTTCTTTACACAAACACAAATGGTCCCAGATAAGTTTTAGAGTGGATTTTTTTAATTCATAGAGGGCAGAGTTTATCAGTGTTGAAATTCTACATCTTTATCATTCAATCAACCCAATTAAATATCACTTTTTCAAATTATACGTACCCGTCATTGGGAGGAATATTGTCACCAAACCCAGGTATCAAATCATCAAAATTAGAGGTTGTGTTCCCACTTGAGCCTTTTGGTTTCGCGTCTGCTTGAACAAAATCGCCTAACAAGTCATCAATTGGAGCACTCTGCTTCGGAGGCGAAGCAAATGGCCCAAAAATATCGTCGCTGTTCGAATCATTATTCGCGGAAATCGAACTCTTTACCCCAGGCATTCCATCAAAAATATCGTCACTACCATAGGCGTGGAACGACGAGGTATTCCCATTGGAATACGAGAAGAATGACTCGTAATCAAAAGATGAACCACCACCACCAGCAGCAAATGATTGCTTCGGGGGATTAATGTGTACAAAAATATCATCGTAATGACCGGAAGCTCCACTATTGTAGGGTTTCGAATCACCAATGGAGTCAAAAATCCTATTTTGATCGCCGCGAACATTAGAAGGTTTGGGGTTTATATTCGAATTCACACCGAAATTCCAACTCTCTGCATTATTATTGTCGACGGCTATCTTCGATGCGGCCATTGGAGCCGCTTTTCCTTGGGGTTTCAACCCATACCTCTCGGTCAACACACCGAACTCGTCCATGTTCAAACCTTAACCAAATCGATCAAATTGAGCCAATAATCGAGGTGCGACGGACGATTACAATATCGAAAAAGAAAAAAGCACAATCAGGCAATAAAAGATCAATAATTTAAACAATTTTCCAATAAGCAGATCGAGCCACAAACAGGGGATTAGCAAATTCCGAAACACCGGTCGAAATTCTCTACGAAAATTAGGGATTCTTAGGGCTTACACGACGACGTTTTGTGTCCGTATCGGAAAATTGATGAAATCCGATCAAATTCAGCGACGATCGCCGGATCTGAGACGGCGGGGAATTTTCCGGTGATTGGAATTGGGCAGAAAGAGAGAGGGGAATTGAGTCGGGACGGTGAGGAAGATTTTGGCGGGAATAGTGTGATAGAGAAAGAATGATCGGATAAAATTCCGGGATTAGAAAGCCAAGGGGAAATCGAAAGATCAGAAAACTCCGTTGCTCTCTCTCTCTCTCGTTGTCTCGGCGGTTTGTGATTGTGAAAATGGCGATGTGAAGATTTAAGTGGCGGACCGCCACATATGTCACGGCGTATGAGTTACGAAATTAATTATTTTCATTATTTATTTATTTATTTTTGTGTCGGTGACGATGCACTGTGTTGGATGCTTGGACTACATCTGGCGCCACACCTACTTTACTTTTTTTTCTTCTTTTTCTTTTCGAGAGGTAAATTGATAAGGGCTTTTTCTGCTTTTTTTTTTTTTTTTTTGAGAAATATTGACGAGTGCAAAAGAAAAAATATATTAATAATTTTTGGCTTTATCCCATGAATATTAATTTCTTACCTTCTTTTGTGGCTACTCTAGTGTTTGGTTTGGATTCTATTATCATTATTTGTAAGGATTATTTTTATAATTGTTCTTGGAACTATGTATTTTATTTCAAAATATCTTTTAAAATTTTAAATTAATTTAAAACATCATTTGATATATAGAAAACATGTTAAAATAGCCTTTCTGTTCACATCTGTTTAAAACGTTAACGGCTTGAATAACGTGGCTATTAACTTCTAATTAAACTTATTAATAAGTTAAATATTAAAAAAATAAGGATTAAAAAGAATAAATAAATTCTTAAATTTCATATTGAAGTTTAATTTTAAATTCTGTTTATTTTAAATTTTTTTTTTGTTTGTAACAGACAAATATGTTGATTTTGAAACGGCAGCGCATGGTTAGTTTTCTCAATTTGGTGGACACGTTTCAAAATCTTGTTGGCTGGAAAAATGGTCTCACACGAAACACGTTGTAGTGGATCTCACAAGTGAAGAAAGTGGCCGATAGCTATGCTACGTTTCGCGCGCTCATTGGCTGGCGCAACAAAGTGACGGGCCCACCTGATGCATTCACCTGCCACACCTGGATCTAGGACGCGCTTCTCCCCTTGCTGTGGACTGCACGCGCACATCATGGCCATCCATGATATCGATCGGGCGGTCCAAATATTTTTGGATTTAAATTTTAATTATTTTACTTATTATACGTATTTATTTATTTTAAACTGATCTATGGTCTGATTTTGTATATTTTAACACCGTTTTACACTGTATTTCTAATAATACTCAAATAAAATACTATAAATAATTTTAATAAAAATAAATTAAATAAAAATATATTAAAATAAAATAACACTAAATTAAATAAAAAACAAAGCAAGTCATGATCTTGATCGGACGACCCAAATAATTTCTGGTTTAATTTTTTATTATTATTTATTATACTTCTTTATTATTTTGAACATATTTGTGGTTTAATTTTGTCAATTTTAACATTATTTTACACTAAATTTTTAATATTGTTCAGATAAAAATACTATAAATAAATTTAATAAAAAATAAAATTAAATAAAATACACTAAAATAAAATAAAATAACACTGAATTAAATAATAAATAAATAAACAAAACAAAAATAAAACTAATTAAAAGCCACAATAAATAAGTTAAATTTATGCTTTTTGCTTCTCTTTTTTTTAAAAAAACAATATATATATAACCGTGGAGCGCTCGTTTTATAATAAAAAATAGGTAAGTAAAAATTTGATAAATAACGTATTTGCAACTTGCAAGTAAGTGAATAAACAAATAAGGTGAAATCCCAATTCATCAAATGTTATCACCTCGTTACCTGTACTTTTTTCCTTGAATGTGCGTTGCAATTGAAAATGATTTAACTTTTAAAAGTTGTTGATAGCAGTTATAGACTGTCCACGTTTTGATATTTTGTAATGGATTGGCAATTATAAGGTCCTAGTTCGCTAATTTAAATTTTTAATTTGAGTTAAGATGTAATTTTATGTGAGAATTTTTTATTATAGTTAAAAAATTAGATGTGACTGAGAGTTTTTTATTATAATACAACTTAAATTTTAAACTCGAATTAGTGAAATAAACGAGCCTTAAATCTTTCATACTATTTTAGTGTTACGGGGTTGTATTCCATACGTTAGCATTTAGCAAGTTGGCAAGTTGGAGTATAAATGCGAGTGAATACTGGCTATTGGAAGAATTGGAGGTGGTTGAGGATTTATTTTATTTTATTTTATTTTTTGATCTTGTATACCACTATAAAAACAAATGTGTATGTATTCTTCTGCCCTTGCAAGTTGCAAGACATGCACTTGTGAATAACTGGTCGCCTTCCCTTTAAAAAGAAGAAGAGTTTTTGCGGGCAAAAATTATAAAGTTAATGATGTTACTTTTTTTTTTTTTTTTTTTTTTCCTGGTTGGCTGATAAGAATGACACTGATAGTGGCTTAGTGTTAATAATGTTATATTGTTTTGACATCTGATAAAGCTCTGTAATCCATGTAATGCAAAACAAAAGCGTCTTCATCTTGTTTTTGTTTTTGTTTTTTTGACTAAAGCGTTTTCATTTTGTTCGTCTCCTACTTTTCTTTTTCTGTAATGTAGTAACATATCTTATGTATCATGTATACAAATCAACTTTCGCTCTGATATGTAATTTTTTTTTAATTGACATGTAAGTTTAATAGAACTTTCAAATTCTAGTGGTCTTAAACTCAGCCTATGTGAGTTACAGAAATTAAAGTCTCGTTCATTTCACTGATTCGAGTTTTGTTATAGTAAAAAACTCTCAGAAAAATAACATTTAATTTTTTTGTTATAGTAAAAAACTCTAACATAAAGTTGCATCTTAACTCGAATTAAAAATTCAAATTAACGAACTAAACGAACCCGACGACACAGAGTTTCATGAGGCTGGTTAACCCCATTCAATAACTAGCAGACCCTGGGCTTACCATTGTTGTTTAGAAAATTAGATGGCATGTTATCTCTTTCATATCTTTAGATTTATGCCCCAACTTACAAAGGTGGGATTTTTTTGGGGGGCATTCTTGATTTTTATTTTATTTTTAATTTTATCCTTTTCAAAGCTTATTTCTTGGGGGGCATTTTGTTTTTTTCCTGCACAACTTTCAATTACAAGATATATATCCATCTATCTTGACATATAGCAGCTAATAAATCCAGGTTGCCCTACTCTTGTCCTAGTCCGAATCAAAACAATATGTTAAATACTAGCAGTTTCATCTACTTTGTGTTTGACTCTGACCTTTAATATCCCTAGTTTGCGTTAGTTTGACCATGACCACCCACATAACGTGGTTTATTTGTACCAAACTCTTATTGAAACGTGCCTATTGCTCTTTTGACCGTCGCCAGCCAATATTGATGGCTAATATTTTATGGCACAAATCCAACAACTCATATCAGAAACTCAACATCTGCGGTCGCCACAAACAGATATCATATATAGACACAGTTCTACACAAACCCAATGGTTTAAAACATGGGCAAGTCTTTCTCGTTCCTTTCCATATGCTTCATATTCTTCTCTTCATTCATCTTATCCATTCTCTCATCCTCTTCATCATGTCCCATCGATCTCAGCTACGTCGAGACCTTCCCATGGGACACTTCTCTATGCCGGGAACCGGTCCACGGAGATTGCTGCCAAACCCTTCTCAGCGTCTTCGGCATGGGATTGGCTCAACACCTCAGAGACACCTTACACTTCCAACTTCCCGACGAAGGCTCCTCAGATTCTTGCCTGTCGAATTTCCAAACTAGGCTCTCCGCTCTATCGATGAACGCGTCCTTAGTCCGTAACTGCTTCCATAACTCGACTCAGTTTGTCACCAACCCTGCAGCTTGTGCTGGGATCATCACCACCCAAGATTGGTCCGAGAAGGCTGGTCCAAAGGCGCCTTTGTTAAACGAGTCTTGCCAGGGGGACGTGATGAGTCTAACTAGATGCAGCGTATGCCTTGATGCAGGCTATAAGGTGAATGCGCAGTTGATAGGTTTAGACCCGAATGGAACGAAATGCTTTTATTTCACAGTGTTATATGCTGCTGGGATTTCCAACGAAATGGGTCCAAAGGATCCCAATACAGCTTCTTGTATTCTCGGTTTGCCATTGTCTAGCTCAGAAACTAAAAAATGGTCGAACCAGTTGAGCAAGGAAACCGTTTTGAGGATAGTATTCGGATCCTTGGGTGCTGCTGTTGGTGTTATGCTTGCTGTTGTGTTGATCATAATGCACCGGAGACGGGGCAAAAGGAAGAGACAAAATGCTCACCATGAAGAGTTCGTGGGCAGTTTCCGAGCAACGGTATTGCCCAATTCAGGAGCGAAATGGTTTCGCTTGTCAGAGCTCGAACGAGCAACAAACGGGTTCTCTCAACGAAATCTAATCGGCCAAGGCGCATACGGGGTTGTGTACAAAGGAACGCTTTCGGACGGGACTCTGGTGGCAGTCAAGCAAGTCATAAACATGGAGTCCCAAGGCGACGAAGAGTTCTGCAACGAAGTCGAGATCATAAGCAAAATACGACACAGGAATCTGCTCTCCCTCCGAGGTTGTTGCGTCACGAGCGACGACATGAAAGGCAGAAGGAGGTACTTGGTTTACGATTTCATGTCGAACGGCAATCTCAGCGACCATTTATCAAACACGTGGCGGCCATTAACTTGGCCTCAGCGCAAGAGCATAATCCTGGACGTGGCCAAAGGCCTCGCATACTTACACAAAGGAGTAAAACCCGCCATTTATCACCGAGATATAAAGGCCACAAACATACTTCTGGACACTGAAATGAAGGCAAAAGTGGCGGATTTCGGACTCGCCAAGCAAACCAAAGAAGGCCAAACTCACCTGACGACGAGAGTCGCCGGCACGCACGGGTATTTAGCGCCCGAATACGCTCTCTACGGCCAGTTAACCGAGAAAAGCGACGTCTACAGCTTCGGAATAGTAATTCTCGAGATCATGAGCGGAAAGAAAGCGCTCGACACGTCGAACCCTTCGGTGGTCCTGATCGCGGATTGGGCGTGGACGGTTCTGAAAGCGGGCAAAGTGGAAGAGGTTTTTGAGGAGACGATAAGGAAGGAAGGGCCGAAAGGGGTTATGGAGAGGTTTGTTCGTGTGGGGATTCTTTGTTCTCATGTTATGGTGGCTTTTAGGCCCACCATTTCTGAAGCTTTGAAGATGTTGGAAGGTGATATCGACATTCCCATATTACCGGATCGGCCATTGCCGCTTAGTCACGAGTCATTTAGATCGTCTATTGGGTTTGGTTCTTCTTCCAACTTTTCTGTAAGTGAGCGATCCAAAGCCAGTTCAAGCACGAGTTCGGCTTTTTAGTACCAAACACCCGTGTGGTTGTTTGACTTTTCTTCTCAACAACTTTTCAAGTTTCTAACATGTTCATGAATTGTTTGTGCCAGAGAAAATTCCAAATTGTAGTCGTATATATTTGTTTGTAAATTACTACAAAGTTTGATTAAAAGAATCTTTAGAATTTTCCGAGTGAGAACATGTCATGTTTTTAAGTTTGACATTGCTGCCTTCAAGTGTTTGATTTATCAAAAATAAAACTTGGAGCTTGCTAAAATAATAATAATAATAATAATAAAAATAAAACTTTGAGCTGTTTGATAGATTGATTAAACATTTAAATTTTAAATTTTTTTTTCTTGGGTGCATACTCATTATATACGAAATGTGTTAATTTTAAAAATTTTCTTACCAGTTTACTTCTCCGGAATTAGTGTTAAATAATTAATTCCATAAAATAAATTCCCTACACAAACTAATGATGCATTATTTTGCAAAATGGATACAAGCCCCCCCTTTTTTTTATCTTGACACTAAAAGAATGAACGTAATTTAGATGACTTATGCCTACAACCACTCTAAGCTATTTTTTTTTTTTTTTTCAAAACCTATACACACAATACAGAACTCACAATTAATCTAACAATTGTTTTGACTTACAATTGGTATCAGCCTAGGGTCAAACTCTTTTTTGCTAAACACAAATTGAAAAGAAAAACAGAAAAAATTGTTTTGACTTACAAAGTTCTAAGAGTATCTCCAATGTGATGGTTAATCAATGTCTCAATGCCAACCTTTGTCATTTGAATAGAAAATCTCTCTCTAATATAAAGCTTTTTTTTTTTATGCTAAAGTTAAACATATGCTATATTTATTGACAACTTTAACACTAAATATAACATATCTAAATTTTTGACATTTAGTTGCTATAAATTAATTTGATTATTTTGTTCATTTAATCATTATAGTATCGACATTTTGAATGTAATTTAAAAGTTTATTTTTACCTCGGCTTCAAAACTTAATAATTATGACAAAATAGATATAACATTTAAAGACATTATGTTTTTTTAGGAGGGTGTAACATTATTTATTAAAACACAAATAAAAATAACATACTAAATATCTCATTTTTATAATTTCTTATATTTAAATCTAATATTAATATTTGTATTTGAGACAATCTAACAAGTATATAGCGAATTAACCACAAATGGCAAATTAAAAATGAGACACACCTAGCTATATAGTGAATTAATTCGCTAGACCTTCTTAAAACAAATAGTATTACTCATCAAATTATACCAAACACAAATATGTAGATTTGAGGGAATTAGAATCTTTTTTTTTCCATTTAACTACACTTTTTTTTAAAAAAAAATTATAAACTGTTTAGTTCGTTAATTCGAATTTTTAATTTGAATTGATATGTAACTTTATGTGAGAATTTTTTACTGTAATAAAAAAATTAAATGTGACTGTTTATAAAATTTTTTTACTGTAATAAAATTCAAATTTTAAACTCAAAAATTTCTTTTAATTTACCCCGAAAATGCAAAAAAAAAAGCCTTTCAGTTGGTCCCTTTCCTTCACTTCAAGTGTTCAAGGCTTCAGCCCACAGTTCCTACTTTCTAGTTTCTAATCGCCTTCGGCTCTGAAGCAGACGATTCTCTCTCTCTCTCTCTCTCTCTCTCTCTCTCTCTCTCTCTCTCTAATTTCCGAAATTCTCGACAAGCAATGCTCCACAGAACCAAAATCCAAACAATATGCAGAAACCCATCTCTGCTAAAAAGACACAGCTCCACAAAACCAAAGTGCGAAACCCCAGACCCAATCCAAACAATCTGCAAAATCATGTCCTCCACCCCAGTCGCCGCCCTTGACACCGCCCTCGACCACGCCGGCGTCAGGCTCACGCCGGAGATCGCCGAGCACGTCCTCGCCCGCTTCCAGAACGCCGGCCTGCTAGCCCACCGCTTCTTCCAGTGGGCCGCCAAGCAGCACGGCTACTCCCACTCCGTCCGGGCCCACCACGCGGCGATCGAATCCCTAGCCAAGATCCGGCAGTACCAGCTCATGTGGGAGCTGGTGAGCGCTATGAGATCCAACGACACTCTCAATGTCGAGACCTTCTGCATCATCATGAGGAAATACGCCAGAGCCCGCAAAATCGACGAGGCTCTTTACACCTTCAATGTCATGGAGAAGCACGGCTTTTCGCAGAATTTGGCCGCGTTTAACGGCCTCTTGAGCGCGCTCTGTAAGTCCAGGAATGTCAGAAAAGCTCAGGAGATTTTTGATAAAATGAAGGATCGGTTTGAGCCAGATTCGAAGACTTATAGTATTCTGATTGATGGGTGGGGGAAAGAACCCAATTTGCCTAGGGCTAGGGAAGTTTTTAGAGAAATGGTTGATTTGGGTATTAAGCCTGATGTCGTGACTTATGGAATTATGGTTGACGTGCTTTGCAAGGCAGGGAGAGTCGATGAGGCCATTGAGACTGTGAGGCATATGGATTCCAATGGCTGTAAACCGACGTCGTTTATTTACAGCGTTTTGGTGCATACTTATGGTGTGGAGAACAGGATTGAAGATGCTGTGGATGCGTTTATGGAGATGGAGAGAAGGGGTGTTGAGGCTGATGTGGTTGTGTATAATGCCTTGATTGGGGCTTTTGCAAGGGTGGATAGGTTCAAGAATGCGAAAAGGGTGTTGAATGATATGAATTCCAAGGGTGTTAGGCCGAATTCGAGGACGTGTAATGTGATGTTGAATGGGTTGATTGGTAGAGGGAGGACAGAGGAGGCGGTTAAGGTGTTTCGCAGGATGAGTAAGGTGTGTGAGCCGGATGCAGATACGTATACAATGATGATAAAGATGTTCTGTGAGAAGGGTGAGGTTGATATGGCCCTTGAAGTGTGGAAGCACATGAAATCGAAGCGGTTTGTCCCGAGTATGCACACGTTCTCGGTGCTTATAAACGGGTTGTGTGAGAAGAAAGATGCTAGTCAGGCTTGTGCATTGATGGAGGAGATGATAGAGAAGGGAATCCGGCCGGCAGGAGTGACATTTGGGAGGTTAAGGCAGTTGTTGATGAAGGAAGGGAGAGAGGACGTGCTCAAGTTTCTTCAGCAGAAAATGAATCTTCTAGTCAAGGAGCCTCTGTGTGACTGAGGAACCATGAATAGCCGAGTTGATGTATTGGCTCTCTTTTGGTATGGTTGGGGTAACTATGAAGGAATTCTGAAGTTGAAATGCCACAAACTTGTTGCAGTGTGGTTATAAGGGGAGCAAAATTCAATTACTTAAGGTCGGTTGATTTAGGTTGCATTGATGGATACAAATTGGGAGCAAAAATTCAATTACTGTGACAGGGGCTTCATTACGGGGATCAAATGACTTCAATTGCTGGCCTTCTGATATAATTGTCGAGTTGAGCACTTTTTTTCTCAACTTTTTCACTCAGCAAGTAGAAAATCTTACCGACACCTTTGTATTTCTTGAGCGTGGTGGAGAACTGGAGAAGCCCCCAACCGAGAGGGTGCCACCCTCACATCCGGCTAGCTCTGCGTCTAAACTCTCACGTTGCTTGTCCAGGGAAATTTCTTGTGGTGGTATTTGCTCATTGTAAGAATTATCCGGCAAGGAGGAAGGACTTTTGGTGATTTTGATATTGGCAAGCGAGACGAGTTTCGCCCACCGCTTGAACTTGCTTCAACTTCAAAGTTTCCTCACTCAAACCAACATCACAACCATCATGCTCACTCACAGAATCGGCGAAGCATCGGTTATAAGTGTAATCTCACTCCAATCTGTTTGGAGCCACAAGCAATTGAGGACAGTATTTTTTTGTGCAACTTAAATTAGACTTGTTCGCAAATAATATAAGCTTTTTCCCAAAGCATCTTGGTCCCTAGAGAAAATTATATTGAAAACATTGAAATTCTCCAAGTACTACAAGTAATGTCATCTTCCAAGTTACTGAATTGTTAAGAAACATCTAATACATCTCAAAATGGTATCTTTCGGGTGTAGTATATTAAATAGAAACAACAAATAAAAAGCCGCAGTCGACACTCGATCACATCATTCATATATAAATTTCTAAACTACGCAGAATCTCATTCAGTGCCTTTTAGTTTTCGATTCACTCTTGGAAAGCATCATCCCTGAAAGCTTGTGGATTTCATAGAGTAGTACAGCTGAAAACAAGAAACTGTAGCAAAAATGAAAACAGGATCATCACTACGTGTGGTATGCATGTAGATCTTAGACAACAAACACTGCATTTTGCCAAATATCTGCGAAGCATACTAAGACTTGCTTAAAGACAAAATATTGTAGTCACGTATGAGGATTACCATGTCGTGATACAAACTCGATGGACAGTGCTAGCAGCAATAAGAGCAACAACTTCGGCTACAATAACTGCATGGAGGAACGAAAACCACTTAAGCTCCCTTAGTACTTAACAAAGTTGCCAAATCTTCTTGGAGTTTTAGCTATTAAGAGAGATACTGGCAGATAAGCTAAAGCACACTCACCAGCACCCCAGCCGGTCTTTATGCCACATGTTTCCTGAAAATTACTAATGAACTGAAAGAACAAAACCAAGCAAATGTAAATCTTCATGCTGATCCAATATGCAAATTTAATGAGCTACATTTGGACATCACCTTCTGTAAAAAGTGGAAATGTGGCAAACTAATAAAAATTTCTCGACATTTCCGTCCAATAATTTCACACAAGAGAACTTGTAATTCATATACAAACTTTATAGATTTCCCGTGTTCCTTAATAAAATTCTTTCTCAAGGAAAGAAAAGAACAATCACCACGTGAAAAATTGAAATCAATGCTTCAAGATTTCAACGTACAACTTTGCCAAGCAATTAAGGAAAACAATACATGCTCTACGCAAGGCTTCATATTTCAACACACAACCACATCCAGCCTAAATAACTAAATTCATGAAAGATCTGATAAATTTTTATCATGTGAATTCTGAACTTGTTCAATGCCAGTTACACCGTTACCACACGAGAAGGCAATGAAAAAGTTAAAGCATCCTAACATACCGTCAGCAACAGGAGGAAGAGGAGGGAACTAATAAAGCCCCCGAGTATGGTAAATAACTCCGTCGATGCTAACTTCCCTCTATACATTTCTTGAAGAGAGAGAACGACAGTAAACAGAAGTGAAGAATAGAGCATGGAACTCCCAGGGCCCGCCATGGCTTCTCCCAGCATATTTGAAAACAATAAAAACGTAATTAGCAAGTGTTGCCTAATACAAAAAACCAAAACAATAATCAACGGAAATATTAACTACAGTATCCATCAAAACACGCAAGAATATGACAATTTTCAGCAAAGAATAATCAAAGTTCATGCCTGAGCATATCAAATTTTCAAATCCACAAATTATTTTAAAAGCACAGATGGCAAAATAAACTTCATTCTCCTGTTGAAAACACAAGTCTTTTTATTGGATTTCGTTACAAACTAGTAAATCAATAACAAGTCAAAACCGTGAAATTGTGAGCTTCAAGGGCTAAAGAAAAAAAAAAAAAAAAATTTACTGCTACAAGCAGCGAAGATTGGAACCAATTTCAATTGTGTTTACTAATTTGACACTGGGAAAATAAACTCCAGCCTCCAGGCATCATAATTTGGACATTTATGTGTATGTATTCCAAATTTCTCATATGCATTAGAAATCAGTCAGACCATACTATTGACCGTCAAATTCACTCGTCGGCACCGATCCGCCTCATTGAGCAAAATCAACTAACGAATTGAAACCCTAAAAACAGCATTTTTGGTTACTGAGAAGATTTTCAATAAATCAAACTAGCAAGAACGAGATGACTTGCAGAGAAATTAGAAACAGCACAAGCCTAATAACGTCTTTGCTTTTTATGACAATTTTAGGTATTTTCCTCCTTTATCTGAACAACCACACAGAGAAAACGAGAGCTAGGAGAAGAAGCATATTGCGTACCTCAGATCGTCAGAAGAGCAAAAGAGCCGTGCGGTGCTATCAGATCTCCTTTCCTCAGATTCCCAGAATGCGAACTGCGAACAAAATCGATGGCGTCTCGTGCCGCAGTTATACGCGGGCCACAGTGTCACAAGACTAGAAATGTCGTTTCCACGATTAGACATAACTATACGGCGTCGTTTTCAATGTGTGTGTTTTTTTATTTTATTATTATTATTTCGGTTTTTAACACATTTATTCCCCGGACTTATCCTAGTATAACAAATTACTTCTTAAACTTTTAATTTTAACAATCAACCCTCTTTAATTTGTAAAATTATTGCATTTAACCTCATTTGACAACCCCGTAAACTTTTATATGTTTTACATATTAAATAAAATAATAAAATCCCTAGATTAATCTCATTATTGCTCTTAAAATTTTTTAATCTCACATTCAATTTTTTTTTAAAAGAAAACTAAATAATATTTCTTTGTCTCTTCCCCTCTCATGCATACACGATTGACGCCATATATATATATATATTTTTTTATATATATAGATATTTTAAAAGTTGCAATGAGTTGATGTTTTATGGGTGTCTTCATTTGCCTACAACTTAAAGTCATGACTTAAGTTGTATATGTGAAAAAAAATATTGTAATAAAAAAATAATTTTAAAATTTATATGAAAAAAAAACTCTAACAATATGATTTGAGTAATGACTTGAATTGTGCATATCAACACACCTTATATTTTTAGAAAAACAAATGATGCGGCCCATTTTTATGACTTCTTTAGCTTTTAATATAGATGATGAGCCATTTAGGCAGAGTCATCTACTTCATCTATAAAAACTATAAAAACTGTTATTGTAACGGTTTGGAAATCTATAAAAAATAAAAAATAAAGAAATTAACATGTCATAAGTCTCGTTTATTTTACTGATTTAAGTTTAAAATTTAAATTTTATTACAGTAAAAAATTCTAAAAAATAGTCACATTTAACTTTTTTATTACAGTAAAAAACTCTCATATAAAGTCACGTTTTAACTCTAATTAAAAACTTAAATCAGCAAACTAAACGTGCCCTTAATAACCAACGTTGTGTATTATTCTTCTTTCGGTAGAAATTGTTGCACTGTTTCGTCCTATTGTTTTTAACGTAATTGTTATTATCGTATGTACGATCCTTATCGTTTTCACAGATCGTTGACGTTTCCATTGCGTTTTTACGTTTTCATAGTTTGTTTAAAGCAAGTATCGTTTAAAAAAATTTGTCCATCTAAGAGATTGTTGTCGTATATTGTGTTATTGTTGTTCTTGAAATACTTTGTACCTTATCTTATATGTTGAATCTAGTTTGTGATATTCACAAGAAAAAATAGGGAATTTTTTTAAGGATAAAAAAATAGGCTTTTTGAATATATAACAAAATTTTACTCGTCATATATCTTGTTGAGATATATGTTTAATATATTTTAACAAAATTCTCTTCAAAAAATATTTTAAAAAATTATTCACTTCGCAGATTTGAGTTTTCAATTCGAGTTGAGATGTGACATTTTCTGAGAGCTTTTTACTGTAACAGAAAAAGTTAAATGTGACATTTTCTGAGAGCTTTTTACTGTAGAAATTTAAAATTAAAAACTTGAATCGGTAAAATGAACAATGCCATATTTTGACTCCTTATAAATTTACCATGTGACACGTAATTTTTTATTTAAAAAAAAAAAGATAAAAATACCACCGTCAGTCATGCCAAACGAAATCTCCTAATTTTACGCAAAGAAGTTATCTAACCCCTCTTTTTGAATTGAGAAGTATCTGACCCTAATGATCAAACTCTACAAATATATTTTAATAAAATATAAAAGAAAGGCAGTAAGATTTACTAAACTAAAGTAAATAGATTATTCTTCTTTATCAAAAAAAAAAAAAAGTAAATAGATTATTTATCTAATAAATTTGCTATTTACTGTTAGTTTAAATTCAAATACATTTAAAGTCTATATTATTTACTCGTAAATATACTATTTATATTTATTTCTCCCTGTATTCTATTCAACTACCAATGCTCATTAAAAAAAAAAAAAAGAGCCCATGCTAACTTAGCCCTAGAGTCCCGTACTGTATATATCCAATCGGCCGAGAGAGAGAACACAGAAAAATAATTGAAGAGAAAGGCCCAGGAAAGAAACCCTAAGCCACCCCATCATGGAGGTAACCATTCAAGCGGTCCCGGGAGAAGATAACGAGTTTGTTGTTACGGTGGCTGGCCGATTCACCATAACCACCACCTGGGCCGAAGACGATTCCGACATCAAACGATGGATTCAGCGAATACAAAAGATCTACCGCCCCAAAAACCGTCGCCGAAGCCTCGTCGTCGGTCTCTGCGCCGATCGCAGTCTCAACTACGCAAACGGCACCCACGTTTCCGACAGAACAGGTAATATATATGTTGAATCTACAAAAGAAAACTTCAAATTTAACCGCTATTTTTTCAACTTTATTATTTATGCCATTTTAAAAAATAATTTACTAATTTGTAGATTATTATAGTAAAAATAAAATAGTGTTATCATTTACAAAATTTTCTTACGTTATCTCTCTCTGTTTTTTTTTTTTTTTTTTTGACAATATATAGGAGTTAGCCTCAAAAACCATCCCTATTAATTGTTACAAATTTGTGTTGGAAACCACTGCGTCATGTGTACAATGGACTCAACGATATGTAGTTGGGGTGGAAAGTGGTTCCCTAAAGCCTTAAAGGACTTGCTCCACGACGGCGGGGTCGGCGTCGGAATAGACAAGTTTGGTAAAAAGATGGAGAAGGATTACGGTTGGATGATGCCCAACAAGGCGGTGGAGCTGCGAGACTTGGCGGCCCAGCTGAGGGGCAATAACGGAACACCAAATAATCCGGATGGTCAAACGACGAGGGATTTCAGTCGTTTCGGCTTGGCGAGGCTGGCGAGGGCAGTGCTCGGAGAAGAAGTGAACTTTGTGAAGCCCAATAGGATTACGTGGTGTAATTCCCATTGGATTCCATGCTACCCCAAACGCCTCACCAACGACATGATAAAATATGCATCTGTCGAAGCGTTTCTTACGTCTTATATGGGAACGACGCTATTGGATATTGCTACCACTAAATAATCTCAATAGTCGTTTGAGACTCTGAGTTATAATGTTCTATTCAGGAAAAAAAAAAAAAAATCTTGATATGCATACCTGGACAATATTAATTAGTTGTTTATTAATTCGTTTCAGTGCTATTCCTGTTGAGTCTCTTTCCTGCTGTTGATGAATTTTTTTTTTTTTTTTCATGACATGAAACTGTTTAATTATAAGTATGGGTCTTGAAAAAAAAAAAATCGGGAATCCGATATATGTAAACTTTTAAAAAAATATATATTATTTGGGATGTGGATTTTGCCAAGTATGATGCCTTAGAGTAAAGGATTTTTGTAATTGTGTGGTAAAAAAAAAAAATAAAAAATCAAGTGTTCGGTGCCCTTTTAAGTTTATAAAAAGGCTTCTTCCGTAATCTTGGTAATCGATTTAGCTCTCATTTGTTGCCTATTTGAATTGTGTGATTTGAACCTTTTTAATTTGAATAGAAAAATTCTAACAATGTGATTTAAATAGTAATTTTAGCTTACATTTTGTTGTGCATTTAAAGTTTAATTCAAACCTATAATATAATTTGAATTAGCGCTTGGATAAGTTTTACAAATTATAAATTTGAATAAAATTGACGTTTGGATTAGAAACAATTCTAACTATGAACTTGGTCGTAAGTGAGTTAAAAAAAATACTTTTATGACTTTAAAAATAAAAAAATGACATTACATTAGAAATAAACAACACCCCTTTTTTTAATAGCACACCTATATTATTATAATTTCTTTTTCTTATTGTTTCTACATTAAAAAAAATTTCGTAACATAGAATTTTTATTAGGTATTCTTTGCGTATGGCGTTTTAATGGGAACGAAAATAAATTTTTTTTGTACTTGAGAATGCATAAGAAGGAATAGTAGTACAAGTGTGCAACTAATAGTTGGACATAAATTACTAACCATAAAGAAAATATAATCGAGACTGTAGAAAATTAGAGAGGCGCAGAGCAAATAACCATAAAACAAAAAGTTCAAAAGCAAAAGTGGAGAGGTGCAGAGCACATGGGAGGGAATCTTTGAGTGGACATTTGGCTTATAGATTGAGAATTATGAGTCAGAATTATTCTCATTTTACGTGTAATTTTTGTGAAAAAAAAAACACTGTAAAGAACCATGAATCATGATTCAGAATCAGAGGCAAATACAGGAAACAAATATCCCCTGAACTATGTAAGAACGGTCACAATCAAGATTTGGGAATGGTTTTACTGTAGAAAATTGGTTCAAATTGATGAATTGAAGGGGGGAGTTGAATCCATAGTTGAGTCATTTCAGCTCAAATTAAGTCATCGTTCATTTTGCGGATTCAAATTTTTAATTCAATTTGAGATGTGATATTTTCTAAAAACTTTTAATTGTAGCAAAAAAAGTTAGATGTGACATTTTCTGAGAGCTTTTAACTGTAAAAATCTAAAATTAAAAACTCGAATCGGTGAAATGAACGAGGTCTAAATGACCCATTAAGTTCAAATTATGTATTTACCAAACATGTATCCTGATTGTGGTTTGGACTGAATTGGGCTGAACTGAGCTGAGTTGCCCAACCAAATAGGGGTTTGTGTTGGAGCAAGACCACATTCCTTCAAACATGAGTCCGTTTAGTTCGCTGATTTGAGTTTTTAATTTGAGTTGATATGTAACTTTATGTGAGAACTTTTTACTGTAGCAAAAAAGTTAGATGTGACTGTTTCTGAAAATTTTTTACTATAGTAAAACTCGAATCGGTGAAATGAACGGGGCCTTACTAAATTATAAGGAACTAACTACAAATTAAAACTTAGAAATTACACTACATTGTTTTGTTTATAAGAACATGAAATCGAAATATGACCATTTTCTAAAAATATTTTAGAAAAAACAAATTTTTTAAATAATTATTATAATGAATTTCACATCTTTTGTTAGAAAATTATTTTATGACTATTTTTTTATTTGTAAAAATCAAATTTTTTTGATTACTGAATTTTTTTTGCTGTATTCAATCTTTTTTGGTTAAATATGGCTTTAGTGAAGTTTTTTTGCTCAGAGTGGAATCCAACTTTGTTTTCATGGCAATTTTTCTTTAGAACAAATATATATAATATATATATATATATATATACTCGTTTGTGTGAGACGGGGTTTTTCTTCTTCTGCTGCTGCTTTCAAATAGGAGATTAATTTTTTTCCCCACTGCCAAAGAAGAAAAAAGAAATACCGTCGGTCTCGCCAAAAAAATTCTAATTTTACATAAAGAAGTTATGTAACCATTTTTTTATTTATTTTTATTTTTTTGAATTGAGAAGTTATCTATCCCTAATCAACAAACTCCGTAAATATCTTCTACTAAAGGAAAAAAAAAAAAAATCAACAATTATCTTTACTCAAAAAAAAAAAAAAAAACTCCACAATTCCATTATTAAAAAAAAAGGAAAAGTCCACAAACATATTTTCTTTTCCGTGGCTAGCATATTGTATTTGAATGCTAATATTCTATTACTAATTTAACTTAGTAAAAAAACCCTAGGCCCCTGGAGTCAGTATAAATTTATATACCTAAACAAAAAGAGAACTAGTCAAGAGTTCCCAAGAGAATCTAACGAGTTCGTTGTTAAGGTGGATGGGCGATTCACCATTACCATAACGTGGACCGAATTCAACGAATACAAAAGATCTACCGCCCCAAAAACCGTCGTCGTTGGTCTCTGCGCCGATCGCAGCCTCAACTACAAAAACGGCATCAGCTGTTATGACAAGTTAGGTAATATAAACAGGAACATATTCCATTGCAAACCTAATTGCATAAATATATGACTCGTTTAGTTTTGTTTAGCTGATTTGAATTACAATTCAACTCTTTTTATTACAGTCTTTTTTTTTAATTACCCTTTAAAATTTTTGTTCAAACCTATGAATTGAAATATAGAAAACTTTCTGATGACCATCTTAAAAATAAAAATAAAATAAAATCTTTCTGACGACCGGTTTTTATTTTTTGACAACATGTAGTTAGTCTCGACCTGTTGCAAATTTGCGTTGAGAACCACTGCCTACTATGCACAATGAACTCCTCATATTGTAATTGGAATTATGGCGACAAGTGGTTCCCTAAAGCGCCGAAGGACTTTCTCCACGGCGACGGAGTGACGGTGGCCGATCGGCGTCGGAATAGACAAGTTTGGTAAAAAGATGGAGAAGGACTACCGTTGGACCATGCCCAACAATGCGGTGGAGCTGCGAGACTTGGCGGCCCAGAGGGGCAGTATGGGAATAATAAATGATGCGGACGGTCAGATTCAAACGACGAGAGATTTCAGCCGTTTTGGTTTTGCGAGGCTGGCGAGGGTGGTGCTAGGAGAAGAAGTGAACTACGTGAAGCCCGTTAAGATCAAGTGGTGTGATTCCAGGTGGAGGCCGTGGTATCCTCTACGTCTTACAAACGACATGATCAAATTTGCAGCCGTGGAGGCGTTTCTTACTTCGTATATTGGAACGACACTATTGGATGCTACCACTATCGATCATTAGTCAGAGTTCTCGTATATGATAAGTACGTACGTACGTATGTGTGTGTGTGTGTGGTTGTATGTCTGAGCTCTCATATATGATATATATTTATTGTCGGTTTTATTAGTTGATGAAAAAAACTCTTATTTTGCTGTTTAAACTTTCATTTGCAGCATTTCCAAAATAATAATAATAATAATAAATAAATCCATTGTCGGACTTTTTTTTTTTTTTTTTTTTTTTTTGTCATCTGAATTAATTGTCGTTTATTGTAGAACGTCGTTGATCATTGTCGTTTTTTGTTTTATTTATTTTTAACTTACAGTAGCTTCTGATAAAGAATTTTTTTTTTTTTTTTTTTTCATTTTTATATCCAGCATCTTAGGATCATCAAATTTTTTTTCAAGTATTTTGTTTTGTATTACATTTATACCTGAGATTTAGATTTCATGCAGTCTTAATATTTTCAATCAATAATCAATTTTGATCCTAAAAAACAAATGCGCTTAAAGCAAATGAGAATAAGAATAAAAATAAAAGGACACAATATTATGGCTTTTTTAGATTTTTTTTTTAAATAATTGAAGTTTTGTAAAATAAGCAAAACATTCGTTTTTTTTATTAACTTAATGGTCAATCACAGATTAATTTAATAGTCAATCACTAATTGACTAATCGATCACTGATTATAGTTAATCAATGATTGACTTAAATTTTTTACTAATTAACACGATAATTTTTCATTATTATTAATTAATATCAATTAATAATTAATCAATTTCAATCAATAAATTACATGTTTATATATTTTTTTTAAAAAAGCATTTAATAATTTTTTTTATCTCTAAATCGGTAATACCTAATAATAAGGCCAGCCCTCCAAGTTCGAAGTTCCAACGTTTCCAAAAGTGCTAGGCTCTCCAAAAATTCCTAATACTTTTTTTAGATGCTTTTTTCTTTGCGTATACGTGTACTTAAGTCAATTCAGAAACTTGAATTAGGAGGCCTTGGCTCAAATGAGACCTTACGGTAGAATTTTTGATTAATAAGGTCCCGTTTATCTCACCGATTTAAATTTAAAATTTAAATTTGATTAAGTAAAAAATTTTAAAAAATAGTCACATTTAATTTTTACTGTAGTAAAAAGTTTTTAAATAAAGTCACATCTCAACTCGAATTAACGAATTAAATGAACCCTAAAAGTTTGTTTTATAGTGCCCCATTCGAAATTAGTTTTTGGTTCCGTTGTATGAAACTATGAATTTAATAAGGGCTTCCACTTTGAACCTTAAAACTAGTAATACACATTTTTTCGTATTAATTGATTTAATTAATGGGACATATTCTTTTCGTTTCAGTTGTGTTCTTAATAGATTGTCAAGCTATCACTTGACCTGAATGTGAAGACATCACTAATTTCTTTTTTTGTAAAAAAAAAAAAAAAAAAAAACAATTTAAGAGTAATCCAATAGACATGTAAGTGCAAATTTTTTAAACAAAATTAAAAAGTGTCCCCTTTTCTCTGGTTACTTCCTTTTTAACTTGGCGTTGAAGTAACATAAGATACTTGCAACGGCTATATTTGTATGGTGCGGGAAGAAGCACAGCGCAAAACCCTTTATATAGGGTGAGTACAGTAGTATCTAAGACAAGACCCACAAACCAAACAAAATCCGTAGCTAAGAAAATCACTCTTCATACCCACAAAAATGCCTGTGCTCCAAAACTCATCTTCGTTTTCCCCAAAGGTGATCTCTCAACGGCCTTCTCTTTCCGATTCCAACTTCTCCTTTCTTCCGCGGTCTTTTCCTCAGTCGATTCGAAGCCGACGTCGTCGTTTTAGTCTGGGGTCCACTTCGACATCCGTATCATCCACTCCCATCGTCGCTGTCGCGTCGCTCAAGGTAATTCTTCCTTTGCTCGCCAATTGTTCGACGAAATGCTTGTGTGATATTCCTCTATCATTTCGCGTTGTTTGAATTTGATTCAGGAAAATCTGGGTAGTCTCACAAAGACTTGGAGTGATTTCACCAGCCTAAACTATTGGGTTGTTCGCGATTACTATCGGCTCGTGAAGACTGTCAATGCTCTCGAGCCGCAAATACAGAGACTCTCCAATGAGCAGGTCTTGTTTGCAAACTTTTTCATACATATATCTGTATAAATATATGTATATATTTTGATAATTTTGGTTAAAGGATTTTCTTTTTTGTCTTTAGCTTAGGGCTAAAACTGCGGAGTTCAGGCAAAGGCTGCGAGAGGGGCAAACGTTGGCAGATATTCAAGCTGGTTGGTTCAAACCTATCTACTCATTTTCTTTTGATTTAGAAATTTTATGTTGTGAAAGCGGAATTCTAAATGGTTTTGAATGTTTATAGAAGCATTTGCTGTTGTTCGTGAAGCTGCAAAGAGGAAGCTCGGGATGCGGCATTTTGATGTGCAGGTATCTTTGTCTCTTATACGCACACGTTTGCTGTTGCTTCGTTATGCAGTTACATTTTCTGGGAATTTGAATTCCAGATTATCGGCGGGGCTGTCCTTCACGATGGCTCCATTGCGGAGATGAAAACTGGAGAGGGGAAAACTTTGGTCTCTACATTGGCGGCATATCTTAATGCCCTGACTGGTGAAGGTGTTCATGGTATGTTTTGTGTGTTAGTCCATTAACGTATTAAGTTCTTTACTTCTTTCAGTGTTAGTTCTTTCGAGACTGATCTGATTTTAATGGTTCATGGCTCCTTTGCTGTCCTCAATCTACAGTGGTAACTGTGAATGATTATCTAGCTCAGAGAGATGCTGAATGGATGGGTCGTGTTCATCGCTTCTTGGGTCTTTCTGTGGGTCTTATTCAGGTACGTTTTGTATTTTTATACTTATTTAGGGGTGTGTTTTACTGGGACAAGTTAGCCTCTGGTTGACGCAAAGTCCTAAAACTTTTGATGCAAGGTAGAAATATTCTAATCACTATTTATATCCCATTAAAACTGAAATTTTGATTTTTTTTTTCCTTGCAAAATAGAGGGGGATGACATCAGAAGAGAGGAGATCAAATTATAATTGCGACATAACATACACAAATAATTCAGTATGTCACTTTTTAGTTTCTTGTAGTACCTTAATGTTTGTTTTAGGTGTTGTCGTGTTGGTTACATTACACTGGTGGTATATTTTGAGGTTTATCAATCTAAATATTCTCAGGAACTTGGTTTTGATTACCTACGAGACAATCTTGCTGGAAACAACGGACAGCTTGTAATGAGATGGTACCTCTAATGTGGTTATAGTTCAAAGATTCCGTATTAATTGCTTTTTTGGGAATTAGATGCATATTGTGAATGAACAGGCCAAAGCCGTTTCATTTTGCAATAGTCGATGAAGTTGATTCAGTCCTCATTGATGATGGGAGAAATCCCTTGTTAATAAGTGGTGAGGTAAATTGCAACTCTATGAAGTATCACTAACCACTATTATGAAAGGTTGTAGTAGAATTCTCAGTAGTCTATTGTTTCTCCTCTCTATCTCAGGCTAGTAAAGATGCTGCTCGCTACCCGGTTGCTGCTAAAGTGGCTGAGCTTCTTGTACGGGGTCTTGTAAGTCCATTCTCTTGCCTTTCCTCAGCTCTTTAGCTTTCTCTAGCTCTTTTTCTTTAATAATAAAATTCATCAAGTGGCATAGTTATGTCTAGACTATTTTATTATGGTGAGAATAAATTTTCTACTTTAAACAGCATTATAATGTGGAACTCAAAGATAATTCAGTGGAGCTGACTGAAGAAGGAATAGAGCTTGCTGAGATGGCGCTCGAAACGCATGACTTGTGGGATGAAAGTGACCCTTGGGCTAGGTGAAGATAGACTGTTGTTTTGTTTTGGGATATAGTTGTTACAGTTGGCAAATAAGAAGAAAACCATTGACATCCTAGGATTTAATATTCATTTTGTTATTCTCCATTATCTGTATGTCATTTATATATTGTTTGCTTGTATGTGTAATTGAGACTGTTAGATGTTGGTTTGAGAGGTTGAGATGATCTTTTCCTAGTCAATGAGCATATTTATTGCTTTCGTTTTGAGGTTTTATTTAGTCATGGAGTTTGAAATATGTAGATTTGTGATGAATGCATTGAAGGCTAAGGAGTTCTACCGGCGAGATGTGCAATACATTGTTAAAAATGGGCAGGCTCTCATAATTAATGAGGTAAAACAAGAATTTGCATTTTGTATCTTAAATTGTCTGCCGCCTTTTTCATTTAGTATTTCCAGTTTTTTCCATAATTGGAAGTGCGACTCTTGTTAATACTTCATGATACAAAGTCACATATCTCTGTCAAACTCAGTTTTGTTAGACAATCCAAACTGCACTGCCTTTGCCAAAAATCCTTCAGTTAGTATATTCTGAATTATTTGCACAACAGAGAAGGCCAAGTTTTTATTCCACTTTCTTGAGCTTTGCTAGAGGCATCAAAACTTTAAGCCAACTGTAAATTTGCTTGGACCTATCACGTGGGTTTCTTAGATTGATGACAAGAGGGATAGATAGAAAGATCTGGGCTGATTATTGATGCTATGTTCTCGTGAAAGTACATTAGAGGTCTCTGATTGAAGTATAAGTAAGATTTGAGAAATATTTGCAGCTGACAGGCAGAGTTGAAGAGAAAAGAAGATGGTCTGATGGGATTCATCAGGCTGTAGAAGCTAAAGAAGGTCTCAAAATTCAGGTATGTTTTATTCTTATTTTTTAAGTCTCCCCTGCACTTTTTCCATTCTTTGAAATACATTCTTATCCGGTTCCGAGTTTGAATATATATATATATATATATATATATATATTGTTCTTAGGCTGATTCAGTTGTTGTGGCGCAAATCACTTATCAATCACTATTCAAGCTCTATCCGAAGCTTTCAGGGATGACTGGGACTGCCAAAACTGAAGTACAGATGTTTATAAACATTCTAATATTTTATTTAAAATCCTTTTTAGTGGTAATTTTCTTTGTTATTACTTAAAAGACATATATCCGTTTTTGATATCCTAAATTGTTATTTCAGGAAAAGGAATTTCTGAAAATGTTTCAGACGCCAGTTATTGAAGTGCCCACTAATCTGCCCAACATTCGAAAGGATTTACCTATCCAAGCATTTGCTGTAGGCTATCCAACACACTTACGGCTTTTTATTTGAAACTTCTACCTTTCACCTAGTCTTAACATTCAACTTGACTTAATGCTGAGTTTTGCAATATTTTAGACTGCTCGAGGGAAATGGGAATATGTTCGTCAAGAAGTTGAAGACATGTTTAGACAGGGTCGTCCTGTTTTAGTTGGGACCACAAGGTAAATTTGGTTTTCCTCATTTCTGGACAAAGGATTCATGGGATTAGTCTTGGACTGCTAACATATTGTAGGATTCTCGTGCATGTGGGATGTTTATGCAACCTTTCTAACCTCCAGATGCACGCACAATATGTCACTCTGTGCTTGCGTGCATGCAGATTTCAGTCAATGGAGTTTATGTCTTGTTACACGATGTAACATTGTTAATAAACTATTCAGCCCTCAGATGCCCAATGTTATTTCTGTTCTTGCCCATTATCAGCCTTTCAGCTCACTCCCCATAATTAGGTAGTGGAGGGAAATGCTGAGAGGTAAAGTAGTAATAAAAGCAATGTTGCATGTAACACTAAGGCCGGTCAAGAAAATTTTTTGGATAATAGGATGTGACTACCCAATTAAATAAGATAGTTATAACTTGTATACTTAATATGTTCAGTTTGCTAAAGTAATTATGGTCCATTTTGAAATTTTCTACCTTGTACTATCGCTTACCTGATTATCATCTTCATCCTCCTGCTGCAGTGTTGAGAATTCTGAATACTTGTCTGATCTGCTAAAGGAACAGAATATTCCCCACAATGTTCTAAATGCAAGATCAAAGGTAATTAACCCGCAAGATTTTATCTGAAGGCACAATCTATATTTTACTCATTTGATAGCTATATATAAAAATGTTTTTGCAGTGGTGTTTTTCTAATCCTTTTCTTTTGTTGGTGAAAAAAATAAAAAAATAGTATGCTGCAAGAGAGGCTGACATTGTTGCCCAAGCAGGACGAAAATATGCCATCACTATTTCTACAAATATGGCTGGCAGAGGCACTGACATAATCCTAGGAGGCAATCCAAAGGTAGACTGCTCTTTCATTGATTGTATCTTGATAAACCAAAAACCATGAATGCCCTTGCTTTATGTCTGTCAATTAATGAAATTTGGAGATGTACCATCTTCATGCATATGCATCTCCCGTTCTACAATTTAATATTTTCTACCTGGAATCTCTGAGGTTGAGTAGGAAGGACCGTAACACATTTTCTGGTAATAACAAGTGTAGATGCTTGCTAAAGAGATTATCGAGGACAGCTTGCTTTCGTTTCTCACAAAAGAAGCTCCTAATATTGAAGTTGATGGAGAGGGAGGAACTCAAAAGGTAATACTGTTGTTTTATAGACATCTAATTACTAGACTTTGTTTCTAATTAATCTTTTGGTGTAGGTCTTGTCCAAGATAAAGGTTGGACCGTCATCATTAGCTTTGCTGGCTAAGACAGCCCTAATGGGTTTGTGATCCTCCTCTCGCAATCTTTTACTTTAGGCTCATGTCATGTAACGTTATATTATTTTATGTTAGTCATAAGTAAGATCTTGTGACATTCTGTTACATGATATATGAATTTCCAGCTAAATATGTATGCAAAGGTGAAGGTAAGAGCTGGACACATAAGGAGGCGAAATCAATGATATCAGAGTCTGTGGAAATGAGTCAGTCGGTTGATTCAGAAGAGCTAGAGAAGTTGGCCAATGAACAGTCAGAGATGTACCCTCTTGGCCCGACCATTGCCCTTGCTTACCTATCAGTTCTCAAAGATTGTGAGGTCCACTGTTTCAAAGAAGGGTCTGAAGTGAAAAAGCTTGGCGGTCTTCATGTGATTGGGACATCCTTGCACGAGTCCCGGAGAATAGATAACCAGGTCAGTTATTTTTGCATTCAGTTTTTGGGTGAACAAAGATTGCATGACCAAAACATTATTTGAGTTTCATTTTGAAAGCACCTATTGTGCATTTGAGAGAATTTTTCCAGAAAACGCTGTGATTCAGCGGGGCTTGGCTTGTTAACTATTGCATCATTTACACTTGCGCAATAATCGTTTTTTCTCTTTTCCTTTCTATCATCTATCTATTGTGAAGATATTTCGCAATAATCATTTTTTCTCTTTTCCTTTCTACCATCTATCTAATGTGAAGATAAGTCATACGACTCCTTTATTCGTCTCTTACATGAAGATATGGTTGAGCATTATGTTCTTTTGTGAAATTACACTACTCAAAGTCAGTACTTTAGCCGCAACTTTTGAAAAGGTTACCCAAAATCAATATGGTCTTTGTTCTATTCTTTCGCTTAAGTGTAGCTATATGATCTTGATCATATTTATTATCAGCTTTAAACAGTAAATGAGTTTGTCATGGCAATTTTGTTATTCTGTTTCATCACGTCCGTGTGTGCTTGTGCTTCGTAGTATTGGAGTTGGATTTTGAAGATAATTCTCATAGATAAAACATCCTCTCTTTTGTAGCTCCGTGGCAGAGCAGGACGGCAAGGCGATCCTGGTTCAACTCGGTTTATGGTGAGGTAATCTCAATAATATGCTTTTTCACCACCAAGAGAACATGTGCATGGTACTACAGACATGCTACTCATGACTACGGATCTCCAGTACTAACTTACTAATTTATGCTGAAGTCATCCATTATAACACCCAACTAATTTTGTCAGTTTCTTGACTTGGATTTATGCTGAAGACTTTTAGCTTTCTTCATGATTGTTTTTGAGTTCCAGTCAGGTCGGGCATCAGTATGTTTAAATAGTTCAGGGTCTTATCTTGCTATACGATGTGATTGTTTTTGTTATTCATGTTGGCTGCTTGAATTGGTTGAGATTAGGGGATTGTTAAGAATCTACTCCCTAATTCTTATGAATTGACATAACAGCTTGCAGGATGAGATGTTTCGGAAGTTTAATTTCGACACTGAGTGGGCTGTTAGACTTATTTCAAGAATTACAAATGACGAGGATCTCCCAATTGAAGGTGGTGTAATATTAAAACAGGTGAATGTTAGCCCATGGTCTTGTCATATTCTTTTTTTACATTTTCTACACCTGGCATGCTTCTTCTGTTCTTAATATTTGTTTGCTTTGTAGCTTTTAGCGCTGCAGATTAACGCAGAGAAATACTTCTTTGGTATAAGAAAGAGCTTGGTTGAGTTCGATGAAGTTTTAGAGGTATGTTTTTAGAAAATAAAATGTGTTATGCGAAGAGTTAATTCTAGTCACTGGTTCATCCTATGTACTTAAATGAGGTACTTAACACAAACTTTTCCCATACGTAGGAAAAAAAAAAAGGAAATGTTTTTGTACGGTATTAAGTAGGAATCATATCACTTGTTATCTTTTAAAATTTAACGATAGTGTGATAATTGATCTTATCCGCAATTCTCATGGATGTATAAAATATAATATATATTATGCTACGTATCAGATTTTGGACGGTCAAACTTACAAAAAGTCTCTAATAGTTACATTAGTTGGTATTTGTTTTTCTTTACCAGGTGCAGAGAAAGCATGTCTATACTCTTAGGCAATCAATTTTAACGGGTGATAACGCAAGTTGTTCGCAGCACATATTCCAGTGAGTGCCCTTCTAAATCTTAATGACTTATGTTACTACCTAGCCAAATATACCATCTAGAATTGATAGCGAACAATCTACTCACCCGGATCAGTTTTTAAAATGTTAGTAGCTGACAACTAGTTTGGAAATGCATATCTTACTCACACTTTGCAAAAAGACTAAAGTTCAGTCATGTTGTGTTTCTTTTTTATTTTTTTGAGCACACGTTATGGGGACAAACAAATAGGGAAAGTGAGACGATAAATAGAGTATCATCTTAGGAGTGCTTGAAGTTTAAAAGAAGATACAGATAATTGAAAGGAAATGAATGGCAATTACATTGTTCTATTTAATTCACTTAAAAGAGTTATATATGATTAGCATGTATCGAATTTTCAAGTGTTCCACTGTTGATGTTCTTTTGTAAATGCATTCAAAGAAAGTTGCTTATAGGTACATGCAAGCAGTGGTAGATGAAATCGTCTTCGCAAATGTTGATCCGCTGCAGGTAGTATGATATTTTCTTACCAATCTTTTACTCTTATTCTCAGAATTAATCTCACCCTTTGTATACTGATGATTGATAGCATCCAACAAACTGGAGTTTGGGAAAGCTTTTGAAGGAGTTCTCCCTAATTGGAGGAAAGCTACTGGATGGTGAGTTTACATAAGATTAACTTTCAGTCTCTCTCTATTCCTGTACCTCCAGTCTTTCTGTTACACCGTCATGAATTCTTTTTCTGCTGAAAAGTACTTGAATTCTGAAATGGAACTTTTGCAGGCTCATTTGCAGGAGTTACCGAGGAAACTTTATTGAAATCTTTAGAACAAACACATGAACTGAGTTCTATGGATACAAGTGACTTTCATCTTCCAGACTTACCAACACCTCCAAATGCCTTTCGAGGAATCCACAAGAAGACTTCTTCATTGAAACGTTGGCTTTCCATATGCTCTGATGATTCTACAACGTGAGTAGAGTTTAGCGCTAGTATATGCATTAGAAAATTTTGTTCTGTGTTTTAGTTTGCTATGATTTCGTCGAGCAATTTGACTCATCGGCATGTCTAATATAGGAACGGTGCGTACCGAGCTACCAGTAATCTCCTCCGCAAGTATCTTGGTGATTTTCTAATAGCCTCATATTTGGATGTTGTACAAGAATCTGGTTATGATGATTCATATGTGGCAGAGGTTGAGGTAAGATTCTGGGTTATGACCAGTAATCTTCTCCTTTTTGGTCTGTTTTTTCTCCTTTCTTTTTCCCCCTTGTTTCTTACCGAAACATTTTGTTTTAATAATACAGAAAGCTGTTCTCGTGAAGACCCTAGATTGTTTCTGGAGGGATCATCTGATAAACATGAACAGGCTGAACTCAGCGGTATACTAAAAACCCTTTTTTTGATTTACATTCATCTGGCATTTTAACTTCTGCATTCTTACATGGAATAACTGGCAGGTGAATGTAAGGAGTTTTGGGCATAGGAATCCCCTCGAAGAGTACAAAATCGACGGCTGTCGTTTTTTCATATCGATGCTTAGCACGACTCGGAGGCTAACTATAGAATCACTCTTGCAATATTGGTCATCGCCCATGGAGTCCCAAGAAATATTTGTGTCATAAGTTCATAATCCAGAATCATTGTCGCATCAAAATGTAAATATACCCAACCCAATTCTTCCATTATTAATCTTAAAATTAGGTTTTGGCACATTAGTGTCTTATACAGATAACTCCTGACTAGAAAATTCAAGAAAAATAATAAAAAATAGGCCAATATGAAAAACTTAAGAAAGTATATAGGTCAATTTTTAGTTATAGAAATTAATAGGTCATAACTTGTCAAGTTATGGTTCATAACCAGATAAGTTATAGATAAATTTATCAAGTTATGCTTCATAGTCAGACAAGTTATGGACAATTATAGACAATAACTTGTCAAGTTATGGTTCATAACCAGACAAGTTATGAACGAAAACAGTAATTTAATCTATTTATTAACTTATGTAAATTATTAGTTTATTAATTTTAATTCATCTTAAATCTTGACTTATTTCTCTCTTTTTCTCAAAATTCAAATTAATTAAAAGTTGGGCGGTTGCTTCATTAAGGTCTGCAACTTATAGGCCAACCCAAACATATGGGTCGATATTGTATCAAATGGCAATTACCCAATAATGGAAATATAGTAGATAGGATATGGGTCAATATTGTATGGGCCAACCCAAACATATGGGTCGATATTGTATCAAATGGCAATTACCCAATAATGGAAATTATAGTAGATTCGGTATTTTTGAAAATATTTATGGTAAATAACATGTTTTAATGTGAATATGATTCATGTATCATTTACCATAAATAATATTTTTTAAAACGTGTAATTTACCCTAAATATTTTCCGAAAAAAAAAAAAAAAAAGTTGCTAAGCTCTTTCTCCCTTACAATAAGCTGAGTTGCGATGTTGGATATTGAATGTGGATCAATGCCATAAATGGCTCCTAAACCGAAGCTCAACTAAGCAAAAATGGTGTTTCAGTAGTTTACGGATGAATCAGCATATGCCGAATCTTGGCATGTGGTTATTGACGTGACGATTTTTCATTTATCATTTTTAAATTGTTTAGAAATTAAAAGTTACTTTTCACAAGTTCCAAACTTAAAATTTACGATAAGAACAGATATAACATTTGGGACAAATACGTGATGTTTGTTTTAAGAGTTTGTCTCTAATTTTGAATCATACTTTTTGATTCTCCACAGTATTTTTTCTCATAAAATTTTAAAATTTAAAAATCAGAATCATGAATTATGGTTTTGAATTTATAAATCAAAACGTTTAAATAATATGATGTATTGAAGTACAAAATAGAGCAAAACATCAAACATATTATTTCAATACTACATTTGCAGAGAAAATGGTCTTATTATATAGCCTTTTGGTTTCCCCTTCCTATCAAACACAACCTTAAGCTGATCTTTTTAGATTTTTTTATTTATTTATTATGTGTCAAACGAAGTAACAAAAATATGAGGAACGAACTGATTAAGACTTAAATATAATCTTTGTCGACTATTTTACTTTTTTTATTAAAAAAAAAACCCCCCATCGTGATTCATAGTGGATGTATTTTAATAAATATGATGTAAGTTTAATAGTAATGAGGATGACATTGAAAAGGACAAAGGATAAAGATAACAAGAACAAAGTGGACCATTCTGAAAATAAGTTGATATAGCAAAAGAGAACATATAATTTGTGATCACAATTCGTTAGAGTCTTGATTACAATTATAGATTTTTTGGAGTAATATATATAGAGCTAGCGAACCATATCAAAATAATAATTACTTCCGAAACTTATAGATAAGATGGGAATATTAGCCTCCAAAACTCCAATCAAATGGAATTTCAGGAAAAGTATATTGTTGCTTCACGATTGATGCTTCTTATATACATGATAGTGACCAAGAATTTGCTTTTGCGGCAGCCAAATAAAAACAAGCAGAAACTTATTTAAATTTCAGTTGACTTGATTATGTATTAATTAATCAATTTGATACATAATACATGATAATCGGGACATAAATCAAGATAATTAAGCGTGTGAGAAGACTACTGTTAAAAAATGAAAGTAAAAATTACCGCCTTTTTTCCCCCTCTCTCGTGTATGAACATTATACAATGTAATATATTAATCATGATTAGTTATATGTCCCCGTCTGGCTTACAAGAATATATGAGAATGAAAGCAAAGTTATTAGCATTATTTCTAAAATAAACCAAAATGGGAGTGGACTTTTTTGCACTTTGGTATGCTCCAGATCAGCTACGTAATGAAATTTGTTTCTACTTTCTGAAATACCTCAACAACAAAAAAAATAAAATAAAATAAAAAATCATTAATTGGCCTCTTATCTAGCCCTGCTTTTTAGTGAATACATAAGTGGGAAAATAATTTTCTTTATTACATGAAAGTTATCCTAATTATATATATATATATATATTGTAAATGGTTGGAAGTATTTTGAGAAATTATTATAGAAAAATAAGGTTAAGCTCTTTTTTTAGCACTAATCGAAAAATTGTTTTATAGACAGTATTGGTTTTGATTGTTTTACTTTATGTCGATGCCAACAATTAACTTAAAGAACTATTATTGTTATGATTGTTAATAATTATTATAGTTAATAGATGAGATCGACGACGTAGTGAATACACAAAATAAAACTTTTTAAAAAAATTTTGGTTAGTGCAATAAAAATGATTATTAAAAGTGCACGGAATATTGTTAATTAAAAGTGTCAAAAATGTACATTGAAACTGCAAAACCCTAATGCGGTTGCTGAACCGTTACGAAACCCTAATACGGTTAAGTAGTTAGTTATATTGAAACTTAAACCGATGTCTGATCTAGTTATTAATCAAAGATTGAAATGATCAAAAGTACCACTTTGCACTAAATAATCACATTGGCTGACACAGATCGGGCAACATTATATAAATATGAGTTTCATTTCTTGAGAAAACAATGGTTTTATAATTTCCAAGCAAGAATATACCATATTTTATTGATTGCTTGAAAGTTCATTAAACATTAATTATTAATTAATAATTAGTTCATGGTAAGCCGTTTACGTATATATCTGAAAAAGGAGTGACTGCCGACCACATGCCATCTATGTTATGCATGACTTTGTGGGCTATACATAATACATGATATATATATTGCTTATTATAAAACAAATAATTATTTATTTGTTTGACTAATTTAATTTAGTAATATATTTTTTGCCGTGAAAAATAATTTAGTAATATTTTGTGAAGAGGGTGATGAAGCTAGAAGATAATGAAAGACAAGGACCAAAAACCAAATCTATGTACAGGCAACCTAGCCTTGTTTTTGTCATCCTTATGGATGCCTTGTGAGAGACACCATTACTCAGCACCATGTGTGTTAGAGAGAGAAAGTGTGAGAGGAGAGAGAGAGAGAGAGAGTACTTCTTGAGATGGAAGGAAGGGAATCATCATCAATCAAGCCAAATTAAAATCAGTACTATATGCATGAATGATCTTATATTTTGCTTCTCCCAATGCAAACTTCTTTAGCTAGTTAGCTATTTTTCAAGGACAATGTCTTGGGGGAATGTATTTAATTATAAGAGTGTACTCCTTTATTTTTATTGGCTGCATTCTCTACAATAATACAAAATAATACATGTAATGGGGTATCTTTTTTACTTGGAAAAAACACTTGGCCACAAGGAAAGGAGAGTCACATACTTTCTCTAGATCTCTCTCTTATTCTTTCGGTGATGAATATTAAGGCCTAACGTATACAAGAAAAGAAAATAATGTTATCTTCAGAAAGAATATAAACAAAAAAAAAAGAAAAAAAAAAGGGCAAAGAAGTATTAGTAATTAATAAAAATGGCAAGGAGATCTTTTGTGACTTGTGAATTTATAATATGCATCAAAATCTTGTCAAGCTAGCTATTATGTACTGGGTTTTCCAAATAATTAGTTACTATATTATTGTCTTTTATCATCATCGTAAACATAGATTCAAACTAATTGTACAACTTCATGAGCACACATATATAGCATTTGGAGTAATATCGTTATTTTTTTTTATTAAGCTAGTATTAACAACTGATTTGTCACATTAATATGGTAAACAAAATTAACTTCTGAATCAATTAATATCACAGCAAAACGCACTCAAATATACTGATGATCGTTATGATCAGCGAATTCCTATTTTTTTTTAATAAAATTATATATATATATATATATTACGTATGATCTCTCTGAGCTGTTATATTTATATATTGATGTATACGTGATGGTTGCCCACTAAAGTTAGAAAATCTTATTATTTAACGAGCATCAATGAAAGCATGCAACTGTGTAAAAGTAGACTTTTGGAAACGATATCGCTCTTTGTCAATTTTATAAGCTTATCTATAATGAGGATTGACTTAATATATAACTAAGCTGGCGTTTTGACGTGCATACATATATATATATATATGTATATATATATTGTATAAGTAAATTTCCACTTTTTAGAGTTAAAACATTGTATGAGCTCAAATATTATATGGTAAATTTCTGGAATATACATACATCTTGCGTAATTTTCAGCGAAGAAATGAATCATATTTTACAACTTGTGTACCAAATTTTACTTGTTAAACTGAAAAAGGAAATGAATCGTATTTAACTAGTCAAAAACCATAATCTAGGGGGGATATCTGCAAAACTGTTAGGTTTTAACGCTAGCTAGCTAGCTATTCATGGATTTGGCAACAAGCATATATTCTTCAAAAGTTAAATTAAGATTACGTTTGTCCTGGGGATAGGGAGACCCCCCCATGTCCGTAATTATATCACATTGCATGCATTTGGACCTAAACTTGACTTTTTCTTCTGTACATAAGGAAACGACCCCCAAAGAAAGGAAAAAAAAAAAATGCTGATCAAATGCCAATTCATGGCCGAGCCAAAGATGATCCAATAGTTAATGGATTAGAACTTGAAGTTTCCGTCTTGTTAAGAGTTTTTTTTTTTTTTTTTTGTTTTGTATGTTGTGGTTTTATTTCTGTAATACTGAGGGTTTTTTATTTTTATTTTTTTGGTTTAGTATGTGCGTCTGATTTGTGAGTTGTTTGAGGTATGGGGTGACATTTGTAGTTTGGGTTTAGGGTTCCGTTTGGTAAGAGAATTTATACTATGATTTGAATTATGATTCATGGTTCGCTACAGTATTTTCTCTCATAAAAAATATACATAAATAAAAAATGATTCCAATCTCATGATTTTAATCCATGAACCAAACGTCTTCTAATCTCGAACGATCGGAATTTTTCATCGATCATAGAGGTAATGTTAAAAGAGTCATAGTGCACCTTTTTTTAATTTTCTGTTGTTGAAATGATCCGATGCATGTTTAATCTTGTAGTGCTTTTTATTAAAACTTACTGGTGGAATCGATCTATGGTTGGGATTTGACCTCCTTGTACAACGACGTCTTCCAGTAAATATTAATGTGTTTCTCTTTAATCTGAAATATAATTCACCTTTAAAAAAAAAAAAGAATTTGAAATTTGATTAATTGAAATCAACTACACCTTCTTGGTAGACACACCATAAAGGGCAACATCAAAGGAAATGAAACATGAAAATTAGCACGGATTAAGCTGCATTTGGCATGTGTAATGTTGATAAACAAACACGCCTTAATTAATTTTCACCTATATAAAATAAAAATACACATAATTAAAAAAACATCAAACTATGAACGTAAGTCAAGGCACGTTTAGATCTCAACAAATTAAATTAAGTACAGTCGTATATATTTATTATAATATTCTTCGTACTAACCCATATTTATACATATATATATACATATATATATATATATATTACTATGCATGCTAGTATCGTAAGTAAGGATATATATTTATATGTTAAGAAAGAGGTGGCAATTAGCTAAAGTTGGTTTTGTGTTGTGATTAGAATAAGCCTGTTTACGCGTCACCGGTCAGATCTGCCAGCTCCACTAAATCATGGTCAGGGGACCATCCGTTTTCAGTTAACATAAAACCTAATTCTTCTTATTAATAATTTCCATAAAATTAATTCACATTTTATTTAAATTGAGTTTACTTTGACCACCCGAACCCATGTTCTCTTCAACAAAGTTCACGATATATTATAATTTTTTTTTGTTGTTGTACTTACTCTTGAATATCCCTCCAAATTAATTAGAACCATAGGATTAATTAATAATTATCTTCCTTCGTCAAGAAGAGTTTCAAAGTAACTGACACTATATGAACTTGCAATGTATGCATGCATTATCTTTAATAATGGTTTTATTTGCTCAATTAGCTTAGGGTTGTTATTAAGGTTCCTCACTTTTACGTGTTGTCAACTATTTATATAAATATATGTGTGTATATGTTTTTATGTATATTTATATGCAAATTATTTTGCCCAATTTAACTCCAAAAGCGTAAAGCTAACCGGTTTTCATTTAATATCCACGTCAAATTAGCTACTAAATATAAAGTTTTTATAATTATTAAAAATTATGTCACTTGTGTCAACATACTTTTTAAATTTTAAAACGTACATGTTACACCTCGAATCTATACTATACATTACTTATTAGTTAATTACATTACTTACTAGTTCATTCCTCTTATATATAATTAGTTGCAAAGAAAGAATTAATAAATGCAATGCAAACACACAACTCTCCATGCACTTGGAAAGCAAGCTGTTTAATTAAGCATGTCAACCGATAAAAACGTCACAGCATTATATTAAATAATATTGAGATCTATGTGAATGATTGAACTGATGATGATGAACTTAATTAAGTACTAATGCTCCAGCTCTATTCTTCAACTTATTTCCATAAAAAAATTCAAGCTATCAAATCAAAACAATTCAACGTGGCACAAGGTACAGCAATGAAGTACTATTTCATTTCATTAATATGGAATCTGTTAGACCAGGCTAATTTTACTAATTCAATAATTTATTTTCCTATTTGATCGATTTCATGCATGTTTCGACACAAAATACATTGGTTTTGAAGTACTACAAAGTACAGCAATGAACATATAAGTCATATATATAGTATAATATATATATATACTATTTATATATATATTTCCTAGGCATGGGTTCTTCATGATATCACACGGCCATTACTATCTGTTATCTCTGAAGTGTACCCTGACATTCGGACAATTGGAATCAAGATCAGAAGCCTAAGGATATGGGTAACATATATGTTGTGTAACATCTACAGCTTAGATGGTTGGATTACAGATCATTCATTCCAATGAGATTAAAAAAAAAAAAAAATTGTTACATGCTACCTATTGCAGTTTTTGAAAGAGCAATCATATTCATCCCACAGATTTATCCTCACTACTCAAATATAATGCATGAAGAGGGATCTAATCATTACGAGATAAAAAGCACTTTTCTTTGTGAAATGTTGTCTTCTATATATACATGATCTTTCCCTTTTCTTATTTTTTTTATATTTTAATTAAATTTACTTTTTTAAACGAGGAAATTTCAATTAACAATTAAGTCGATATAAATTTTAATATGTATAGTTGCAAATGACTACATACCAAATACAACAATATTAGATTGAGATGAAGACTGGATCCATCAGTGAAAATGAATTAAGTGAAAAGAGATATTTGAGGCCCGCAACCTAGGCACGACACTCCAAAAGGGCCTAAGCTGAGCCTCATGTTTGAGGCCCGCAACCTAGGCACGGCCTAGGCCCTCCAAGGCCTAGGCACGCAAAGGGCTAGGCACAACCCAGGCCTGCCAAGGGCCAGGCACAGCCCGCGAAGGCCCAGGCCCGCGACATGAAATTTTAATGAGGTTTGAGGCATTTTAGTACCAACCGGTCGACCTATGTCGTCCAATCAACCAGTCATTTTCTTGTAATTATTCATATTATTTTAATAAAATCACATTTTTTAGGGGCATATGACATTATTTTTTTGTGATCAAATATGAAATTATAAAAAAATCCTAAAAGAATTGTTAATCATAAGTAAAACTCAAGTGCATTAAGAAAATTAGGGAATCCAGTGTAATCCGGTCGTCCGGTAGCAGAGAAATTGTAAGCCACCGATCGACCAGTGCGAACTCAACGACCATAAATTGAACCGTTAAATAGGACTTTTAGAGGCCGGCCCTATGAAGGTCCTACATGACCATTAGTAGGGCCGACCCAATAAAGTCCTAAAAGGCCGGCCCTATGAAGGTCCTACAAGACCATTAGTAGGGACGGCCTAGGTCGAGGGTCAGGACTAGGCCTGAGGATCTCCACTCATGCCTGGCCCAAGCCCGTCCCTCTACTATAAAGGGTCATGCATGAGCCGACCCAGGCCCGTGACTGGCCTGGGGTCAGAAGGGTCGTGCCGGCCTGACACGGTCCTTTTGACACCCCTACGGAGACCCACCTCATAACAGAGGCAACACAGCATTAAGACAATGGAGGCCTCTAAATCATCCCACAATCAAATAAGAAGTCCGCCTGCGCATAAAAGGCGTCCAAAACCCCACCAATAGCCCCTCATTCCCAACTCCAAGCCCCAAGGAAAACCACGCAAACCCCGCCCTAACCTTAAGTGGGACGCAAAAAACACCATAGAGAAAGGATACATGCCAATTTCCAAGAAAACTAAACAAAAACTAGTGATTTTTATTATAGATACTAAGTTTTACATTAGATATGAGGCATTATTATATTCGACATATAAAGACGCAAAAAATATGAAGTTGATGACATTAATTAATGTATTAACTAAATGATCATGATAGCTTTTTTTTAATGAAAGTCATAACCTTTGCCTTCGTAATTAATCCTAAAAATATGCCTAAAAATCAGTGTATTTACTTTAATATACATGTAAACACTTGTCATCAAAAGCATGTCGACCGATCTGTGAAAAGTCAAATTAGGAAGGGGAGTTACAAGGTATTCTATTTCTCGGTTGCGGTTATAAGTCAACACTACAAATCGTAGTCGGCAGAGGTTTACATTACAAGTAAAAGAAGGCTTAGTTTATAAGAAGATGTTGGACAAACATGGGCAAAAAAAACTAAAGGAATATATATTGCACATGAATGAAAATTTTATAATGTGTTAGCATATGGAAATTAATTAATGGAATCAAATAATGTGGCAGCCAAGTGAAATTTTGAGCCATTTAATGGATTTAAAAAACAATATTATTCCTTTTATCGCAGCCGGCAGCCCACAGCATTGCAACTTGCAATGCCTGAGCTGAGTTCGTCTGGTGAAAATAGTACCTATATTAATAAATAAATAAAATATTTATATATAGGCCTATATCCAATGAATGATAACTATATGTTACCCATTATTGGGTTGGTGGACCCCATGATTGGATATAATGGTGGCCTATAGAAACCAAATGGCAGCTATTTAATGTGGCATTATATTAAGGAAATAAACAACAAAAAAAAGAGGTGCCTCACCTGAAAGAGAAGGCTTATGTTGTGACCTTGTGGGTTACCAATAATAGTAGTAGTAGTACCTTAAAAAAGCTAGCATTGACCTTGTTTGGAATTTAAAATTGTAATGTGTCACCGTCCCATACCTCACCCTAACGGCTACTTCTTAGAAAAGCAAAAAAAAATGAAGCAAAGTGTACTTACAAAAAACAAAAATAAAAAATAAAAAATAAAAAATTGGGGGTTGACATCCAATATGGTGGGAAACCTTTCGCTATAAATAGGCTTAACCCCTTTTCTTTCTCAAACCACACTGCAATAAGCATATCTACTCTACTACTCTCCATCTCTCTCTCTCTCTCTCTCTCTCTCTCTCTCTCTCTCTCTCTCAAATATATCATACCTTTTATACTTGCTATATTTTTTGTTCTATTTGATCAAATGGCAATCCCAGTGATTGATTTCTCAAAGCTCAACGGAGAGGAGAGAGCCAAAACTTTGGCTCAGATTGCCAATGGTTGTGAGGAATGGGGTTTCTTCCAGGTACCTATATATTTACATATATATTTACATATATATGTATGTACATATATATGTGTGTGCGCGCGCGCGCTTTAACTTTGTCGTTTTAAGCAATCAATTCTATGTTAATATTTTATTTTCCACGTGAAAATTCATTATTATTTTGACAATGATTTATATATGTGTATATATGCAGTTGGTGAACCATGGGATTTCAGAGGAGCTTCTGGAGAGGGTGAAGAAGGTGAGCTCGGAGTGTTTTAAGATCGAAAGAGAAGACAACTTCAACAATTCCAAAGCGATGAAGTTGTTGAATGAACTTGCCCAGAAGAACAATGGCCAAATGTTAGACAACGCTGACTGGGAAGATGTCTTTACTCTCATGGACGACTCTAATACTGAATGGCCCACCAAAACCCCCGGATTCAAGTAACAATTTCTAACCAATTATCACGATCTCATATGGTTCTTTACTTCTTTTTACATCGAAATCTATATACGTAATATCTAAACATATATGCATGACTTAGTATCAAGATTCGACTCTGTGTTGTGTGTTTGTCTTGTTTTTGTCTCATGTCTCTCCAATAATATCAGTCAATTAAAATATCGTGTCATATTAATATACGTGCAGGGAGACCATGGTGGAGTACAGGGCAGAATTGAAAAAGTTGGCGGAAAAGGTCATGGAAGTGATGGATGAAAACTTGGGGTTACCAAAAGGATACATCAAGACGGCATTCAATGGCGACGACAACAAGGCCTTCTTCGGCACAAAGGTGAGCCACTACCCGCCGTGTCCCCATCCAGAGCTGGTGAACGGCTTGCGGGCCCACACCGACGCAGGTGGCGTGGTGTTGCTCTTCCAAGACGACAAGGTCGGAGGCCTCCAAATCCTGAAAGGCGGCGAGTGGATGCACGTGCAGCCATTGCCAAATGCTATTGTTATCAACACTGGGGACCAGATTGAGGTGCTTAGCAATGGGCAGTACAAGAGTGTTTGGCACCGGGTTTTGGTTGGCACTAGTGGGAACAGGAGGTCCATCGCTTCCTTCTACAATCCCTCTCTCAAGGCCACCATTGCCCCGGCGCCGGAATTGGTGGAGAAGGCAAGCCAAGAGATGGATCTGCAGACTTATCCAAAGTTCGTGTTTGGTGATTACATGAACGTTTATGCTGACCAGAAGTTCCTGCCTAAGGAACCAAGGTTCCAAGCTGTGAGAGCCATGTAACAAATTTTAAAAACAAACAAACAAACAACAAAAGTAACTTATTATAAGTACTGGTCTTCACATTATAACCAGCATAAAGCCTTTTTTTTTTTTTTTGTCTTTCCTTTTAGTGTGTGATTATGATCTTTTCTTTTCTCAAAAGAAAAGGACAACTTACCAGCTTCTGTTTCTCTTAACTAGGTGTTTGTTAGGAGAGAAATGGAAGGCTTGAGTGGGTGTCAACCTATCTGCTTTTAGAATATAATTGTTGTTCTTGTATTCCATCACTTTCTTACTTCCAAGTCATGAAGATGGGATGCTTAACAAAGCATTCCAACTCAGATTTGCTTTGTACAAGAGTAATATATATATAAGAACAACAATTTATATATATATATTTGTGTTTATTAAATCTTTTTCTCTATGTCATCCCTGTCTACACACACACACACACACAACATATATATCATATATATATATATATATATATATTTTCTGTTTGTGATCCTAATAAAGTTGTGTATCAACATAAGATATTAAGGATAGCCCAAAATGGTACTTGTGTTGTCCATATCCAATAATGTGTCGCCACAAGTTCAATGAGTAGACCCGATTGGTCGCTTCTTTTTTTCGACATCTTTATTTTTATTTTTTGTTAAACCATATCTTTATCTTTACATTTAATATAGAAAGCAGACGTACCGTTTAGCAAAGGGGAGAAAAAACAATTAAAAATATATCTAACATACATAAAAGAGACTAATAGATTACTCCTCTTCCTACATGTTAATCTCTTATGTCTCTTTTTTACTTTTATTTTTATTTTTTCATATTTCTATTCTATTCTATATCTGTTTAGGCTTTTTAGTGGTTTTTGTAATCTTTACAAGTGCTTTTTTTCCTTTTATCGTTATATCTTCATACTAAATAACTCTCCTTGTTTTCTTTCTTTTAGTATGATTGTTATTCCTTTCAAACTCAACTTACTCCTTTGTAAATTTTAATATTTCTGTTCTTCTTTTATTTTTTTAGTTTTATTTTATATATTTTGCCAAGTCCTCTTTTTATAATTTAACATTCATAAGAAATACTCTTATATTTTTGTTCTCACTTTACTCTTTTTAAAATGTTTCGATTTATATATTTCCGAACTTAATTTTTTTTATTAGTCTTTTCCTTTTTGTTGAAAGTTTATGTACAACTCAATTTTTTTATTCAATTGTTTAAAATGTTTTTTTTTTCCTCACTTAGAAATCTTTATAAGATCTAATACATAATTAGTAAGTCATACACATCTGTTCGTTAAATCTGAAGAGCCGCAAAATGCTCTCCCATGATTCATCTTTTGTGTTTTTTTAAAATTATGATATTTCGACCTTTTTTTTTTTTTTGTACATTCATTTCTTTTTAATTTGTTTCTTAAGTCATTCATTTTGTTTTTTCTATCCCCTTATTTAATTTTATCTTTTTTTCCCACTATGCATTCTTTTTTTCGCCTTTCAAATGTGATTCTTATAAACATTTTCTTCCCTAATTGTTCAGTTAGAATAATTTCTTCACATATATGTCCCTTAGAATAATTTCTTTACATATATATCCCTACTTAACTATATATTTTTTTGAAACCATCTAATATATTTTTTTATATGTATCTAAATAAATAATCTTCGCATATTACGATATATATATAAGAATATATATAATAACAATTCCTGTTTTTTCATGATCAACTTCCCTTTTTGTTTTTTTTTTTTTTTATGTTTTTTCCTTTTACTTTTGCTTTTAGTCCTTCATTTTCTACGTACTCGCTTTTCTGCTAATTTTTTTGTTACTTTTCAAACGAACCTTACTAAACATTTTTTCCTGAGGACCCTGATCTAATCTTATAAAATAAATTTTCTCAAAATGTGCAGTTACTGAAACATTTTTCTTTATAAAAAGTAGTCTTCATAATTGTTTCTCACTAATTGCTCTCCTCGAATAATTTTTTTTTTCATATATATCTCTATCTAAACATTATTGTCATATAACTTTTTAAATACTTATTTTATATATACCCCATAAGAATTTACCATCAATTTTCTTGTCCTTTTAAATGTGCTCTACTAATTTTTTCTCTTTTTTTACTGAGCTCAACTGTTAGAAGAGTAATAGATAAGTACAATGAAATGTTAGAAAAAAATTTAGATTTTCATATAAAAAAAAGGGTAAAAAAAAAAGCATAGCATGCATGCGCGAGACAAGTACTTATAACTAGTATAAATAAAAATATGCCTATAAGAGAGAGCTCATTCATAATCGTCGTGCTCAATGCTTTGAAAGTTTGTAATTGGGTTGAAAAATGCTTGGAACGAGTGATGTTCATGGGAATCCATGACGTGTCTATTACTATTAGTTCAATAATGTGTGATGTTAAACACCGCTAATATCCCTAAAGATTGTTCAATTGAGTCATGCATAGCATTTTTCAACCAAAAAAAAAAAAGCGATACGTATGGCATGTGTTATTCAAAATTTCAAAGCATTAGATTGAGATTCTGATTAAGCATGTTTTCTCTATCTTTTAGAGTGTGGTAGGAGGAAGAGAGGTAAGGAGAGAGAACAATTCTACTATTTGGTTAGATAGATGAGAGGAGGGAGAGGAGAGATAGAGATAGAGAGGGCTCTCCTTTTGCCCCCACAAATTTGGATGCTTTCTGTAATGGAAGGGTTCATCAAATTCCTCAAATTTTAAACTAAAAGTCTACCTTACCCTCTAAAAGAAATTATTACCAAATAATAAAATGGATAATATAGTGATTGGTCAAACAACTATCATCCATCCTCTTAACTCTCCTCCCTCATATCAAACAACATAAAGGATTAGGACAATCATCTCCATCCTTCTTACTCTCCATCCCTCCTACTAAACGGAACCTTAAACTTCTCTCAAAATTTGTGTCAGAGAACTGAAGTAATAACCTCGCAAAGTGATCAATAAAAATTTAACTAAAAAGCAATGATAGTGAATCGACTAAAAAAGCAAAACAGTTTTTATTGCTGTATAATGGGGGGTATACACTTACATTTGTCGTTAAGGGAAAAAAAAAGGGCCAAAGCCATAATCATCCACTAGATGATCAATATTTTACTCTTTAAGCTATGATTCCTGTAGTCTCAATATACAGTATGTACAGTAATTTACATGAATCTTAAGTCTAGATTTCAGAGATTTCAAAGAGCCTTCTGATCTAGCCTTTCATTCCAATTCAGGCAACGAATCAAGCTGCGAAACCAGTCACCAGTTTGGTCAGACTTGTTAACAGTTGGAAGTGGGTGCTGGCTCATGAATATCCGAACGGAATGCCCTCTTGAAAGCTGTTGCCTTCTCTTCCCATCAAAAGAAACCCATGCATTGCTTCTAGCATCGTCTGGAATCTGTCCAGACACAATAATGTTTCAGGCTTCCTTATGATCGTTTGTTTTCCGCGATAACAGTGTGAATTCTCCAGGTAGAATTGCATAGAATAGATGTGAAATCCTAGTAGTAAAATTATAAGTGCAAGTAACTAAGGCCCAGTTTGGTTCCTATACTTGAACTAGTGATTCTGATTCTGTTTCAGTGTTTTTCATCTCACAAAGAATTTGAATTCAAAAATTTCTTCCCTCACAAAATTCCCGATAATGAATTAGAATCATTGACTTGAACATGTGAACCACATGGACCCTAAATATGGGTGCTATTCAACTAATGTGGTTTAGTGGTTTATGAGCTGTCTCATCGGTCTTTAAGCGGGGAAAAGAAAGAGTATCTGAACTTGCAAAAGAGAAAAGGACGGAATCTGAACTTACAAAATAGAAAAGGATGGAATAATGAAGGAACTAGATCTAACAAAAGATAAATTGTCGGGTTTAATGCATAGACGGAATACCCTTATAAGAAATGTGAGATCACATGGAGAGCAAGTCAAAACTCAAATTTTTAGCCGAGTCAATAACATAACGAGCAGACAGAACAATATCTAGATGTAATGTAACTATAATATAGTGATGGGTACATAAAGAGTTTACCTTTAATTCAAGCCGTGCAGAATCTGGAAGTATAACTGGTCTAAACGACAGAGAATGCGGGCAGATTGGTGTAAACAACATGCAAGGAACATTTGGATGCACCTACATTATAAATTATCCATCGTCAGAGGTACGATTTAGTTGAGGTTATAAGAATGGCTACAGAAAAAGCCAAAAAATAATTCATATTTTAAATTTCACCCAGAAAATTTTAACAGATTTTCTTAAGAGAAATTGCTATTTTGAAGTCATAGAACCTACGATGGACATCACTGAAAAACCAAATCCCCCAATTTATGGCAGAAATCATAAAACATCGATTAAAATTTGAGGGCACGGGCTTACCATGGAACCTCCCGCAGCGGTGGAGTATGCAGTACTTCCTGTTGGTGTGGCTACTATAACCCCATCACCTTGCACCTAAAACCGGGTATCTATTAAAGACGGGGAAATATCATACAAAAGCTCTCTCTCTGCCGCATTTTAACATTAAGACATTTAAGATGTAGCTAACTAATAGGTGCAGCTATATCTTAAAACAAATATTAAATCATTCGTCATAGAATTTTGTCAGTTAAAGTTGAGGAAATAAGGAAGAAGCTGAAAGCAATAACTCTAAAATAAACTAACCTCACCTTAGTTATGAGCCGGTCATGTTCATAACATTCAATCTTAGATAGGTATGGATTAGAACCCCGATCGACAACAACCTCGTTTAAGACATCAAATACTTTCCCAGGCACAGCTTTACCATTTCGAAAAATTTCACACCGGAGACGCATTCTGAGAGTTATGTACACACCATCTCGTGTGTTATTTCCATGGATGACCTGCTTTAAATCCTGCCTAAAGTCTTCAAACTGTACGAGGAAGTAAATAGCAGTATCAGAAGAATGGCAGCTTCCAAGAGTATATGTCAAATGAAAAAATAAAAATGTCGAGAATCTTACAGTATGAGAAGTCAGAAATCCAAGAGATCCAAGATTGAACGATACAACCGGAGGAACAGCACCTCTGAATAGATTTGACGCATGGAGTATGACCCCATCTCCCCCCAAACATGCCACAAAATCAATCCTCTCATGCAGATCACTGCGGTACAGGCATCCAGCAAGGTAAGGAAATTCCAATTATAGTATAGGAATGGATATATATTCAATGTTGTTGCCCTCTTGCACTCGGATACAATTTAATACCTGGTATCTTGACTATAAAAGGTCTGCACAAATCCAAACCCAGGGATTCTTGCAAATATGTCGTGGACATCAGGTTCCACAAGAACATTCATATTCTCTTGGTAATACAAGAAGGACGCAACCTACAAATAACACAAAGTAAAGAAAAGAATAAATAAATAAATAAGATCAGTGAAATGCATATATACCATTAAATACACCAGCAGAATACAGTAATAGATTATCAACTTAACGAGCAAAATGCTAGAGCTAGACATTATGTCCCTTCTCTGAATGCCACTAAGATGTTTCCATTTTCAAATAATAAATCAAAGTATGGATCTCAATCTCGAAGAACTTCCGTAACTATAATTGACTGTTTTGCATTCATGTAGAGAATCGGCTAGAAGTTAGGTGTATCTTTTGTAAATAAAATATGTATATATCTAAGTAAGTTAGGGCTGATTATTAGGAGAGTATCTCTTAGAGTTAGGTACCTTAGTTAGGAAGATTTTATTTCCGGGTTTAGAGGATCTCATTTGACCTCTCCCTCATGTATATATTCGGTATTCAGGAATGAGAAAAATAGACTTTCCTCTCCAAATATTCTACATGGTATCAGAGCCTACCTCTGTGCCCTAAAACAGCCGCCGCACTCCCTCTGTACCCTAAATCCATCGCCGGCGTTCCAGAAATCAGCCATTCCTTCTTCAATCGATCGCTATCACCATCTAAATATTCACATCTTTGAAGGATCTTCCTGCCTTCAATCTCTTATCCTCCCTGATCATGGCTGAAACAGATCACTCAAATGAAAAAGAACACTCCTCATCGACCAGCATCACGTCTTCATCTGGTTCATATCCAACAATCATCTCATCCTCATCCGAGAGCAACCTGATTCCTGTTACCAATCATAAACTAAATGGCCTCAATTATCTCCAGTGGTCACAATCCGTAATGATGTTCATTAGTGGTAAGGGCCGAGATGATTACCTCACTGGCGTAGCGGTTCCACCTGCCAAGACTGATAAACAGTACAAAATCTGGCGCTCAGAAAATAACATGGTCATGTCTTGGCTGATAAATTCCATGACCACAGAAATCGGAGGAAATTTTCTCCTTTATTCCACGGCTCAAGAAATATGGGAGGCTGCCCGGGAGACATATTCCAGCAGTGAGAACACCTCGGAATTGTTTCAGGTGGAAACAGCACTTCAGAATCTCAACCAAGGAGACACGACAGTCACCACCTACTTCACCAATCTAACCCGAAACTGGCAGCAACTTGACTTATTTGAAATCCATGACTGGAAATGTCCTGAAGATGGTGCCAAATACAGGGGAATTGTGGAGACAAAGAGGGTCTTCAAATTTCTCATGGGACTTAACAAATCCCTTGATGAAGTCCGTGGCCGAATTCTTGCAACCAAACCCATCCCTAATCTTAGGGAGGCTTTCTCTGAGGTTCGCAGGGAAGAAAGTAGAAGGAAAGTGATGCTGGGACAATCCGTGACAATGACCACTTCAGAGGGATCAGCCATGATGTCTCATGGATCACTACCATCTCCGGAAGATGCCTCCGCCCAGGTGTATGCTGCCCGGGGTCCTCCTCATCATCTAAATGACAATAGGCCTCGTAGAGGAAGACCTTGGTGTGACCACTGCCGAAAACCAGGTCACACCAAGGATACCTGCTGGAAACTCCATGGAAAACCCGTGGACTGGAAGCCTAGCCGTGGGTCTACCGAGCGGGAAAGCCGTGGGAATGCAGCCTCAACAGAACTCCCGCCTGCATCCTCTCAAGCCCCATTCACCACGGATCAAATTGAAGTTCTTCAAAGGCTGATTAGTCAAGCAAACACTCAGGCATCTCCGACGCTTATTGGCTCAGGAAATACTGCTCATAGAGGTAATATATCAAGTGTTTTCGGTGCAACCAAAACACTCTCCAATACATGGATTGTTGACTCTGGTGCATCCGATCACATGACTGGAAACAAATCACTACTCAGCACTTTTCGTCCCTGCCGGAGTCAACTCACAGTCCGTGTTGCCGATGGAACATGCTCCAAAGTGGCTGGATTCGGCACTGTGAACCTATCTCAGAATCTTGTTCTTCATTCAGTTCTATTTGTGCCCAATCTTGACTGTAATTTGCTGTCAATAAGTAAACTCACTGGTGACCTGGAATGTGTTACTAAATTTTCTGCCAAAACTTGTGTTTTTCAGGATTCGGAATCGGGGAGGATGATTGGCAATGCTGAGCTTTGTGCAGGTCTCTACCTCTTCACTCCAGATGAGTCTCCACAAGAAAAACCGTGCACCAACCTATGTGTCAGTCCAGAGAGTCAATTTCCTAGTTTGTCTGTGTCTTCAAGTTTGTCGAATAAGGATAGTGCTATAATGCTGTTGCACTATCGTCTAGGTCACCCAAATTTTTTGTACCTTAAACGGCTATTTCCATCATTATTTATCAATAAAAATTCCAAATTTTTCCATTGTGACATTTGCCAATTCTCTAAACACACGCGCAGCTCTTATTTACCTCTACCATACCAGTCATCTCACCCGTTTTCCCTTATACACAGTGATATATGGGGTCCATCAAGGGTTGAAAATATCACCGGGGCTCGCTGGTTTCTGTTATTTGTTGATGATCATACACGCCTAAGTTGGGTGTTTCTCATGAAAGACAAATCTGAAACAAGTCAGATATTCAAAACATTTCATGTCATGATCCAAAACCAATTCAACACCAACATTCAAGTTCTCAAAACAGACAATGCCCGAGATTTTTTCAATTCTGTTCTCGGTGATTATTTGCCCACTCATGGTATTGTTCATCAAAGCTCTTGCGTCGACACACCTCAACAAAACGGTGTAGCCGAACGCAAAAACCGCCACCTTCTTGAAGTTGCTCGTTCCTTATTGTTCACCTCAAATGTTCCCAAAAGATTCTGGGGGGAAGCGGTTCTCACAGCCACTTATCTTATAAATAGAATGCCCTCACGTATTCTAAACTTCCAAACTCCAACCCAATCACTTCTTGAAATATTCCCAAACTCTCACCTTGTTGCTCACATTCCCCTAAAAATTTTCGGCTGCTCAGCCTTTGTTCATGTCCACCCACACACTCGGGGGAAATTAGATCCACGGGCCACCAAGTGTATTTTCCTTGGTTACTCACCCAACAAGAAAGGGTATAAATGCTACTGTCCACTCACAAGAAGGTTCTTTCACTCCATGGATGTCTCATTCTTTGAGCATCAACCATTCTATACCAATTCCTCTATTCAGGGGGAGAATAGGGTGATTGAATCTCAGAATTGGGATTGGACTTCTCTCCTTGACGGAAACCCCAATATCTCGGCTCCACCAACAGAAACACCCGTCACCGAGACTCTTCCACTCTTTGAGTCACCCGAGTCTTCCCATGTCAACCCTGAAGCTCAATCTGGCCAAGAAACAAGTCCGGGCCCTACTCTAGAATCCAGTCCCATCCAAAATGAACCTACACCTGGCCAAAAGCAACCCGCAAAAGACAAGGTTATTCATGTCTACTCAAGGAGGAAACACCACCAAGAACCACCTCAGTTGCACCCTGCACAAACTCAGCACAACGATGATTCCTTCCCGGCTCCAACATCCAGTGAGAATACGCAAGGTAAGGCTGAAAATATTCCTGTTCCCGTGCCTGAGCAGGTTGCAGAAACTAGCCCTGATCTGGACATTCCAATTGCAGTCCGAAAAGGAATTCGACAGTGTACACAGCCTCCTCTCCGCAATCACTTGTCATATGCCAAGTTGTCTCCCACCTACAGAGCCTTTGTGTCAAAAATAGACCAAGTGCAGGTACCCTCTTCTATCCATGAGGCCTTAAAAATTCCCGAATGGAAGGCTGCCACTCTGGATGAAATAAAAGCCCTCGAGAAGAATGGAACATGGACGCTTACCACCCTGCCTCCGGGTAAGCATGCAGTGGGATGTAAGTGGATATTCTCAGTAAAATACAAGGCAGACGGCAGTGTGGAACGGTTCAAGGCTCGTCTCGTGGCTAAGGGATTTACTCAGTCGTATGGAATAGACTACCAAGAAACATTTGCTCCAGTAGCCAAGCTGAACACTATCAGGGGCCTTCTCTCCATTGCAGTAAACCGAGATTGGCCCCTGTTCCAATTAGATGTAAAGAATGCCTTCTTAAATGGAGACCTTGATGAAGAAGTTTACATGGTAATACCTCCGGGGTTCGAAGACATTGCAACAGTCAACAGAGTATGCAAACTCAGAAAGTCTTTGTATGGTCTCAAACAGTCTCCTCGAGCATGGTTTGACAGATTCACAAAAGTTCTCAAGAGGGATGGTTATACTCAGTGCCAAGCTGACCATACACTATTCGTCAAACATGCTACGGATGGAAGACTTACTGTCCTGATTGTGTACGTCGATGACATAGTCCTCACAGGTAATCATTGGGAAGAAATGGAGTGCCTAAAGAAGCTGCTCTCAAGAGAATTCGAAATCAAAGATCTTGGACACCTAAAGTACTTTCTTGGGATGGAAGTAGCAAGATCAAGTAAAGGGATCTCAGTGTCACAACGAAAGTATGTCCTGGATCTACTCAAGGAAACAGGCATGACTGGATGTAAACCAGTTGACACTCCTATGGACCCAAATACAAAGATAGGAGTACGAACAGATGGGACAGCCGTGGACAAAGGTAGATACCAACGTCTTGTGGGGAAACTAATCTACCTTGCTCACACTCGTCCAGATATTGGGTTTGCAGTAAGTGTGGTTAGTCAATTTATGAACAACCCTTCCGAGGAACACATGGAGGCAGTATATCGAATCCTACGATACCTAAAAAGAGATCCGGGCAAAGGGCTATTATTCGAGAAAACCACGAACAGAACTGTTGAAATATTCACCGATGCCGATTGGGCGGGATCAGCCATAGACCGAAGATCTACATCAGGTTACTGCTCATTCGTCTGGGGAAACTTAGTGACCTGGCGAAGCAAGAAGCAACCAGTCGTTGCCCGGAGCAGTGCAGAGGCAGAATTCAGAGCACTGGCACTCGGGATATGTGAAGGAATGTGGCTGAAAAGACTCTTACAGGAACTCCAAGTGAAGGCAGAAGGACCCATCGACATGAAAAGGGACAGCCAATCAGCTATAGCCATAGCTAAAAACCCAGTCCATCACGATAGGACCAAGCACGTTGAGATAGATCGCCACTTTATCAGCGAGAAGATTGAAGGAAAAATAATCTCACTCAACTATGTTCCGACAAGGCACCAAACTGCAGACATTCTAACGAAGGCACTCCACCGGACTAACTTCCAAGAGCTATGTTCCAAGCTAGGCATGATAAGCATATACAGCCCAGCTTGAGGGGGAGTGTAGAGAATCGGCTAAAAGTTAGGTGTATCTTTTGTAAATAAAATATGTATATATCTAAGTAAGTTAGGGCTGATTATTAGGAGAGTATCTCTTAGAGTTAGTTACCTTAGTTAGGCAGATTTTATTTCCGGGTTTAGAGGATCTCATTTGACCTCTCCCTCATGTATATATTCGGTATTCAGGAATGAGAAAAATAGACTTTCCTCTCCAAATATT
>JACAGA010000022.1:4007071-4320568 GCA_029231665.1 Morus indica
CTTCTTGCGAAGCACATCACTCATACTAGCCAGCATAAAGCACTTTGCTTTATTGTTGGCCTTGATCCAGCGATCAAAAGGCTCCCTTGCGGTTTTGGATGCATTAGCCGCGGGTTCAGGAGGACATTCCTCCACTAGGACAAACTTATAGTCTTCGCAGACCAATAGTATGTTCATGTTACTTTTCCACTTAGCATAATTATCACGTCTAATTTTTCAGTCGCTAGTAGTGTGATAATGGGATTCGACATATTGCTGGAAATAAATAGAATATTCATCTAATCAATTTATGTGCATGAATATCAAGGCATGTTAATTTAGGCACAATTAAATATGATGCATGATGCACATGAAAAATACATAAATCATGTTTTAATTTTTGGTGCCAACGATAATTCAATTTACCACGAATATAGTGCCGCCGTAGGGTAGGTCAAAATATCGCAAATTGAACCGAGACCTTCTCAATTAATAAATATAATCAAAATATCTCATATTTTCATATTTACTAACTACCGCTAATTTTGGTCAAAAATATAATCAACCATTTGATTATATCTCCATGAGTGTAACCCATCATTTCAGATTCTACAGACTTAACTCCGGAGTGCCGCCGTAGGGTAGGTCAAACCGGAAATACATCCTTGAATCCTATCTCTAGGAAGTCAACCTTGTTATTGATCCGAAAGAACACTTTCCGTAGGGAGTGCGGAATCGGTGCCGCCGCGAAGCCCCTTTCGAATCTCACGGTGTTGAACTAATGATGGAGACCAGTGGGTCGTATTGTCATACAACCCTCTCCCCCTCATTATTTTGCAAATATGTATTTTGTTTGAAAAACATCTCATGATTTTCAAATTGAAAAATAAACAATTTATTTTTCGGATATGTGAAATTCCAAAATTTAACTCTTAAATTTAATTTCACATGTAACATTATTTTGCAAATCAATTTTGCAACTTAAATCAATTTAATCATATTAAATCAATTTTCAGCGCATGGTTGTATAACGGTCGGGTAACGTGCTTACCCTCCCACTACGACGAGGTGCCGCTGGAGTCTGATTAGGAACTGTGGTCTTTTCTCTGAGTGGTCCGACAACTCTTGTCTATTGTGGTCCGATCTCATCGGAAAGTAATTCTTCTAATACTATCTTACTTCTGGGCTTGAAATCTATCATATAGTCATGCTCCAGAAATGTGGCATTTGTCGATACAAACACCTTTTGATCTGCTTTACTATAAAACAGTCCTCCTCTTGTCCCTTGTGGGTATCCCACAAAGATGCATACTTCTGACCTTGTTTCCAACTTCCCGGTCTTTTGCCTCAGCACGTGTGCTGGACTCCCCCATATGCGAATGTGTCTCAAACTAGGTTTTTGACCATTCCACAACTCTAGGGGTGTCTTAGGTATAGATTTAGATGAAACTAGATTCAGAATATACATAGCGGTTTTTAGGGCATAACCCCAAAAAGAAGTAGGCATTGAAGAATAACTCAACATTGATCTTATCATGTCGAGCAAAGTCCGATTTCTCCTTTCGGCCACACCATTCTGCTGTGGTGTACCGGGTGCAGTCAATTGGGATACCACACCTTCTTCAATCAAGAAATCCCGGAACTCTTGGTCCAGGTATTCACCCCCTCGATCTAATCGAAGTGTCTTGATTGGTTTACCTAATTGTTTTTCAACTTCTGCTCGGAATTCTCTAAACTTTCAAAAAGTTTCAGATTTCTGTTGCATCAGGTAAACATAACCATATCTCGAATAGTCGTCAATAAAAGTGACGTAATATTCGTAACCTGCTCTAGCTTGGACGTTTAACGGTCCACATACATCTGAATGTATCAGCTGTAGGGGTTCTGTAGCTCTTACTCCTTTTGTTGTAAAAGGTCTCTTGGTCATCTTACCTTCCAAACAAGATTCACAGACTGGAAGCTCATCAACTTTTAGCTCACGCAAAGGACCATCCTTTACCAGTCTTTCAATCCTATTTAGGTTAATGTGACCAAGTCTAAGGTGCCACAGATATGTGTTATTTTCGTGAGAAATCTTTTGCTTTTTATTCTTAGGTTCGGCAACTCTGAACATTTCAGTGTTAAGCATTGAATTAGGGATTGGTTTTATACAATATAAACCATCATCCAGACGTCCAGAACAAATATTTAAACCATTTCGAGAAATATGAACAAATTCATTATCAAAATAAACTTTAAATAATTGTTCAAATAATTTGTCCACAGAAATCAAATTTCTGCGAATGTCTGGAATAAAATAAACATTGTTCAAAACTAAAAATTTATTTTCCCTAAAACGAAGTCTAACTTCTCCCACTGCTTTTGCCGAAACACTTGCGCCCTTGCCTACTTTCATCGTGTAGTCCCCATCGGCTAACTCAGTATAACAACTAAGACTTTGCAAAGAAAAACAAACATGATTAGTTGCTCCCGAATCAATTATCCCGGCTGAGGTATCACCCTCTACTAAACATGTTTCAAGAACTAGTAAATCTGATTTACCTTGTTCCTTTTTCTCCTTCGCTTTTCCCTGGTTCTGGTTTTTCCTTTTGTTTTTATCAGAACTTCCTGCAACTACAACCTTTGCTTCTCCTCCCCTTCTTTTGTTAGTGGATTCGAAGTTTTGCAGGTCATTCATGAGTTCAGTGAGATTGCACTTCCTTTTGTTCATAACAAAGTTGTTCACGAACTCATGAAAGTCAGGGGATAGGCTTTCCAGGATGATGCCAACTTGGGTGGCTTCATCGATTCTGGCACCATTGAGCTCCGCATCGTGGAGGTGATCAATCATGTTCAAAACATGTGCCTTGACGGAAGAACCTTTCTTCATCTTGTCGTTCATGAAAGCCCTTACGGCATCCAAACGAGCCTTTTCAGAAGGAGCGCCGAACATGGCTTCTAGAGACTCCATTATCTCATAAGCAGTCTCCATCTCCTCATGCTTCTTGCGAAGCACATCGCTCATGCTGGCCAGCCTAAAGCACTTTGCTTTATTGTTGGCCTTGATCCAGCGATCAAAAGGCTCCCTTGCGGTTTTTGATGCATTAGCCGCGGGTTCAGGAGGACATTCCTCCGCTAGGACAAACTTATAGTCTTCGCAGACCAATAGTATGTTCATGTTACTTTTCCACTTAGCATAATTATCACCGTCTAATTTTTCAGTCGCTAGTAGTGTGATAATGGGATTCAACATATTGTTGGGAATAAATAGAATATTCATCTAATCAATTTATGTGCATGAATATGAAGGCATGTTAATTTTGGCACAATTAAATATGATGCATGATGCACATGAAAATACATAAATCATGTTTTAATTTTGGGTGCCAACGATAATCCAATTTTCCACATATAAAGTTTACCTTTGGGTAGTCAAGTTATATGCCAATTAGACCGAGACTCTTCTCAGTTAATAAATATAGTCAAAATATCTCATATTTTCATATTTATTAACTACCGTTATTTTCATTCAAAATATAACCAACAGATTTGATTATATTTTATGAGTGTAACCCACCGTTTCAGATCCCATAGACTTAACTCCGGATTTCTACCTTTGGGTAGTCAATTCGGAAATACATCCTGAAATCTTATCTCTAGGAAGCCAACCTTGTTATTGATCCGGCAAGGACACTCTCCTTTAGGAGGGCGATTCAATGTAGCCGCAAAGCCCCTTTCCGGATCTCACGGTGTTGCGCTAACGGCGGAGACTAGTGGGTCGTATTGTCATACAACCCTCTCCCACTCATTATTTTGCAAACATGTATTTTGTTTGAAAAACATCTCATGATTTTCAAATCGAAAAATAAACAATTTATTTTTCGGATATGTGAAATTCAAAAAATTTAACTTTTAAATTCAATTTCACATGTAACATTATTTTGCAAATCAATTTTGCAACTTAAATCAATTTAATCATATTAAATCGATTTTCAGCGCATGGTTCTTATTTTATTTTATTTTTCTAAAACCCTTTTATAATAAATAAAATAAATAATAACAATTGCGCGTGTATGCATGGCATGTTATAAAAAACATATGAGTAGGCACATGGCATGTTATATGCATGGACATATATATTATATAATTATCAACATAAAATATAAATATATGCAATCAACTATTGAGATGGATTTGACCGGGTCCCATGGAAAAATAATTACAACTCAATCGAATCGAATAAATAAATAATTACAATAATTATATTCTTCCGTTACATCAACGGGTCTTCGATTCTTGAATTCTTTATTCTTCGGCTTCATTCTTTGTCTCCGGGTTGGATTTCACCTTCCTTGGGATCCGGAACTTTTCCGGGCCCGTCGGCACGCTTCACGAGGGTTTCGGAAACCTTCGGGCCCGTTCGGGATCAAATCCCGAACTTGGGCCGCCAGGCGTGCTGGGCCGCAGCCTGGGCCGCGGCCTGGGCCGCGGCCTGGCCACGCGCTGGGGCGCGGCCTGGACACGCCTGGGGCGCGGCCTGGACACGCCTGGGGCGCGGCCTGGACGCGCCTGGGCCGCGTCCTGGCCGCGCCTGGGCCGCGTCCTGGCCGCGCCTGGGCCGCGTCCTGGGACGCGCCTGGGCCGCGTCCTGGCCGCGCCTGGGCCGCGTCCGGGACGCACCTGGGCCGCGTCCTGGCCGCGCCTGGGCCGCGTCCTGGGACGCGCCTGGGCCGCGTCCTGGGACGCGCCTGGGCCGCGTCCGAGACGCGTCTGGGCCGCGATTTCCAGAATTTTTCTGGGCAGTTTCTGGGCTTCTTTGAAGGCTTCAAATATGATCTTCAAGGCCTCCTTCTTGATTCAAAATCTTAAACCCTAATTCTACCCAAATCCTAGAATTACAATAATTCTAATCCTGAATTAAATTACAATTAATTTTATTAACGAATGAATATAACCGATCCATGGAACCATATAATTAACGACCAAATCCATCATCCATACATTCATCATCATGAATAAAAATAAACATCCATAAATGCAAGTGCCTACTCATCACACACATACATATTCAATTATCAAATAATCGAAGCATAAATTAATATCGTCTATAGACCGCTCTGATACCAATTGTTGGATGCCGAATCGAATTCGGCGGCGGAAACGCAGCGGAAAAGCGGATCGTGTATCACAAAAATTTCATAAAACTTTTGAGATACTCTATAGATTATATTAATTTATGCACCAATAAATTAATCTCATTAATTTATAAGATTCAAGGATCAACCGAAAAAAATACCTTGTAGCCGACTCGGATGATATCTTGATTTTCTTTGACCACTAACAGTCCTAGATCCAAGCTCTTTTGTTTAGAACACCAAAGTCTTCCACGTCAATTCCTTGATTCCACGTAGACGTGTGTGTGGGCACACGTGAGACAAAACGGTTTCTAAAACACTCGAATTTCCACAAACACCAACGCATGCACGATGTGGAATTTTTTGGAGAAAAATATTTTCTCTCTCTTAGCTATGAGAAATTTCGGCCACACTAGGAAAACTAGGGCTGAAAAGTGTTTCAAGATTATCTCATAATCTTTCATTTATCTCATATTTAAAGAGAAGAAGTCAATCTTCAAAATAGGATCAAATCCTTATCTCCAATTTTGAATTTGGAACAAAAAATCCCTTCCCCTTATCCCTTAGTTGGCCGGCCACCCTAGAAGAGAAGAAGTCAATCTTCAAAATAGGATCAAATCCTTATCTCCAATTTTGAATTTGGAACAAAAAATCCCTTCCCCTTATCCCTTAGTTGGCCGGCCACCCTAGGGTTTTATCCCTTTGTGTGTGGCACCTAAATAAGATAAGGAAGGAAGATATTTTATCCATTATCCAGTAGTTCAATTTTAATTCAGATTCAAATTCGAATTTAAGTCAAACTTAAATTAATTTGAATTCTAAATTAAACAACTTATCAAATAAGTTTAAATGGATAAATCTAGATATGTTCAAATTCAAATTTAAATAATCTCATTATTTAAATAATAATTAATTCTCAATTAATTATTCTTCGAGTATTTAATTTTAGAATTCCGTAATTCTAAAATTCCCATTTTGCCCTTTGTGTCTGGTAGAATTACAAGGACGACGCGGGGACTAATGGACCTATAATTCTGAGCTCCAATAAAATTAATAATTAATTAAACACTTTAATTAATTAATTAATTCTATTAATTCCAATAGTTACTCCACTATAAACTTGGAATTGCACTCTCGGAATTATAGACATTAATTACTTCTAAACTGTGAAGTGTCCATTTGATATAGTCATTGCATATAGATCGATCCTCCATAAATAATTCATAATTAGAGTCAGGTAGAATCCGTTAACCTCTCTAATTACATCTTTATCCTTGAGTACCATTGATTCTCTAATGGATAGTGATTCATAAAACACATTCATGAACCAGAGCGCTCTTACTAATCCAAGTACCGAATCAACACTCAAGAGAATTATTTATCTGCTTCTTTCTCAAGAAGGAATGGATTCCATCTCGTATAATAACATTCCCAGCTACCTATTTCATTATGTCTCCAAAATACAAGGAATAGGATTCAGGGTCTCGGAATCCGTACCGAGTAAATCAAAAGACATAAATCCATAAATAGGAGTTTGTTAAGAACTCAGGATTAAGATCATTCTATATATGACCATCGGTAGACTCAATTAGAATTTCTATGCTTAACGGAAATTATTAGAAATTCATATTGTGTCTGCGTCCATGTTCCACATAATCTCATTATGCGAAATACACTCATTCAATATCTCGCCATATTAACAGTGCGGATAACACCGTTCCATTCTAAATGGGAATGACATGTATTAATAATGTTTTAATTAAAGATTCCGAACTTTAATTAAATTCATTATGAACAGTTACTTTTGATTATTATCCTTAAACATTATCCTCTTGTATATAACACTTATATACCATGTTTAAGGTTACATAAATAATCAAGGAATTTTATTTTATATTCATAAAATATTCATAAATATATGCACATAAAATGATGAATAAACTATTTTATTAAATAAATAATAAATATCCTTTTACATCTCATGCTTTCAGGACACTATTCCCAACAATTACAACGTCAAGAGATGGATTTGAGGTAAGATTTCTAAAAAACTGCTCTTGAATCTCAGATTTTACCATTAGAAAATCTAGTTTTTAAGTCGAAATTGATTTTGATGGATTTTTGTAAAATCTCCGTGGAAATTGGGGATTTTTGGTTCTTTTGACTTGATTTGTCATTTGGAACCTAGATTAAACAACTTCCCTTTGAAATATCTTGGATTGAACTCAAAATTACAGGTTCATGAGCTGATTCGGTAAGTTTTCTCGCCCTGCATATTCCCACCGGCCGACCGGTCCGATCGACCGGTTCTTTTTCCATCGGCCGATCGGTTGAGAATAACCTCTCTGTCACCAATCGACCGGTGTACAAGGGGTTTAACCCTGTTTTGACCAGTATTTTCAAAGAGAACCTAAATTAGCTTCATTTGGGGACTTGGAATAAATGGATTAGTATATTTAATTCATGGTTTCCTGTTTTGTTCACAATAATTTTCTTTTTTGGGCTATGAGTTAACAATAGTGGGGACACTGTTGACTTTTAGTTTAGGGGAGGAGTGTATTTCCTGCTTTTGTGGAGACTGGTTTGTTTTATTTAGATTGGTTAATTTTCTAGTTTCTGTATTTTGTATTTTTGTTGTGTTTACGTTGTTCTATGCAGGGAGAGTTCTTGTTGTCATGTTTTGTGGTGTGAAAGGTGTGTGGTCTTCAATGATGAGGCAGGCTAATTTAAGGCATGCTTTTGTGATAGATTAACTTGAATTGGATGCAAGTGAAAACCCATAGAACTTGACTTTTGAATGCAATTCTCTATGAAATTCTTTCCACAACATTCATAGTGCTACTTTCCGAGAGCTGATTGATGGCTAGGTTGCCTTGAGAGATTAGGTTTCTAGAATTGACCTAGAGACTCCTTTGAGGTGAAATTCCAGGAAACCTAGAACTTGGGGGTCGATTGAGACAAGTACACCATTTTTGTTTAGTTTATTCATTCAAAAAAAAAAGGTTTACTCCGCTGTCTTAGTGCTTAGTAACCAGGGGTGAGCATGAGCCCCATGTTCACTTTTGCGTCAAACGGTAAAACAAGATAAGAGTATACAGAGCACTTTGAATTGCTACTTTGTTAAGTAACCGGGTGACTTCATCACAAATGTTGGCATTCGCGTAAAAAGGCAATTATGGCATTACAAGGAAGTTAAAACAAAGAAAAAAAAGGAAGAAAAACAAGAGAAGAAGTTGAGTCTTACGTCTGATTCCAGGTGCTAGGTGATTTTTCATAAGTGGAGAAGGAGTCAAAAGGTCAACATATGGAGACACTTCTAGGCTTGATGATTGTGGTCTAGTTTGAAGTGGGTGATTGGGAAGGAAGCACTATTGATGTGTAGGCGCACACACACAGGGAAGAGCGTTTGAAATGAAAGGGAAATGGGTTGATCTTAGAATTCAAAGAGAGTTGGTGTAGAGCTAAGCGTGCAGAAAGAAAAGGAAAATATATATAAAAAATGAAAAAAAAAGAAGAAGAGAGCCTCTGAGAATCTTAATCATACACCTTGGTACCCACAGGGTTGACTAAAAAGGGAATTCTCTTAGTGTCATTTGTTTTTGTGATGTTGTAGTGTCAGTGTTTTTGTAGTGTCATTGCTGGTGGATGAGCAATACTTTAAGTTTAGGGGTGTGATAACTCTAGGATTTAGAGTTATTTTAGGCATTTCTAGGCTTATAGTTGGCTCATCCAAAGGTTTAGTGGTTAATCTTATACTGTATTTGCTCAACTTTTGGTTCTTGTGATGCTTTCTATTGAGACTCATTGGTGTGTCATTTCTGTGTTGATTTTGAGGAAATTGCTAATGTATATCCAAGAGAATGTCGTTTCTAAGCTTGCAGGTTTCATGATGATAAATGCTGCAGCATTTCCTACAGCAAAATGTGACAGCATGGATTTAGTGGATGACGTCAGCTCATAACTTTGCACGGGAATTAGAACACAGAACGCATAAGATGAATTTGGTGCCTAGTCAGCTGGACCCAACGTGCCAACTCAGCATCCTTGGTTGCCCTAAAGAGGAATGCACCTAGAAACCCAAAGGAGGAGAGAGGCGCCACAGGAAGCAATTAAGGAAGTAAGAGGGGAAAATAGAAGACAGACCCGTAGAGAGAAAAAAGGCAGCAGAGAGGAAAAGAAAGAAACCAAGACCAGAGAAAGAGAGGGAGGCAAACAAGTATGTAGGAGACACATTTTTGGCTAGAAATCTCAGGGAGTGAAGCCACGGGAGGAATCCACCAAGCTTTACCTAATCTTTACTGTTGACCTCCTCATTTTGGTTTATCTTTCCTCTTCCTCTGTATTCAATTCATGGCTGTGTATTTTGTTGAAAGTAACAGAGCTAGTATGAGCTAAACTTATTTGACTGGGATGATAAAGAACCCAGAACTGTAATCAACGATTGTTTATGCTCACTTTGTCTATTTTGATGTTGTTCTAGTTTGTTCAATATAAACGTTATTGTTCATTTTTGTTTACTGACTGGCCATCTAAAATAGAATATTCTGAGTTCAATTTGCTGGAAAGTTGATTGGATTTAGACCAATGTTGAACAATGTGTTGTTTAGCTAAGTTTCATAGAGAAATCTAGTTGATTTGCGAGTAGTATAGGAATATACACTTGCCTGAAATAGACCAATTGAAACCCACGCTTAACTTAACCTCTATGTTTAGATTTCTCATAGGAATATGTTGAAATATGAGTAAAGAGGCGAAATCACAACCAGATTGGAAGATTCTTGTGCTAAATTCATGTTTCAGGTTAACTGAAAGCATTGCTGTAGCATAAATAGCCAGATTGCAGGGAAAGGGAAATTGAGTCCAAATTTTCACATAGATTTTTATCCTTTGATAACTTAGTGTGCATTTATTTACTTACGTTTATTGCAATTCTTGTAGTCTTTGCAATTGAATCAAACCATTAAATTTGTTTACGTTGCATCTCTTGGATCTTATTAAGAAAAATATATTGATAACTTTCTCTGTGGGAACGATACTCTACTCACACTTTATTACTTAAGGCGACTTGTGCACTTGCGAGCACATAAATCACGCAACAGATTTCTTGTCCTCTTCCTTGATAGCCTATTTTTGAAAAGAGTTTTGGCCTTACAAGGTTTTAAAGAAAGGACATGTTTGTGAAAGAAAAATGTTTTAACACAATAGCTTGATTTTAGCTATTGGAATTATAATGAACTATTTTAGAATTTTAATAAATGATTTCTTAGGATAAGATATCTTACAAACCGGTAAGCAAGCTGATGGCCTATATAGAATATGGGGATCGTATCCTTAGGGGCAGAACCTGAAACCCAAACCGGGCCACTATGGTGGTGATAAGGCTTGTGCTTGTGGTTGTGTAAGTAATTTATCATTGCCTGTAATAAGAAATTTTTAGTTATATTTCCTTTCAAAAAAAGGATGTGAGGTTCCGGCTGTTGTGTTGGAACTGAATATCTTTATTTACTTGTTTAATTATTTATTTACTCATTATTTATCTACTTATTTATAAAGTTATTTCAAATTATATCCTACTGGGCTTTTCGCTCACGTTTTATTTGTTTTTATAAATATTAAACCCTCCCAGGTGACTCTAGGAGCAGCGTAGAGTAGCTGAGTTAGTGGCTACCATTCGATCTAAAGAGGATTGTGTTCATCATCCTGGTATACAAATGTAAGAATTGTAAATTCTGAACTTTGAATTTCTAAACTGTGGTTGATGTCTGTAATGTTAATTACATGTTCATGTATGTATAATAATGTATGTCCTGTGGGTGAAACCCTGAATGATGCCAGAGGTTTAGTCTAAAACTTGTTTCCAGAAAGTGTACAAGTCCCATACTTTCTTGTAATTTAATTATATAAAAATGTGGGGCTTGTTTTGGAATTCCCTTAATATTTTACTTTTGATTATAATTATTACATATTCCAAATGCTTAATTATTTTCTTAATAATGTTTAATCTCTAAATGAGCCTCCACATCACTAACCCCTGCTTTGGGGTGACAAAGTGGTATCAGAGCCTTAGGTTTAAAAACCGCAGGATTGTACATACATGTGTGACATCAGGAATCCACTAAACAGTCTAATTTCTTTTCAGTTGAAGAAGATGCCACTGCGTTATTGGTCCATTAACCAACCGGCACAACAGAATCAAGAATACATGGATGCCATGTATGCTGCTTTCCAAGGAATGGCCACTCGAGCTCAGAATGAGCGACTGGCTGAGGATAAGAAGCAAAGTTATTTTTGTGAATTTAGACGTGGATTTATCCCCACATTTAATAGTGAGGGAGGACCCCAAGAGGCGGAATATTGGTTTGACTCTATAGTAAAACACCTGAACACTATGGGAGTGCTAGAGGAATATTGGCTAGAATTAGAAGTGTATAAGCTGGAAGGCCAAGCGAGTACTTGCTGGAAGCAGCTGAGAAGAAGGCTCGATGTTGCAGGAATGACATGGGAACAGTTTGAAACCCTCTTTAATGAACAATACTTTCCTCAGAGCTATCGAGATGAAAAGACAATGAAGTTTATGTCTTTACAACATGGCGATATGTCAGTGAAGCAATATGAGGCAAAATTCAATTATCTATCCCGGTTTGCGCCATCTTTAGTGGAGTCCGAACACCTAAAGTGTCTTAAATTTGATAAAGGTCCTAAGAATTCTGTTAGGAGACCTTGGTGGCTCTAAGGATCTGAATTTTCTGATAATTAGTGGCTGCAGCTACAGGCATGGAACAAGATAACTTAGCCTATCAACCAAGCAAGGAAGCAGCTGGTTGAGTTTCCATTTCTGGTGGACTTTCTGCTTCAGGCAGGCGACAGTGGAGTGGTAGAAGAAACCGTAATCAGGGACAAAGTAATGGAGAGATGATCAATGGTGGTCGTAGTTCGTCTAGAAATGATAGGAGTGGTGCATATAGACCAAAGTGCCATCATTGTGGGCAGGTTGACCACATTAGGAGTAACTGTCCTAATCCGAATCGGCCGCTGACTCAGCAATCCCGGAGTGATGCTTCTTACGGTCAGGAAAGGCCACCGCAGTTTGTGCTGTCTTACGAGCCACAGCTGCGAACACCGATGCCATACCTCTTGTGCCAACCTACCGTCCGCCTCATTATCCACAGTTTTGGCCTAAAGCATCGGAACCAGTGCAGATACCTCCGCCACAACAATATAGGCCAGGCATCCAGATGCCTAATATTGGTGATAAAGGAAAGGGGAAAGCACAAGGACTTGCTTATACCCTGACAGAAGGCAGTTTCAGAGGTCAAGCCAACAACACCGTTGTTGAGGGTATGATCTTAATCTCTCACTCTTTAGCACATGTATTGTTTGATACTGGTGCTACACATTCTTTTATAGCAAGTTCTTTTGTTTAAATGTTGAAACTGAAATCTAAGAACTTGGAAGTCCCGATGATGTTGAACTCCCCACTGGGATGTGTGGAGGTAATTAGTGAGTGTAGATCGTGTGAAATCACGATTGCAGGTGAGCGATTAAGAGCTGATTTAATAATCCTTCCGATGAGTCTGTTTGACATGGTACTTAGAATGGATTGGTTGTCAAAATACGGTGCAATTGTTTATTACTATCGTAGAAGAGTGACTTTGATGTCCAATTCTGAAGCGGTAATTACTTATCAAGAGGACATGAATCCAGTCCTGGAAGAACGACTGTTGAGATACAGTGTTAGGGGACGGAGAAACTTAGTATACTTTTCTCTACTTCTTGCTTTGGAAGATGAACCTACTGTAATCGGGGAGAATACAGAGATTCCTGTTATGGATGAATTTGCGGATGTAGTTTCAGATGAGTTCCCAGTCTACCGCCAAATCAGGAGATTAAATTCAATATTGATTCGATACCAGGGACGACACCTATTTCTATTCCTCCTTACCTAATCACACCTATTGAGATAAAGGAATTGAAGAAGCAGCTCAGGAAATTAGCAGAAAAAGGGTATATAAGGAATAGTACCTCCCCATGGGGTGCACCTGTATTATTTGTGAAGAATCACGATAGATCTCTTCGGTTGTGCATTGATTATCGTCAATTGAATAGAGTAACTGTGAAGAATAAATACCCACTGCCGAGGATCAATGAGTTATTCGATCATTTAGGTGGATCACAGTATTACTCTAAGATTGACTTGAGATCAGGGTACCATCAGCTTAAAGTTAAGGAGGACACATCCCAAAAACTGCTTTTAGAACTCGGTATGGGCATTTTGAGTTTCTGGTGATGCCTTTTGGGCTGACGAATGCCCCAGCTGCATTCATGGATTTAATGAACCGGGTCTTCCGACCTCGCTTGGATCAGTTTGTAATTGTCTTCATCAATGACATCATGGTTTATTTGAAGATTTGGGAAGAACATGAGCAGCATTTGAGAATTGTTCTTCAAACTCTTTGAAAGTACCAATTGTATGCAAAGAAGGAGAAATGTGACTTCTGGTTGACAAAAGTGAAGTTCCTTGGGCATGTGATATCAGGACAATGAATTTCAAGGGACCCTTCTGTTGGTTGCCGAATCGAATTCGGCGGCGGAAGCGTGGTAGGAAACAGCGGATCGTGTATAACAAAAATTTTCATAAAACTTTTGACATACTCTATAGATTATATTAATTTATGCACGAATAAATTAATCACATTAATTTAAATGATTCAAGGATCAACCGAAAAAAATACCTAGTAGCCGACTCGGATGATAACTTGAATTTCTTTGACCACGAACAGTCCTTGCTCCGAACTTTGTGTTTAGAATAACAAAGTCTTCCACGTCAATTTCTTGATTCCACGTAAACGTGTGTGTGGGCACACGTGAGACAAAATAGGTTTCTGAAACACTTGAATTTCCATAAACACCAACGCATGCACGATGTGAAATTTTTGGAGAAAAATTTTGCTCTCTATTTTTCACTATGAGAAATTTCGGCCACAACAAACTTAGGGCTGAATAATGTGTCAAAAATTTTGTTTACAATTTTCTATCTATCTCACATTTAAAGAGTAGAAGTCAAACTTCAAAACAGAATCAAATCCTTATCTCTAATTTTGAATTTGGAACAAAAAATCCCTTCCCCTTATTTTATAGTGGCCGGCCACCCTCTAGGGTTTTATCCCTGTGTGTGGCGCCTATATCAGATAGGGAAGGAAGATATTTTATCCTTTATCCAGTAGTCCAATTTTAATTCAGATTCAAATTCAAATTTAAGTCAAACTTAAATTAATTTGAATTCTAAATTGAACAACTTATCAAATAAGTTTAAATGGATGAATCTAGATGTGTTCAAATTCAAATTTAAATAATCACATTATTTAAATAATAGTTAATTCTCAATTAATTATTTTTCGAGTATTTAATTTTAGAATTTCGTAATTCTAAAATTCCCATTTTGTCTTTTGTGTCTGGTAGAATTACAAGGACGACGCGGGGACTAATGGACCTAAAATCCCGAGCTCCAATAAAATTAATAATTAATTAAACACTTTAATTAATTAATTAATTATATTAATTCCAATAGTTACTCCACTATAAACTTGGAATTGCACTCTCGAAATTATAGACATTAATTACTTCTAAACTGCGAAGTGTCTATTTGATATAGTCATTACATATAGATCAATCCTCCATAAATAATTCACAATTAGAGTCAGGTAGAATCCGTTAACCTTTCTAATTACATCTTCATCCTTGAGTACCATTGATTCTCTAATGGATAGTGATTCATAAAACACATTCATGAACCAGAGCGCTCTTACTAATCCAAGTACCGAATCAACACTCAAGAGAATTATTTATCTGCTTCTTTCTTAAGAAGGAATGGATTCCATCTCGTATAATAACATTTCCAGCTACCTATTTCATATGTCTCCAAAATATAAGGAATAAGATTTAAGGTCTCGAAATCCGTACCGATCGAGTAAATCAAAAGACATAAATCCATAAATAGGAGTTTGTTAAGAACTCAGGATTAAGATCATCCTATATATGACCATCGGTAGACTCAATTAGAATTTCTATGCTTAACGGAAATTATTAGAAATTCATATTGTGTCTGCGTCCATGTTCCACATAATCTCATTATGCGAAATACACTCATTCAATATCTCGCCATATTAACAGTGCGGATAACACCGTTCCATTCTAAATGGGAATGACATGTATTAATAATGTTTTAATTAAAGATTCTGAACTTTAATTAAATTCATTATGAACAATTACTTTTGATTATTATCCTTAAACATTATCCTCTTGTATACAACACTTATATACCATGTTTAAGGTTACATAAATAATCAAGGAATTTTATTTGATATTCATAAAATATTCATAAATATATGCACATAAAATGATGAATAAACTATTTTATTAAATAAATAATAAATATCCTTTTACATCTCATGCTTCTAGGACACTATTCCCAACACCTTCAAAGATTGAGACTGTGTTGCAGTGGGAAAGGTCAAAAAATGTAGCAGAGATTTGAAGCTTCCTCGGACTTGTAGGATACTACTGACGTTTCGTAAAAGGCTTCTCGAGCATTGCTGCACCAATGACTCGGTTGACAGAGAAAGAAGTCAGATTTGAATGGGATGCTGAATGTAAAGGTGCTTTTCAAGAACTGAAGGTCAGGCTGACAAGTGCACTAGTCCTAACTATTCCTAATAGTGAAGAGCCATATGAGGTGTATTCTGACTCCTCGAGGAGTGGCCTTGGCTGTGTTTTGATGCAAGGTGGACGTGTTGTAGCTTACACATCTCGCCAATTGAAACCACATGAACAGAAATACCCCATTCATGACTTGGAGCTACCAGCGATAATATTTGCTCTAAAGATATGGAGATGTTATCTCTATGGAGCAAAGTTTCAGGTTTTCTCTGACCATAAGAGTCTGAAGTACTTGTTTACTCAGAAAGATTTGAGTCTCAAGCAGAGGAGATGGATGGAATATATGGAAGATTATGACTTTACTCCGTAATATCATCCTGGAAAAGCTAATGTGGCTGTTGATGCCCTCAGCAGGAAGACTACAGGAACTATGACGTTATTAGCACTAGAAGACTGGAAAAGCACTGAAGTAGTAAGCAACTACGATCTTCAGTACTACAAGGATTATAACCAGCCAATGGTGTATAATCTAATCTCCACACTGGCCATTGTGCAACGAGTTAAGCAAAATCAATGGCAGGATCCCCATCTTTAAGGAATTTGGATTCGAATTCAAAATGGAGAGCAACTTGAAGATTGGAGAATCCGGGAGGATGGAGCGCTTTACTTTCACAACCGGTTAGAGGTTACTAAGGTGGATGAGATTAAGAAGATAATTCTGCATGAAGCCTATAAATTGCGGTACGCCATTCATCCTGGAAGTAGCAAGATGTACCATAATCTAAGGAGACAATAGTGGTGGAGAGGTATGAAGAAAGACATTCGTGAGCACGTTTCAGAATGTGTAACTTATCCCTGGATTAAAGCTGAACACTAGAAGCCTGTGGGGGAATTGCAGCCTTTATCTGTTCCAGGATGGAAATGGGAACTTATCACTATGGATTTTCTTATGGGACTACCGAGAACTGAGCAGAAGCACGAAGCCATCCGAGTGGTGGTGGACAGGTTCACAAAATTTGCACACTTGATACCGTTCTGTGTGACATATTCCTGAAAGATCTTGACAGAATTATATCTGGAGCACATTGTCAAACTTCACGGAGTGCCGTTGACCATCACATCCGACCGCGATACTCGTTTTAATGCAAGGTATTGGAAAAGTTTTCAGGAAGCCATGGGAACAAAATTGACTTTTAGCACAACATTTCATCCTCAGACTGATGGACTTTGGTGGAAACTGGAAGAAGCATCTACACCTTGCTGAATTTGCTTACAATAACAGCTATCAAACTAGTATCGGCATGGCACCATTTGAAGCTCTCTTTAGTCGACCTTATAGATCACCTGTTTGTTGGCTGGAACTAGAGGATCGACTTACTACCGGACCGACAGTTATTCAAGAGAACAATGAGAAGAAAGTTCTTATCTGGGAACAATTGCTAACAACTCAAAGTCGTGAAAGGAATTATGCTGACAAAAGGCGTAGGCCTTTGGAATTCTAGGAAAGGGATTTTGTTTTGGTGAAAGTTTCCCCACGCAAAGGAGTGGTTCCTTTTGGTGTAAAAGGGAAACTTGCGCCAAAATACGTTGGACCATTCCCGATCGTGCAACGAGTTAGAGTTGTGGCGTATCGTTTTGCCCTACCGCCTGAGCTATCTCATGTGCATGACATATTTCATGTCTCCATGATTCGTAAATGCTAACCCGATCCAGAAGCCGTGGTGTAATGGTATGATGTTCAGATACAGTATGACACGACCTACGAGGAGGCACCGGTCCAAATTCCTGATCAGAAGATAAAGAGTTTGTGTCATCGTGAGATCCTATTAGTGAAAGTGTTATGGCAACACCATGGAGTTAAATAAGTGACATGGGAGCTTAAAATGATGATGCAGGAGCAGTAGCTGCATTTGTTTGCATTTTGAGGTTAGTCCTAATTTCGAGGATGAAATTCTTTAAGGGGGTGGAGTTGTAACACCTCGAGAAATTAAACGAGATTTATTGAGATAATTAAGATTTATTAGCGTGCCTAATTTAGTTTAATTAAATAATTATTGTTTAATAAATGTTTCTGATGTGAAAATTTAAATATTTCTAAGGAATTCAAATGTTTCCAGTATTTACATTTTTACCTTAGGAGTGTGTGTAGCCACATTTTCTGGACTGTTATTTTAAATATTTGGACACTTATTTTTCTTTTCTTTTTCCTTTTCTTTTCTTTTCCTTTGCCCATGCAACACCCTCTATCTCTCCCTCTCACTCTCGTTCTCTCTCACTCTCTCTCTCCCCTCTCGTTTTTGTCATAAAACCAACTACATCTTGAAGCAAACGAGAATTTCAAGGAGTTTACAATGTTATAAGAAGGATTTGAGGTAAGATTTCTGAAAGACTTCTCTTGAATCTCAGATTTTACCATTAGAAAATCTAGTTTTTAACTTGAAATAGATTTTGATGGATTTTGTGTCAAATCTAGGTGGAAATTGGGGATTTTTAGTTCTTTGGACTTGATTTGTCATTTGGAACCTGGATTGAACAATTTCCCTTTAAAATATCTCGGATTGAACTCAAAATTGCAGGTTTTTAAGCTGATTCGGTGAGTTTTCTCACCCTGCATCGCTTCCTTCTCCACCGGCCGACAGGTGGAGAATAACCTCTCTATCACTGGTCGATCGGTGTGCATGGGGTTTGACCTTGTTTTGTTGAAAAACACTGTTTTGACCCATATTTTCAAAGAGAACCCATATCAGCTTCATTTGGGTTCTTGGAATAAATGGATTAGCATCTTTAATACATATTTTGAGATTAAAACCCTTGAAAATAATGATTTGAAACATAAAATGATTCATGAATTTGGAAATGGATTAAGGTACACTAATAGGAAAGCGAAGTGTATAAGTGATATTGATCAGTTTTGGGAATGAGAGTTTGATCCTAAAGTGTTATTTATTGTGAATGATAGCTGAAGAATTGAATTGATGGCTTCGAGGGAATGGAAGCCGGAATAGAGCAACGCTAGCCACAGTTTGGTATTTGTGAGGTAGGATTTCTTGCCCTTTTCCTTGATAGCCTATTTTTGAAAAGAATTTTGGCCTTGCAAAAGTTTTAAAGAAAGGACATGTTTGCGAAAGAAAAATGTTTTAACATAATAGCTTGATTTTAGCTATTGGAATTACAATGAACTATTTTAGAATTTTAATGAATGATTTCTTAAGATAAGATATCTTGCGAACCGGTAAGCCCACTGATGGCCTAGATAAGATATGGAGATCGTATCCTTGGGGGCAGAACTCGAAACCCAAACCGGGCCACTACGGTGGTGATAAGGCTTGTGCTTATGGTTGTGTAAATAATTTATCATAGTCTAAATTACTTGCTGATGCTTGTAATACAGAATTTTCAGTTATATTTCCTTTCAGAAAAAGGATGTGAGGTTCCGGCTGTTGTGTTGGAACTAAATATCTTTATTTACTTGTTTAATTATTTATTTACTCCTTATTTATCTACTTATTTATAAAGTTATTTCAAATTACATCCTACTGGGCCTTTCACTCACATTTTATTTGTTTTTATAAATATTAAACCCCTTACAGGCGACTCTAGGAGCAGTGCGGAGTAGTTGAGTTAGTGGCTACCATCCTATCCAAAGAGGATTGTGTTTATCATCCTGGTATACAAATGTAAGAATTGTAAATTCTGAACTTTGGATTTCTAGACTGTGGTTGATGTCTGTAATGTTAATTACATGTTCATGTATGTACAATACTGTATGTCCTGTAGGTGAAGTCCTGAATGATGCTGGAGGCTTATTCTAAAACTTGTTCTAGAAAGTGTGCAAGTCCCATCACTTTCTTGTAATTTAATTATATAAAAATGTGGGTCTTGTTTAGGAATTCCCTTAATATTTTACTTTTGATTATAATTATTATATATTCTAAATGCTTAATTATTTTCTTAATCGTGTTTAATCTCTAAACGAGCCTCCACGTCACTAACCCCTGTTTTGGGTGTGACATTTCTTGTGTAGCCTTTTGCATTGCTTTTCATCTACAAACAATTAAGCGAAAAGTAGAAAAATTCCAACTAAAAATAATGGAATTGTTTAATTAAAGCTTAAATATTTTATTATTATATAAATGAAAAGCAGTATTCAGGCCGCATTTTCATGCAGTAATCACAACCCCCAACCATCTTATTGCTAGTCCCTAGCAATCCAAGCGTAAGAGAAATCATGTCATAAAGAAAATCTTGTTCATGACGCGCATGGTAAGAGCTAGGGAACGCTCGAGATAGATGGGGCCCTGCTCAGAATTGGCGCTCACTGTCTCTCTAATGGCTCGACTTGGCTGATTTAGGTTGGCTAAAAACACGGCTTTAACGAATTCTTCTTGTGTAGCTTTTTACACTACTTTTCATTTGCAAATAATTAAGCAAAAACTAAAAAAAAAATCTAATTAAAAATATTCCCAATAAAAATAATGAAATTGTTTAATTAAAGCTTAAATATTTTAATATTATATAAATCAAGAGCAGTCTTCAGGGTGCATTTTCATGTACTTATGACAACCCCCAACTAGTTTATTGCTAGTCCCTAGCAATCCAAGCACAAGAGAAATCATATCACAAAGAAAATCAGAGTCTCAACTAGCTTAGACACCTGAGTATTTTGAACAAAGTGCCAATGAGAAGTCAAAAGATGCTATTAAGATTATTTCAGTCATAACTTCAGAGTCGTGTGTGTGTGCTCCAAATGATAACCTTCTTACCACTGACCATAACACATACAACTTTGAAAAATTCACCAAGTAGAAGTCTCAACTCCATTGATCTCACGAGGTGTCAAAAATATTTTAGTGCGAAGATTTTCTCTCATAGACTTGGAAATAAAACAATCAACGCTCAGTGCGAGGAAGGTAAAATTTAGGATTTCATTCATCTCAAACAAAAATTTATAGAAACGAACAAAGACTCAAAAATGCATAGAAAAATATATTACCTTTTTTATTAGGCAAGAGACAACCTAAAATGTTAATAATGAAGTAAATGTAGAAAGGTGTTCTTTTGACAAATAGCTATATAACATCAAATGTGATTGCAACCAAACTACAGAATTTGTAAAATGTTGCTCTTGCTTTCTTTTTCTTCTTTTTATTACTATCACTGCAACAAATATCATTATCAATAGCGTTCTAAAAGTCCTACGAAAACATAGTGTTCTGAAAATGATATGACAAACGCTACAAAATTGAGGTCTTATAGCGTTTTAAACATATTATTTTCAACCTCTTACAACAATTTGGCGGTGTTACAGTACAGATCAATAAATTTTCTCTCTTGTTATGTTCATACTCCCGTAGCTTTTTAAAATTATTATTGAATATTTTACCAATAGTAAAAGTGATACATACTAATGTCCTATCTACTTTTATTATATTAATATCATTTTGAATTCATTCAAATATATGGTTTTCCTCCTTCTTTTTAAGGTTGTCTTGCTTAAACATTTCTACCCCCAAAGTGTCAACAACTGAAATGGCTAAGCAATCCCCAATCTCATTTGGGAACTTCATTGCCTTGAACACATTGAATGTGACTTGCTTTTCCTATACCCTCATGGTCAATTCTCCTTTTTGTACATCAATCAAGGTGCGGCCTATTGCTAGGAACGGCCTTCCCAAATTATGGGCACTTCTCTATCCGCTTCACAATCAAGAATATTGAAGTCAGTAGGAAAAATAAACTTATCCACCTTCACTACATCCTCAATCCTATCTTTGGGAAGTTTAATAGACCTGTCTGTGAGCTAAAAAGACACTATAGTAGGCCTTGCTTCTCCAATTCCTAACTTCTTGAAAATGGACATCGGCATTAAATTTATACTAGCTCCCAAATCACAAAGTGCCTTACCAAAGTATTGGTTTCCAATGGAGCACAGGATAGTGAAACTTCTTCGAACCTTTAGTTTAGGAGAAAGTTTGTTTTGCAAAATTGCACTGCATTCTTCAGACAAGACCACTGTCTCAAACTCTCCAAGCCTGTGTTTTTTTGTAACTAAGTCCTTCATGAACTTGGCATAGTTTGGCATTTGTTCTAGGGCCTCAACCAATGGTATGTTGATGTGTAGCTGCTTTAAAACATCCAGAAACTTACGAAACTGCCTATCTTGTTACTATCTTTGAAAGCGTTGAGGAAATGGTGGAGGTAGTCTGCTGTTACTGCTGTTACTAGTTTCTGCCACTCCAGAATGCTGTGGAAATGATGTGGCTTTCTGTAGTGCAGAATTTTGTTGCTGATTCCTTAACTATTCTCCTTGTGGCTGGGTTTGATTCTCTTTCTTTTGGATTGAAGTAGGCTTTGTTTGCACAGCCTGGAGTCTTTTCTTTGGCTCCAACTCTTTTCCACTCCTTAATGAAATAGCCTTGCACTATTCTTTCCCTTCTCTTCTTGGATCTTTGGTGTCGCTTATGAGAGAACCTTGAGGCCGGTTGCTCAACACATTAGCGATCTGCCTAGTCTGATTTTCTAAGTTCCTCAATGTTGCATCATGAATTTGAATCCTAGCATCATTCCTTGTAATGTATTCTTTAAGCAAATTCTCCAAGGAGCAAGATTGATCCATGGCTTGTGTTCTTTGTTGTTACGGTGCTGGTGGATATGTGGGTTTGTGATAAGCATTGGCTCCACTAGAACTTGCTCCTTTATTACTCCATGCTAAGTTTAGGTGTTGCCTCAACCCTTGATTGTGAGAGTTTGGATAAGAATTGTTGTTCCTATGGAAATTAGCCACATAGCAAGCGGATGCTAGATTGGACGGGCAATCTTGATACAAATGCCCCACTCCACAGTAAACACGGGAGACACTAGCTGTTTGCACAGAATTTACCGCTGGTGTGTTCATTGCTTTTATCATATTCGTCAAGGATGACACTTGAGTCGAGAGTGCAGTGATTACATCAACTTCATGAATTCCGGCTACCTTCCTATCATTGAGTCTCTCGGATGGCCATTGATAATTGTTATTGGCCATCCTTTTCAAGATCTCGTAGGCTTCATTTTAAGACTTGGCCAAAATAACTCCATTAGCTACAGCATCAATTATAGTAAGTGTTTGCCCATTGAGCCCATTATAGGATGTCTCCATTTAAATCCAATGGGGGATCTGATAAGTGCATGAAAATACACTTAAATTGTTCATTATTGCTAAATAAATTAAGTTTTAATTAAATATTTTCGTGGAATTAATTTTATGTGGAAGTATTTGATTTTAATTTAATTCAATATGTTTTCTAGGGAAATAAGACACTTGGGCCAGAACTAAAAAGACAAAAAGAAGAAAGAGGCCCATTAGCCCATCAGCCAGTCATTCACCGAGCCGAACCGAGCCACGTGAGTCTTCTCAGCTCTGCCACGTCGCTTTCTGGAGCACCACAGACATGTGGGACCCAGCTGTCCCTTCGTGCACGCAAAGTTCACTCACCATGGCGAGTCTCCTCCACGCGCGTGTCAGGTGGTTCTTCATTCCTCTTCATGTGGGTCCCGCCTTGCAGCAGCTCTCCAACCAGCTCCCGCCACATGTTCTTATGGGACACAGCTATCGGCCATTTCCTCTTCTCTGCCTCTCACCGCACGCCACGTGTCCATGCAAAGCAACGTTTCCTTTTTTTTAGCACGCCACGTGTACTAGCTGTTGCACTTTTGAATTTTTCGAGTTCGAAACGTTTCTGATGTTTTTTTCCTCCACCATTATCAGCTTTTACCTTCAAAATAAAGCCTTGTAAATCCAATTTAATTGGATAAAATGTTTCCTTTCTTTATTTTTATTTCTTTGCTTAATGCTTTTTCATATGCCCAAAAACCTCTATAAATAAGGGCTTTGTTAATTTTATTAAGTTGTTAATTTTTAGCCTAATTTTAGACATTTTTTCTCTAATTTTCTTGCTCTTATTCTCATATTTTCTCTTTAGAATTTTGTGGGAATTATGTGCAAGTTAGGCTAAAGTTCTTTGGTGACGTTAGATAAAAACTTATTTGTGAAGTTATCTTGAGTGGATTTTGATTCTCCATTTATTCTCCAAAGTTTATATATTTGACTGATTAATTGTCTTCTATCTTTTTCTAATTTCTCATATTGATATATTTTGTTGTCAACTTTTATATAAATTTAGTCATGCTCTTTTTTATGTAATTGTTTCTCAATATAATATATCGATAATATTATTTTATGAGTAGTCTTTTACTACAATATTGCCAATGGTATATTATCGCTTTAAGATTTCTTGTAAGAATAATTTTTATTAGGTTTCATGTAAAAATTTTACTCATTCGATTACATTTTAATTCGCATGTTCTTCAAATATTTATTTCCCGATTGTTAGTTTGAGATGTGAAACTTTCAATTGAGTCGATTTATGAATCAAAATTTAAATAGGTAAACAAATTATATAGAGGATTCTCAATGTCTTACCACTTTTAATTATTGAATTTTCTCTATTTTATATTTCATAATTTTAAAATTAAATTGTTCAAAAATCATAAAAACACTCATTTCTTTTCTTTGTTCGATTGCTTGCTTATCTAACGCTTTTGTTCCGCTAATCTTCTTGTTTGTTTTTATCACCTCATCATGGGATTGACCGTCCTAATTGTGCTACAATTGACCGCTTTTTTTGTACACGTTTGAGCGTAATCAAATTTTGATGTTGTTACTTTGGAGATGAAACAACAAGATTGTTCAATAATAATTAGCTAAAGAGATAAGTACATTTTTTAAATTTATTTTTAATTTCACTTTATTTTTTTTAGTTTCTAGTCGTGTGTTTTTGTTTGCTGATTTGATTTGTCAAGTTTGGTTTGTCCGTTTTTGTTAGTGTGATTTGTATATTCTGTTTTCGTTTTCTTTGGGTTTGTCTTTTAGTGGTCAGTTTCTTTATTAGTTAATGTATGTAATAAGTAGTTTATAATTCTATTGTTTTAATATTATTTTAGTAATCAGTTTAGCGTTTTTTTTTTTTTTTTTTTTTTTTTTTTTTTTTTGTGTTTTTTTAGTATTGCCGGTAGTCGGTCTCTTTTTGTTAGTCATTGTTTCATTTTGTTTCTGTTAAGTTTTATTACTTTTATTTTGCTTTGTCTAATTAGTAGTTCTTGTATGTTGTCTGTTAATAGTATTTGATTAATTAGTTTCTTTAGTTTCCGTTATTTTTTTTACTCACTTTCAAAAAAAAAAAAAGTTTGGCGTTATTTTTTTATTTTATTTTATTTATAGTGATTGTTTTCATTCTTATCATTGAACAGTACCTCTTGTTTTATTTTTGTTTTTAATTTTCTGTTATAATTAGTCTTAATTTCTAGGTTGTGACTTTTTAGTAACTAATTTAGACATTAAATTAGGACTCTTAATTTACCATAATTTGTGTAACCTTAGGTTTTAGAATATTATTAACTTATGGTACTAATATCTAACATTAACATTTCATAAAACACGTCATAAAACTTAATAAATTTTTTAAACAATTTTGTGGAAACGTTGAAAAGTACAAACTAAGGGAGTTCTGTCTAGAAGTCTGATTCCTGTTAACGTTCTACGCCACCAGTCTTTCCTGAGAACGTTGTTTTGTTTAGGAGGTTGGTTTTTAAGGAGGCTTCGCCCTAGCAATCTTTCTTGGGAGCACTCTTAGGGGTTGCGATTCGCAGTTCTACATTTTTGTTTTCTTTGTTCCAAAAAAAAATTAAAAAACTAAAAAAATTAAAAATAATAAAATAATAAAAAGTGAAACATTGTAGAGTGAATGAATTGTTGTAGAGACGAATTAGGGAGATTCACAAGGAGATTAGAAAACTCTAGTGAAGTTTCTTCCTCCACGTCTAGTCCTCCCTCGACCCCAGCCTCATTAGCAGTTGGAAATCTATTCGCGATGGCTCAAAATGAGGAGGTCCAATTGAAGACGTTGAATGATTATCTTCACCCTACGCGTACGGCCACACCATCATGCATATGTTTCTCCCTAATATGCCAAATTTGGATTTCAAACCGGGCACGATCCAACTCTTGCCGATCTTTCATGGGTTAAAGAGCAAGAATCCATACATACATATTAGGGAGTTTGAAGAAGTGGTGGCCACTTTTCACGACCAAGCTGAAGCTGCGGACTCTGTGCAATTGAAATTTTTCCCTTTCTCTTTGAAGTACAAGGCTAAAAGCTAGTTGTATTCTCTATGACCTAGGTCTATTGGAACATGGGAAGAAATGACGATATCGTTTTTCAACAAGTATTTCCCGCACCATAAGACCTGATAAGTACACAAATTTGCACTTTTAATGTTCATAATTGTCAAAATTATTTTATCAAATTTGTGATTTTAATTTCAAATATTCCTAAATTTAGAGGATTTCATTTTAATTAGATTTATTTTGTTTTTCAGGTTTTTGAAGAAAACAATTGGATTTGGGCTAGTTTACCAAGCATAATCCAAAAGTTGAACTCAAAACAAGCCCAATTCAGCCCATCTGAAGCCCATCAGCTGTCCGAGAAGCGTCCAAGCCGTCTGAGCCGCGCGAGCCCCGTTTTTGCCACGTGTCGCTCTCTGGCACGCGTCTGCCGCGTGGGACCCAGCTGTCCCTGCACCCACGCGCGCTTGGCGCGCACGGTCTCCTCTCCGGGCGAGTGTCATCCACGCGCGCGTCAGGCGTTCAGAATTCCTCTTCGCGTGGGTCCCGCCGCACAGCCATTCTCCAACCAGTCCCTGACACGTGTTCCGCGTGCGGTCCCGCGTGCAGCCGGCCTCCAGCCAAATTCCGCCACGTGTCCATGCGGTCCCGTGTCGAAGCAAACTTCCAATCACAATTCGCCACGTGTCCAAGCTGTCGGCCACTTCCTCCCTCAGCCACTCAGCCCTTGCCACGTGTCACGTCCGAAGCCAATTTTTGTCCGCGTTTTCCAAGCGTCTCTCTTGGACGAATCACGACGTGCCATGTGGCGTTTTCTTCCTCTGCCAGCCGTTTACTTGGGATTATTCATCCGTTTCTATCCGTTTGTGATGGTTTTCCTTCCCACTATAATCAACTTTTATTCTCAAATTAAGCCTTGTAAATTCTAACTTAATTAGGATCCGTTTTTGTTCTTTTTTATTTTTCTACTGTTAGTTTTTTTTAGCATTTCCAAACTCTATAAATAGGGTCTTTGTTAAGTTTATGGTGGTTAGTTTTTAGTCTAAATTTTGGCACATTTTTCTCTAGTTGGTGAGGTTAGAGAAGAACCTATATGTGAAGTGATCTTGAGTGAATTTTGATTCTCCATTTGTTCTCCAAAGTTTATATATTTGAGTGATTAATTTTCTTCTATCTTCTTCTAATTTCTCATATTGATATATGTTCTTGTCAACTTTTATATAAATCTAGTCACGCTCTTTTTATGTGATTGTTGCATGATACTATATATTGATAGATATTATTTTATGAGTAGTCTTTTACTGCATTATTGCCAATGGTATATTGTCGCTCTTAGATTTCTCTTAAGATGATTTTTCCTAATACTAAACGTAAGAATTTTATTCACTCGAATACATTTTAATTCACATGTTCTTCAAATATTTATTTTCCGATTGTTAGTTTGGGATGTGAAACTTTCAATTGAGTAATCTCAAGGATCAAAATTCATTTGGGTGAACCAAGCATATAGGGGAATCTCGACGCCTTACCACTTTTAAATATAATTTTCTCCTATATTTTTCTTGTGCTTAAACCTCTCAACAAAAATTCCATTCTCTTTTATTTTTACTTTATTATTTATCTCCTAAAGCTTTTTATTTGCTAATCTTTTCTTGTTTAATTTGTCACCTCCTTGTGGATACGACCGCCCTAACTGTGCTACCGCGACCGCTTTATTTTCAACACGTTTGGGCGTAACCAAGACCAATAGTCTAAAGCGACAGATCTCGACCTTTATCCATAAGGACAATGAAACTTTGTATCAAGTTTGGGAACAGTTTAAGGATCTGTTAAATCAGTGTCCTCACCATGATTACGGGAGCTGGCACCTCGTCAGTTATTTTTATGAAGAACTCATGATCTGAGAGCGCCAGTTTGTGGAGATGATGTGCAGTGGTGAGTTTCTCGAAAAGGACCCCGAAGAGGCTTTTGAGTATCTTAACGAGTTAGCTAAAAAAGCCCACACATGGACTAGTCCAAGTGCTACTGACAGCACCAATCAGTCCTGACCAGCTAGAATTTATTAACTAAGGGAAGATGACAATCTCAAAGCCCAAATAGACTCTTTGACACGACAAATTAAGACCCCCCAAACCAAAGAAGGTAGATGAATTCACATGGATGCTAGGGTAGAGTTACAAGAGCCTTGTTTCGTTGGTGGAGGGGTAGAGCATCTAGCTAAGGATTGCCCTGCTTATAATGAAATGAGAGGGGTTTACAAGGAGTAATGAAATGCCTTAGGGTTATACAACAAACCTTTCTCTAACACATATAATCCTAGCTGGAGGAACCATCCAAACTTTAGTTGGAGAGATTCCAATCAAGCGCAACTATTAAGAGGGCAATGGAGAGCTGAGCAATAGCCGCAACCACCAAAGACGTATTCTACACCTCAATACAATGCGTAACAGCCAAGGAGTTCTCTTGAGAACACCTTGCAATCTTTCATGGACGTGCAGAGTATGATGAATCAGATGTTTGAGTCATTGTTCACGCAGATGGTGGAGAAAGTAAAGAAATGAAGAGTCAAATCATGAAGCTGACTAGAGCTTTAGCTATTCAAGAATGTGGTAAGTTCCCTTCACAAGCTCAGTCCAACCCAAAGGGCCAATATATGGCACAAATCTCTTGTTCTGATAATCAAAGTACTAAGGAGGTGAATGCCATCATTACTCGTAGTGGTAAGATTATGGAAGGACCATTATTAAGTGCCACCACTTCGAGTAGTGAGGATCTGTCCTTGATAAAGATAAGCCAATGAATGTTTCGGTAAAGATGCATTTTCCCGAAGCTCTGCGTCCAAATGGGAAAGTACCGAAGCACTAAAGTGAGATGCTAGAGCACTTAACTCAAGTGAAGATTAATCTTCCTTTGCTTCATGTTATCAAGCAAGTGCTTGCTTATGCTAAGGTTATCAAGGATCTATGCACAGTCAAGAGGAAGCTCTAAGTCAAGAAAACAACATTCTTGACAAAACAAGTAAGCACAGTGATTGAGCAGAAAACACTGCCAAAGTATAAGGATCCCGGTTGTCCCACCATTTTCTTGCCAGATTGGGACTCATGAGTTCAACCAAGCCTTGCTTGATCTAGGAGCGACTATTAACCTCATACGATACTCTGTCTACTCGTAACTTGTTCTTGGTGAAATTAAGCCTACATCTGTGGTTCTGTAGCTACCTGATAGATTAATCAATAAGCCTCAGGGGATAGTGGAGGATGTTTTGGTTCAAGTTGATAAGTTCTATTACCCAGTTGACTTTCCAAGCTTGGATACTCAATCTGTGGTGAGTATGGAGTCTAAGATTCCCATTATCTTCAGAAGACCTTTTCTTGCTACAGCAAATGCACTCATCAATTGTAGGAATGGTCTGATAAAGATATCCTTTGGAAACATGACTTTAGAAGTGAATGTGTTTCATATTACAAAGCAACCACATGATGATAATGAGTGTCACCAAACATTTCTAATTGACACACTCGTGTCAAAAAAGGTTCAGTTGTATAGCAATTCTGATGATCTTGACGATTTCCTTTGCATTTCTGAATCTGGGAGTTCCGGTGCTTGTACGTTGGCCAACAATGTTGTCATTTTCAAGGACTCACAAGGCAAAGGAACTAAGTATTGGCAACCACACTTTGAAGAGCTATCTCGAGAGAAAGAAAAGCCAAAACCATCCACTGAATAGACCCTAGCTCTCAAGCTGGCTTAACTGCTTGAAAATCTAAAACATGTATTTTTGGGAGCTGGTAATACCTTTCTTGTTATCATTCATCTAAACTTGATGCATTCCAAGAGTAGCAGTTAGTTGATTTGTTGCGTGAACACAAATAGTCATTAGGTTGGACGATTGCTGACATTAAGGGTATTAGCCCCTTCATTTACTCTCATCACATTAACTTGGAAGACAGGGTTAATCCACGAAGGGATCCCCAAAGGAGACTGAACCTGACGATGAAAGAAGTCGTGAAGAATGAAGTCTTGAAGCTTCTGGATACAAGAATCATCTATCCGGTTACTGATAGTAAATGGGCCAGTCCAACTCAGGTAGTGCCAAAGAAATCAGCGATGACAGTAGTTGAGAATGAGAAAGGGGCTCTTGTTTCCATAAGGATGGTTAACGCATGGGCATTGATTACCGAAAACTAAACGCCGCCATCCGTAAGGATCACTTCTCACTTCCATTCATCGACCAAATCTTAGAACGAGTGGCTAGTCATCCTTATTATTACTTTCGTGATGACTACTTAGGTTACTATTAGATTGAGATTGCATTAGAGGATCAGGATAAGACTACTTTTACATGTCCTTTTGGTACTTATGGTTTTTGGCGTATGCCATTTGGGCTCTATAATGCACCAGTCACTTTACAGAGGTGCATGATGAGTATTTTTAGCGATATAGTCAAGAAGTGTATAGAAGTGTTCACTTGACTATCTTCTCAAGTTAGAAGTTGTTCTGACGAGATGTGAGGAGAAAGGCCTTGTGCTTAACTGGAAGAAGTTCCATTTCATGGTACCATCTGGCATAGTCTTAGAGCATGTTATTTCTGAGAGAGGGATTAAGGTTGATCAGTCTAAGATTTAACTCATCTCCAATTTTCCCACGCCTAAGACTGTTAATGAAGTTCGGTCATTTCTAAGGCATGCTGGTTTTTATAGGAGGTTCCTACGAAATTTTTCAACGATTTCTCATCCATTTTGAACCTCCTAGCCAAAGATGTTGTTTTTTAGTGGACGCCTCAGTGTGAGGATGCCTTTTGAAAGCTTGTGGCTAAATTGACTTCCGCCCCCATCATTCAGTCACCGGATTGGAGCTTACCATTTGAGATCATGTGTGACGCAAGCAACCATGCTGTTGGGGCTGCTCTAGGTCAAAGAAGGGATGGGACGCTCTTTGTTCTATACTACGCTAGCCGAACTCTTAACAGTGCTCAAATGAATTATTCAATCACTAAAAAAGAGTTGCTCGCTGTAGTGTTTGCACTTGACAAGTTTTGTGTGTACTTAATTAGTTCACCCACTACAGTCTTCACATATCATTCACCCTCAAGTATCTCCTTTCCAAAAAGGATGCTAAGGCGTGATTAATTCGGTGGATCCTTCTCTTGCAGGAATTTTACTTGACCATTAAAGACAAGAAAGGTGTTGAGAATGTTGTGGTAGATCACTTGTCCCGATTGGACTTTAAAGGCTCTACCAATGCCCTTGCCATTCGAGATGACTTGCCTGATGAACATCTTTGTACGGTCACTAAGCTGCCTTGGTATGCTCACATTGTCAATTGCTTGGTGACCGATGAACTTCCTTCTGATTGGAGTGCACAAGATAAGCACAAGTTTATGGTTGAGGTGCGTAATTCCTTTTGGGATAATCCATACCTGTTTAAGTACTGCCCCGACCAAATCATGAGGCATTGCATTCCTGATGATGAAATTCTTAGTGTTCTAAATTTTTGCCATAATGATGCCTGTAGTGGTCATTTCTCTGTGAAGAAGATCGTTGTAAAAATCTTACAGTGTGGTCTTTATTGGCCCACTTTGTTCAAGGACAGTAATGAGTTTTGTCGCTCTTGTGTGAGGTTTCAAAAGTTAGGTGCTCTATCCTATCGCCATATGATGCCCTTGAACCCAATCCTTGTGATAGAGATATTCCATTGTTAGGGAATAGATTTTATGGGGCCTTTTCCACCTTCTGCCGGTACCTTTACATACTTCTTGCTATGGATTACGTTTCTAAATGGGTAGAAGCCGTGCCGTGTCACACTAATGATAATGCAACAGTTGTGAAGTTCTTGAAAGAGAATGTGTTATCTAGGTTTGGTACTCCGCGTGCTATCATCAGTGATCAAGGCACTCATTTCTACAACCGATCTTTTGAAGCTCTTTAGAATTAAGCCATGTGTTGTAAATATTTATCAGTTTTCTTTTGTATTTCTTTCTCAAAAACAAAAAAAAAAAAAGAGCAAGAGCATCATTTTGTCATCAAAGTTTATGTAGTTTGGTTGTACTCACATCTAGCACTGCATAGCAGTCAGTCAAAAGAATGCCTTACTACATCAGCTTCCTCAAATGTATGTTGTCTCCTGCCTTAAAAAAAGAGAAAAAAAAAGTGTGTGTATATTTGTTTGTATTTTTCGGCTCTTTGTTTGTTTGTGAGACCTTCCTTTTGACTAGAATGAAATCCCGAAAGCTTGTTTATCGTTTGAGTGATGGATTGTTTTAGATATTTGATTTTCCTATCATTTGATCAATGTTTGTTTAATAGCTTGTCCTAAAATTGCCTTATCTCACTTAAGCGTTGACTGATTGACTTCCAACTCCATGAGTGAAAACCCTTTGCATTAAAATATTTCTGACACCCATGAGGTAAATGGATTTGAGACTTTTCCTTGGTGAATTTTTCGATGGTATTTGTGTTATGGAATGTGGTAAGAGGGATACGGTTTACTACACACACACACGACTCTGGAGTTATAACTGAAGTAGTTTTGATAGCATTTTCTGATCACTTACTAATGTTTTGTTTAATTGCTTAGGTGATTCTGTTTGTTTTGATTTGAATTTTCAGGTTGACATGATTTTTCTTTCACTTGAATTGCTAGGGACTAGCAATAAGTTGGTTGAGGGTTGTGATAAGTGCATGAAAATGCACTTAAATTGTTCATAATTGCTAAATAAATTAAGTTTTAATTAAATATTTTTATGGAATTAATTTTATGTGGAAATATTTGATTTTAATTTAATTCATTTTGTTTTCGAGGGAAATAAGACATTTGGGCCATAATTAAAAAGAAAAAAAAAGAAGAAAGAGTCTCATCAGCCCATCAGCCAGCTGTCTGCCGAGCCGAGCCAAGCCGCACGAGTCTTCTTAGCTCTGCCACGTGTCACCTTTTAGAGCGTCACTTTTTAGAGTGTCACAGACATGTGGGACTCAGTTGTCCCTTCATGCACGCGCACTTGGCGTGCACGGTTCACTCCCCTGGGTGAGTCTCCTCGACGCGCGCGTTAGGTGGTTCTTCATTCCTCTCTGTGTGGGTCCCGCCTTGCAGCAGCTCTCCAACTAGCTCCCGCCACGTGTCCATGCAAAGCAACGTTTCCACCTTTTTAGCACGCCATGTGTACTAGTTGTTGCACTCTTTAATTTTTCCGGTTCGAAACGTTTCTAATGTTATTTTTCTCCACCATTATCAGCTTTTACCCTCAAAATAAAGCCTTGTCAATCCAATTTAATTGGATAAAAAGTTTCCTTTCTTTATTTTTATTTATTTGCTGAATGCTTTTTTATATGCCCCAAAGACTCTAGAAATAAGGGCTTCGTTAAGTGTATTAGGTTGTTGCTTTTTAGCCTAAGTTTAGATACTTTTTCTCTAATTTTCTTACTCTTATTCTCATATTTTCTCTTTAGAATTTTGTGGGAATTATGTGCAAGTTAGACTAAAGTTCTTTGGTGAGGTTAGAGAGAAACCTATATGTGAAGTGATCTTGAGTGGATTTGATTCTCCATTTGTTCTGCAAAGTTTATATATTTGAGTGATTAATTTTCTTCTCTCTTTTTCTAATTTCTCATGTTTATATATTTTGTTGTCAACTTTTATATAAATTTAGTCATGCTCTTTTTTATGTAATTGTTGCTCAGTATAATTATATCGATAATATATTTATGAGTAGTCTTTTACTGCACATTGCCAATGGTATATTGTCGCTTTAAGATTTCTTGTAAGAAGAATTTTTACTAGGTTTCAATGTAAGAATTTTACTCACTCGAATACATTTTAATTCACATGTTCTTCAAATATTTACTTTCTGATTGTTAGTTTGGGATGTGAAACTTTCAATTGAGTAGTCTCAAAAATCAAAATCCATTCCGGTGAACCAAGCATATAGGGTAATCTCGATGCCTTACCAGATTATGTTTCTCATATATTTTTCTTACGCTTAAACTTCTCAACAAAAATTCCATTCTCTTTTATTTTGATTTTATTGTTTATCTCCTAACACCTTTTATTTGCTAATCGTTTTTTGTTTAATTTGTCTCCTCCATGTGGATACGACCACCCTACATGTGCTATCGTGACCGCTTGTTTTTGTACATGTTTGGGCGTAACTAGGATCCCATGATGAGGGCACTTCCACAATAACTCTTTGAATCATTCCCATGTTTCATACAATGATTCCCCATCCGCTTGTTGGAATGAGGTAATATCGTTTCTAAGCTTGGCCTTGTTGGTTGGTGGGAAGTATTTCATGAGAAATTTCTCTGCCAAGTCATTCCATGTTGGTACCGAATCTAGTGGTAAAGAATTAAGCCATGCTCGAGCTCCATTCCTCAAGGAATAAGGGAATAGTTTTAGCCTCAAAGCTTCCTCTGCCACTCTCGGTAACTTGTAGGTTTCACTAACTTCCATAAATAGCCTGAGATGGAGGTGAGGATCTTCAGTTGGAATCCCACTAAACTGCCCTACAGTTTGGAGCATTTGGAACATCATTGGCTTAAGCTCAAACTGAGGCGCCTGAATCTCTAGCCTTAGTATGCTGGGGTTAAGTCCATGTAACATGGACATAGCATACTCTCTGATGGCCCTATCTCTGTCGTCGGCCACAACAGCAGCAGCCACATTTAAGTTGACCGGATTGTTCCCATTAACATTCTGCTTATAGTTTTCGGCTGCCCTATCTGCCATTTCTTCCACTATTGCTAAACCTTGCTGCTCCCTTCTCCTAGCTCAGAATGTTCTTTCAATTTCTAGATCTAAGCACAACAAATCCAAGTCTCACTGTGGATTCATGCAAAGGGTTAATAAACTGCAAAATTAAAAATAAAATGAATGAGAGTAAAGCAAACAAACAAAAAACAAATTGATTTCTACAAATACTTCTAATGATTTCAATCCCCCGCAACGGCGCTAAAAATTTATTGCATGATTTTTGTGCTCGCAAGTGCACATGTCACAAACAAGTAATAAAGTGTACAGAGTACTAATATCGTCTCGTAAAGAATCAATCACCAAGTGTACATGTAGAAATTATCTAGTTTCCCCGTTTTAGAATGATAAAAAATTGTCTGTTCAAAAATTACCCAATTGTTTTAAATGCATAAGAGTAAAATCAAATGTAAGAAAAGATTACAAGAACCAGATTTCCAGAGTAATCTATGTCTTAATTAATATAAAAAATAACAAAAGAATCAAGCTAACAGAAAGAAGAAGAATTGAGGATATGGATCTTGGATCTTCTAGAATTTCTCCTTGTCCTTCCCTTCAGTTCCTCTTTTCAGGAGCTCTCTCCTTTGATTTTGTTCTTTCTCTCACGTCTTTGGTACTTTGTTTTTCTCCCGGTGCTGTACTGCTTTTATTTTCTTCAATTTTGTTCTCCTCTTGTACTTGGTGGCTACCTCTCTCTTTCAGAAAGCACTTCCTTCTTAGGGCAACAAAAGCGCTGAGGATGCAAAACCAGAAAATCTAAGTTAAAACACATAAGAAACAATGAAATACACTCTTGGCTAAGCAAACTTTAAGCTGAAAATGCATCAGATAACTCTAATTTCTTAGAGTTATCATCTTTCTAGGATGATCGGGATTTTTGACTCCACATGAACCACATACCCAATATCCAAAACAATGAAATCCACGAGATAGTAGAACTTATCAACTTACAACAACACATCTTCAACTATTCTGCGTGGTTTCTTGATGGGTTGATCGGCCAATTACAGTACTACAGGTGTCTATTTAATCTCTCCGAGACCAAGTTGTGAGTAAACTAAATAGGGCATGAGGTTTACACTCGCTCCAAGATATAGCAATGCTTTGCCGAATTCGCGTGTCCCAATGGTGCAGGGAATGGTAGGATATCCAAGATCTATGTACTTTAGTGGTGTCTTCTGCTCAATCACCATGTTTACTTGTTCCGTCAAGAATGCAGTTTTCTTGACATGGTGTTTTCTCTTCATGGTGCACATATCCTTGATGACTCTGGCATAAGTCAAAACTTGCTTGATCACATGTAGTAATGGCAGATTAATATTTACTTACGTCAAGTGTTCTAGGATCTCACTATGACTTTCCGGTACTTTTCCAGTTGGTCAGAGTGCTTAGGGGAAAGGCACTTTTACCGAAAGTTCAATTAGGCCTTTTTCCTCAGGAGTGTCTTTTTGGCTACTCGAAGTGGCGGCACTCATCGAAATAGTGTCAAGAATTTTACCACTTCGACTAGAGACGGCGTTGACCTCCTTAATGTTTTGATCTTTAGAATTTAAGGTGTGAGCTATGTGTTGTCCCTTCAAATTGGTCTGGGTTTGAGATGGAAACTTCCCGAGCTCCTAAATAGCCAAAGCTCCAGTCAACTTGGTAATCTGGCTTTTTATCTCCTTATTATCCTCCATGATTTGTGCAAAATGGCTTTCAAACTGTTTATTCCTCTGTTCTTGTGATTCCATGAAAGTTGCCAAGGTGCTCTCAAGAGAACTCCTAGATGGCTATGCATTATACTGAGGTGCATGGTGTAACACCCCCATACGCTAAACCGGTCTAAGGCCGAATTTAACGAGGTGGTGCTACTTAAAACATACTTTCTATACTTAAAACAATGTCATTTTTCTGATGCGGAAACTTGTGGTTGATTTCATCACAAAATTTTCCTAAAAGTTTTTGAACAAAATGAGTAAGTGCACAACCACAAATCTTAAACATTAAATAGTTATTCAAAAGCGACATAGTAACAAAACAAAACATTTTGAGCTCCTCCATTGTTCGGAAGTACATATAAGCAAGATGCCAGATGTAAGACTTGGAGTACTCAGCCAACCTTGGAAATCATTTTTCTTTTTACTCTTCGGTAATAAAACTGAAAACTCGATTAGCAAAGCTATAAGTTTAATAAAATCATATGATAGCTATCATAATAAAATATAATGCCAACAAATAACTTTAAGGTAAATGGCAAATGTGATGCATGATTTTAATTTATTAAATTTATTTATTATTGGCTTAAGGCTTAATTAAATCTCGGGTATTACAATTCTCCCCTCCTTAACAAATTTCGTCCTCGAAATTTAGCTTACCAAAAAGTTCTAGATACTTGATCTTCATCTCATCCTCCTTTTCCCAAGTAGCTTCCTCTACTAAATGATTTCTCCAAAGAACCTTGACCAAAGAAATGCACTTGTTTCTTAATTCCTTAAGTCTTCTATCAAGAATCTGAACTGGTTTTTCTTCGTATGATAAATTTTTTTTCAACTCCAAAGCTTCATACGTCAAAACATGAGATGGATCTGCTATATACTTGCGGAGCATAGAAACATGAAATGTACTATGAATATCAGACACTGATGGTGGAAGAGCTAACTCATAAGCAAGTTTTCCTACTCTTTTCAAAATCTCAAAAGGCCCTATACACTTAGGACTGAGCTTTCCTTTCTATCCAAATCTCATAACTCCCTTCATTAGAGCAACTTTGAGAAAACCATGTCACCAACTTCAAATTCAAGATCTTTTCTATGCTTATCGGCATAACTCTTCTGTCGACTTTGAGCTGCTTTCATCCTTTTATGAATCTTGTCAATAGCATCAACTGTTTTCTGAACCAATTCTGGACCCAACACTTTCCTTTCTCCAACCTCATTCTAATGAATCAGAAATCTGCGCTTCCTACCATACAACGTCTCGTATGGAGCCATACCAATAGTGGAATGATAACTATTATTGTAGGAGAACTCAACTAAAGGTAGCTTTTTATCCTATGAAGTCGACAAATCAAGAACACAAGCTCTAAGCATGTCCTCTAGAGTCAGGATAGTTCTCTCTGATTGTCCGTCAGTTTGAGGATGATAAGCTGTGCTGAAAGACAAGCGTGTTCCCATAGCTAAATATAAACTTTTCCAAAATGCTGAAGTGCTGTAGGAGTCTAATCAGGAACTATGGTCTTTTCGCTGAGTGGTCCGACAACTCTTGTCGGTTGTGGTCCGATCTCATCTGAAAATAACTCTTCCAATACTATCTTACTTTTGGGCTTAACATCTATCATATAGTCCTGCTCCAGAAATGTGGCATTTGTCGATACAAACACCTTTTGATCTGCTTGACTATAAAATAGTCCTCCCCTTGTCCCTTGTGGGTATCCCATGAAGATGCATACTTCTGACCTTGGTTCCAACTTCCCGGTCTTTTGCCTCAGCACGTGTGCTGGACTCCCCCATATGCGAACGTGTCTCAAACTAGGTTTTTGACCATTCCACAACTCTAGGGGTGTCTTAGGTACAGATTTATATGGAACTAGATTCAGAATATACATAGCAGTTTTTAGGGCATAACCCCAAAAAGAAGTAGGCAGTGAAGAATAACTCAACATTGATCTTATCATGTCGAGCAAGGTCCGATTTCTCCTTTCGGCTACACCATTCTGCTGTGGTGTACTAGGTGCAATCAATTGGGATACCACTCCTTCTTCAATCAAGAAATCCCGAAAGTCTTGGTCCAGGTAATCACCCCCTCGATCTGATTGAAGTGTCTTGATTGGTTTACCTAATTGTTTTTCAACTTCTGCTCGAAATTCTCTAAACTTTCCAAGAGTTTCGGATTTTCGTTGCATCAGGTAAACATAACCATATCTCGAATAGTCATCAATAAAGGTGACGTAATATTCATAACCTCCTCTAGCTTGGACGTTTAACGGTCCACATACATCTGAATGTATCAGCTGAAGGGTTTCTGTAGCTCTTACTCCTTTTGCTGTAAAAGGCCTCTTGGTCATTTTTCCTTCCAAACAAGATTCACAGACCGGAAGCTCGCCAACTATTAGCTCACGAAAAGGACCATCCTTTACCAGTCTTTGAATCCTATTTAGGTTAATATGACCAAGTCTAAGGTGCCACAGATATGTGTTATTTTCGTGAGAAATCTTTTGCTTTTTATTCTTAGGTTCGGCAACTCTGAACATTTCAGTATTAAGCAGTGAGTTAGGTATTGGTTTTATACAATATAAACCATCATCCAGACGTCCAGAACAAATATTTAAACCATTTCGAGAAATATGAACAAATTCATTATCAAAATAAACTTTAAATAATTGTTCAAATAACTTAGCCACAGAAATCAAATTTCTACGCATGTCTGGAATAAAATAAACATTGTTCAAAACTAAAAATTTATTTTCCATAAAACGAAGTCTAACTTCTCCCACTGCTTTTGCCGAAACTCTTGCACCATTGCCCACTTTCATCGTGTAGTCCCCATTGGCTAACTCGGTGTAAGAACTAAGACTCTGCAAAGAAAAACAAACATAATTAGTTGCTCCCAAATTAATTATTCAGGCTGAGGTATCACCATCTACTAAACATATTTCAAGAACACGTAAATCTGATTTACCTTGTTCCTTTTTCTTTTTCAGCTCCTCGAGATACTTGTGACAGTTTCTCTTCCAGTGCCCTTCGCCATTGCAGTGGAAACACTTTCCTTTGGGTTTCTGGATGGGGCCCTTTGCCTTCTTGGGTCTCTTGTTATTTCCCTTCTTTGCTTTTCCTTGGTTCTGGTTCTTTCTTTTATTTTTACCAGAACTTCCTGCAACTACAACATTTGCTTCTCCTCCCCTTCTTTTGTTGGTGGATTCGAAGTTTTGCAGGTCATTCATGAGTTCAGTGAGATTGCACTTTTTCTTGTTCATAACAAAGTTGTTCACGAACTCATGAAAGTCAAGGGATAGGCTTTCCAAGATGATGCCAACTTGAGTGGCTTCATCGATTCTGGCACCATTGAGCTCCGCATCATGAAGGTGATCAATCATGTTCAAAACATGTGCCTTGACTGAAGAACCTTTCTTCATTTTGTCATTCATGAAAGCCCTTACGGCATCCAAACGAGCCTTTTCAGAGGGAGCGCTGAACATGGCTTCTAGAGACTCCATTATCTCATAAACAGTCTACATCTCCTCATGCTTCTTGCGAAGCACATCACTCATACTGGCCAGCATAAAGCACTTTGCATTGTTGTTGGCCTTGATCCAACAATCATAAGTGATTAGTGCATGAAAATGTACCCTAGATACTGCTTTTGATTTATATAATATTAAAATATTTAAGCTTTAATTAAGCAATTCCATTATTTTTATTCATAATATTTTTAATTGGAATTTGTCTAGTTTTTGCTTAATTATTTACTGATGAAAGCAGTGTAAAAAGCTACACAAGAAGAAGCCATGAAAGCCATATTTTTAAGCCTTTCAGCCGAGCCACACGTGAGAGCCGTGTCAGCCGAGCCGAGCCACAGCTTCCTTCAGCCAAGCTGATGTCCGCGTGGGCCCCACCATTTCCGCGTTCCCCACTCCACGCTGCGCGCGTCACCGGCACGCAAGAATCCAGGGAGCGCGTCCCGTACACGCACGCCATCCAGCGCGTTCCAACGCGTTCCTCGCGTGGGTCCCTCACCTGCGCTGCCAGACCTGCAGCTTCCTCAGCGCGCGCCACCTGGCTTCTGCGGGTCCCAGCTGTCTCCAACCGCCAGCAAGCTTCACCATTCCGCGCGCGACACGTGGCCCCTTTTCTCCTCACTGCCAATCAGGTTGCGCCACGTGTCCCCCTAGCTGGATCCGAAACTCTCCCTCAAAAATCTGAGCGATTTCTTCCCGAATTGAATATATGATTTGTCCTAATTTATGTGTAATTTTATTTTGTTTCCTTTTCCTTTGTAATTTTCTATTTTTACTATTTGTTTCCTTATTTGACAGGTAACCTCTGAACACTATAAATAGAGGGGTTAGCCTAAGGTTTCAGAAGTTTTTAATAGTTTTCTGTCGTCTTGCTGTCAGTCTCATATTTTCTCTCTAGAACTTGTGAGAATGTTTTGCAAGATTGGCTAGAGTTCTCTTGGTGAGGTTAGAGATGAACTTCTGTTGAGCGACCCAATTCGGGGTTTTGATTCCTTGTGCTGTAAAGTTCAACATCTGAATGAATTAAATCTCATCTATTTTTCTATTACTTTTCAAAATATTGTGTGCCAATTTTTATATAAGTTCAGTCACGCTTTTCTTATGTAATTATGTCATGCAATGTTTTGTTATTCAAATTATTTTGTAAATTATCTTTTACTGCAATATTTTCAGATTGATATATTGTCGATTTTAGATAACTTGTAATAATAATATTTCCGGAGTCAACATAGAGATTTAATTTATTCGGTTCTTTTATTTTGTGAATCAAAACTTGAATTGGTGAACGAAACATTAGGAATTCTTGACACCTTACCATTTTTATTATTGAATTTTCTTCATACAAATTCCCTCATTTCTATTTTATTTGCAACAAAATCTCGAAAACTCTTCTTTTTGTTTAATTCACTTTTCTCTAACGCTCTTATTATGTTAGTCTTGTTATTTTGTTATCTCTCTGTGGATACGACTGCCCTTCTATGCTATAATTGACCACTTGTGAATATCACTTTTGGGCGTTAATCAAATTTTGGTGCCGTTGCTGGGGAGGTACTACTAACAAGAGTGATCAATAGATTTTGAGCCAAAGAGGTAAGTACATATTCTCTGTATTTTTATTTTACTTTGTTTATTTATTCTTATCGTTTGTCAAAAAAAAAAAAAAAAAAAACCAACCCACGTCATCTGTTTCAAAACAAAAAAAAAAAAAAAAAATAATCCTTTGGTTTCCGTGATTTGATTGTTAGCCTATATATATATATATATATTAAAAAAAAAACTTGCGTTTGCTGTATTCCTTTCTTACTTTACGTTCTTCATTTTTTTTTTCTTTTGCAAAGTTCTTACGTTTTTCATTTTTTTTTTATTTTCCGTAGTTTAGGTTGCTAAAAAAAAAAAAATCTCATTGCTAATTTTAGTTTTTCTTTTTAGTTTTAGAATTAATTGTGATTTGATTTTGTAATCTTTTATTTTGGTAAATTAGGATTTTATTTTGTTTCCTCATTTATATATTTTAATTGTTACCTAATTTAATTTTTCCTTTTATAGTTTCATTAATTAAGATGGTAATTAATTGACTAATTTAGATTCCTAATCTAAGATTTTCATAATTTGGTAGATTTAGGCTTTTGACTTTAGGAATAGTTTCCATTGATTAGATTACATTTCATAATTTACTATATAAAATTTAATAATTAATTTTGAGAATAATTGTGTGGTTACGTGGAAAGTATAATCTGAGAGAGTTCTGTCTAGGAAAGTTGGTACTTAAGCGGCCCTCGCCCCACCAATCTTTCCTGGGAACGTTGCTCTGTCTAGGAGACTATTCATTGAGCCAAGAGCTATAGTCTTTCCTGGGAGTACTCTTGGTGATTACAATTTACGTTACTATATAATTATTTTCTTTTTGATTAAAAATAAAAAAAATAAACAAAAATAAAAAAATAAAAAAATAAAAAAAGAGCCGTTTAGGGTGAATGCATCGATATAGAGACGAACTAGGGAGATTTGCTCAACGTCCAAATTTAGAAACCCCTAGTGAAATTCTATCCGACTCGTCTTCTACGTCTCCGTCTTCACACTCGTCGTTGGAATTCGCATTTCAAAATCTATTCGCAATGGCACAACATGAGGAAGTTCAACCTAGGACGTTGCAAGATTACTTGCACCCAACGCGTACGGCCACCCCATCTTGCATCATGTTCCCACCGAATGCACCGCCTATCGATTTCAAGCCGGGCATGATTGCACTTCTCCCAAATTTTCACGGCTTAGAGAATGAGAACCCATATGTACACATCCGGGAGTTTGAAGAGGTGGTGGCCACCTTTCACAGCCGTGCTGAGGCCGCAAACACCGTCAGATTAAAGTTTTTCCCTTTCTCTCTGAAGGACAAGGCCAAAAGCTGGCTGTATTCTCTTAGGCCCAGGTCTATTGGTACGTGGGAAGAAATGACGACGACATTCTTCAACAAGTATTTCCCACACCATAAGACCAACAATTTAAAACGGCAGATCTCGAATTTCGCTCAGAAGGAAAATGAAACCCTCTATCAAGCCTGGGAGCGTTTTAAAGATCTGTTAAATCTGTGTCCCCACCATGGATATGAAAGTTGGCGCCTCGTAAGCTATTTCTACGATGGACTCACAATCCGAGAGCGCCAATTTGTTGAGATGATGTGCAATGGAGATTTTCTCCAAAAGGATCCTGACGAAGCTATCGAGTACCTGAACGAGTTAGCTGAGAAAGCTCATACTTGGACTGGGCCGAGTGCTACTGAGAGCACCAGTAGGTCCCGACCAGTTGGAGTTTATCAATTAAGAGAAGAGGACAGTCTCCAGGCCCAAGTTAAAGCTTTGACGAAGCAAATTGAGGCCCTCAAAAGTAAAGATAGTAAAGGACCCCACATGGTGGCAAGGACAGAGGCACATGAGCCCTGTTTAGTTTGTGGTGGAATGGGCCATCTAACTCAGGATTGCCACACTTTAAGTGAAATGAGAGGGGTATATGAGGAGCAGTGTAATGCATTGGACACATACAAGAAGCCTTATGGACCTTTCTCAGAATCTTACAATCCTGGTTGGAAAAACCACCCAAATTTCAGTTGGCGAGATTCGAATCAACATGCACAATCATCTGGAGCGCAATGGAGATCAGAGCAACAATCTCAACCACCAAGGACATATTTTGCACCTCAGAATAACATGCAGCCGAAAGGGAATTCTCTAGAGGATACCTTAAAAGCTTTTATGGATGTGCAAAATAAGACGAATCAAAGGGTTGATTCAATGCTCACGCAACTGGTGGAAGAGAACAAGGAAATCAAAAGTCAGATCACAAAGCTGACAGAAGCTTTAACCGTTCAGGAGCGCGGTAGATTTCCATCACAAGCCCAGTCCAATTTGAGGGCACAACACATGGCTCAAACTTCAAACTCTGAAGGTCAAAATATCAAGGAAGTTAACGCCATCTCTACTCGAAGTGCTAAGAATTTAGACACGCCATCGACAAGTACAACCACTTCGAGTAATGAAGAATCGGCTCAGGAAAAAGAAGAGCCGATAAAAATTCCGGTAAAGGTGCCTTTTCCCCAAGCTCTCCGACCTGGTGGGAAAGTGCTGGAAAATCAAAGTGAGATCCTGGAGCACTTGACACAATTGAAGATTAATCTTCCCTTACTACACGTCATTAAGCAAGTGCCGGCCTACGCCAAGGTTATCAAGGATCTGTGCACTATAAAGAGAAAGCACCACGTCAAGAAGACTGCATTCTTGACGGAACAAGTGAGTGCGGTGATTGAGCAGAAGACACCGCTAAAATATAAAGATCCTGGTTGTCCCACCATTTCTTGCCAGATCGAGACACACGAATTCGGCCAGGCGCTACTAGACCTAGGATCGAGCGTGAACCTCATGCCTTATTCGGTCTACTCGCAATTGGGTCTTGGAGAGATTAAGCCCACATCTGTGGTTCTGCAACTGGTCGATAGAACCATTAAGAGACCACGGGGAATAGTAGAAGACGTTCTGTTACAAATCGACAAATTTTATTACCCCGTGGACTTTCTTGTCTTGGATACACAAACCGTGGTGAATATGGAGTCATCCATTCCCATCATTCTAGGAAGACCTTTCCTTGCCACAGCAAACGCACTTATCAATTGTAGGAATGGTCTCATGAAGATATCTTTCGGGAATATGACCCTTAAGGTGAATATTTTTCATATTCAAAAGCAACCACGTGATGACGACGAGTGTCACCAAACATTTATGATCGACAAACTTGTCGAGGAGGAGGTTCTGCCGCAAAGCAACTCTGAAGATCTTGAAAACCTCCTCTAAAATTCTGAATCTGAGAGTTCTAGTCCTTGTGAGCTGGCTAACATTTCTGCAATTTTCAAAGAATCACAGGACAAAGGAACCAAGTTTGAGTCACCATGTCTTCAGGAGTTCCCAACAGAAGGAGAAAAACCAAAATCATCCACCGAGGAGACTCCAAAAGACAAGCTAGGCCAACCACCTGAGGGCTTAAAACGTGCATTCTTGGGAGATGAAGACACATTCCCAATCATCATCTCATCTAAACTCGATCCATTGCAAGAACAACGATTGATCGACGAGCTGAAAGAGCACAATTCTAGGATCAAGGTAAAAATGAAAGCAGTTCATGACAAGCAAATCCTGAAGAAGAATTACTTTGAACAAGTGAACCAGGTTGAAGAGATCATTCTCGACGACCCTGTTTACCAGTCCTGAGTAGTTTGCTCACATCTCCTGTATCATATTTTCATTTCCTATTTTCTTCTTTTCTTTTTACATTTTTATTTTTTATTTTTTTATGTGTGTTTTTGGAGAATCATATCAGGAAGCACGGACTGTGCTCATACGTGGAAAGCTCATCGTCCAGGTGTCTTCTTTCTCTATTTTTCATAATTTTTGACACTGAGGACACTGTCTGATTTTGGTTGGGGGTGGTGAGCATATTCATGCGTAAGAGTGATTTTTGTCATGTTGATATTTGGGTTAAAATTTTTGCAAAGTGTCTGAGTATGATTTCAAAATGATTGGTTTGAGTCGATTTTTGCTGTCTTGGTTACTAAGAAATGACTTCTAGAGTTTCTTTTTGCACGTGCTAAACCTTGTGGTAAGATGCATGTTAATTTTCTATTTTTACTATTTGTTTCCTTATTTGACAGGTAACCTCTGAACACTATAAATAGAGGGGTTAGCCTAAGGTTTCAGAAGTTTTTAATAGTTTTCTGTCGTCTTGCTGTCAGTCTCATATTTTCTCTCTAGAACTTGTGAGAATGTTTTGCAAGATTGGCTAGAGTTCTTTTGGTGAGGTTAGAGATGAACTTCTGTTGAGCGACCCAATTCGGGGTTTTGATTCCTTGTGCTGTAAAGTTTAACATCTGAATGAATTAAATCTCATCTATTTTTCTATTACTTTTCAAAATATTGTGTGCCAATTTTTATATAAGTTCAGTCACGCTTTTCTTATGTAATTATGTCACGCATTGTTTTGTGTCACGCATTGTTTTGTCATTCAAATTATTTTACAAATTGTCTTTTACTGCAATATTGTCAGATTGATATATTGTCGATTTTAGATAACTTGTAATAATAATATTTTCGGAGTCAACATAGAGATTTAATCTATTCAGTTCTTTTATTTTGTGAATCAAAACTGAAATTGGTGAACGAAACATTAGGGATTCTCGACACCTTACCGTTTTTATTATTAAATTTCTTCAACACAAATATTTTCTCCTTTTTATTATATTCGCAACAAAAATCTCAAAAACACTCTTCTTTTTTCTTTAATTCACTTTTCTCTAATGCTCTTATTCTGTTAATCGTTCTTGTTATTTTGTTATCTCTCTGTGGATACGACCGCCCTTCTGTGCTACAATTGACCGCTTGTGAACATCACTTTTGGGCGTTAATCAATAAGGCTCCCTTGCAATTTTGGATGCATTAGCTGCAGGTTCAGGAGGACATTCCTCCGCTAGGAATGTTTCTCACGGTTAAGGCTCCCTTGCGATTAAGGCTCCCTTCTGTGCATGTTATTGTGCTTTGATTCGAATCTCGCCAACTGAAGTTTTGGTGGTTTTTCCAATCAAGATTGTAAGTTTCTCAGAAAGGTGCATACGGTTTTTTGTATATGCCCAGGACATTGCATCGTTCCTCATACACACTCCTTATTTCACTGAAAGTGAGGCAATCAGAAGTTGAATGGTCCATCCCTCCACAAACAAAACATGGCTTGTGTGATTCCACCTTTGCGACTGTATGGAGTCCTCTAACGAGATTAGGTTTAAGGGCCTTAAGTTGCCTTGTCAAAGATTCAATTTGGGCTTTGAGGTTGTCCCCTTCCCTTAGATGATAGACTCCTGCTGGTCGGGTTCTACTAGTGCTATCAATATCACTTGGTCTAGTCTAGGTGTGGGCTTTTTGGGCTAACTCATTCAAGTACTCAGTAGCCTCGTCAGGATCCTTTTAGAAAAACTCCTTGTTGCACATCATCTCAATAAATTGGCGCCCCGGATTGTGAGTCCTTTTTAGAAATAGCTTACCAGGCGCCGACTCTCATACCCATGATAGGGACACACATTCTGTTAGAAATGTGTCCATAAAGTGGGATGTAATTTGTTATTTATGAAATGACAAATGTCAGACATTATTGTTTTTTGCTGATTTTATAAAATAAGATAAAGTTATGTTTTGACACATACTCAAGAGTGTTAGTGATATTGCTTAGTCCATAGACTGTTACCAACGAAAGAAGAGTCAGGGGAACCCTGCCGGACAAACTCTTCTGATACAGTTTAAAATAGATATTCGCAGTCTTAGGATTGATTGGGCAATCGAATACGATTATTGTAGGATCTTGTTGTGATTTATATATGAAAAATCATTTGAACAACAACAATATTGTAGGCGGAATTTCAAAATTTTATCATATCCATTTAATTCAAAATTAAACGTAAACCACAACGAGAGATGCATGCATGATATATGTTTATAATCAAAGGATTAGAAAAATCTCACATACCTTTGTGACGATTGAATTAATTGACCGCAAGGATCTTGTCTCACTATCTCACGTTCCGAGATGGAGAATTGCCGTGAAACAAGATCGTTGTTTATTGCCACGATCACACCAAAAACCACTCGTAGATTCAAGGCTATGACTCTACAATCTTTAGGATGAGAGAGTGGGCTCTTTTTCAAAAACCTAAGGAAACTTTTTCCTTCTATTTTGTCTCTACAAAATCCGGCTACCCTAAGGAAAAGTGTGATCTCTTTTTCTTTTCTCTAAAAGACTCTCTCCTAGGGTTTTCAATAATATCCTTATATAGGAGAAAATTCAAAAACTCAAACCCTAGATGGGATTTTCGAATTTCTCCTTAACCCTAGGATTGAAATCCGAAAATCCCTACATGGCTTAGGGATTTCCGAATTTCCTTCCCCTTTTGGAGCAAAATTCGAAATCCCCTTAAGGCAAGGGATCTCCGAATTTTCCCAAAATGAATTCTCACTTTTCTCTTTCCTTTAGTTGCCAAATAAAATCATGTTTAAATTTCATTTTGAATTTTAAATTAATCTCCATTAATTTCGAAATTCAAAACTCATTCCTTTTATTTTTCAATTATCGAATAAATGAAAAAATAACACAATGAATTTAAACATAATTATCAGTTTCTGTTTTTCCCATTTATTAGAGCTAGCCTTGAGACCGAATGGACCCACATGAACAAAGCTATGGAATTACAATATTCGACTAACTTATCCCTATAAGTTATCGACATATTTAATTCCGACATCGTACAACTCCACTAAAAGTTTGATGCCGAATAATCTCTCGATTCATGTGCGCTAATTTTTTTTTTGGTGTTGATACAATTTATCACACGGTCCACAGTGTAAATGCATTATTATCCTTCATAAATATCAGTGATCAGAATGGTAGATAATATTACCGTTTTACCATTCTAATCATTATTTCCTCAACTCCTTTATATGACTGTGAATAAGAAAGACAAACGTTCGTAAGATGTCTCGCACATGTTACGATGTCTTAATTAATGAATATCATCATTGAATACCAGGCCTGGTTTATTTATTCACACACCCGTCAATAAAGCATGAGGTGATATTATTTTTTACGAATTCCATATCTGTGAATCACATAACTCCAACTTAATATTGTCATGATCCCAATGACCGAGATTTCGTTCAATAACTGTGAACTAATCTCATTGGCGAATCAAAGATCATGAGATACTAAGTTGAGCTACGCATTCACTTCAGGATTAAGATAATTATACAAATATACTTAAGTTGTGATGATTAGGTTTAGAGTTGTGTAAACGGTTTTTACTCTAACCTAATCAGTCACATGGTCTATTCAACATGTTGCGAGCATGTCTAGAGCAACCACAGAGTCCAACTCCCATGCCCCGAGACCAGCATCACATGGTTCGATCTAACAGTCATAATCGGATTCGATTGCCCAATCAACCCTAAGACTGCGAATATCTATTTTAAACTGTATCAGAAGAGTTTGTCCGGCAGGGTTCCCCTGACTCTTCTTTCGTTGATAACAGTTTATGGACTAAGCAATATTACTAACACTCTTGAGTATGTGTCAAAACATAACTTTATCTCATTTTATAAAATCAGCAAATTAATAATGTCTTACATTTGTCATTTCATAAATAACAAATTACATCCCACTTTATAGACACATTTCCAACAATTATGACTGTTAGATCGAACCATGTGATGCTGGTCTCGGGGCATGGGAGTTGGACTCTGTGGTTGATCTAGACATGCTCGCAAGATGTTGAATAGACCATGTGACTGATTAGGTTAGAGTAAAAACCGTTTACACAACTCTAAACCTAATCATCACAACTCAAGTATATTTGTATAATTATCTTAATCCTAAAGTGGATGCATAGCTCAACTTAGTATCTCATGATTTTTGATTCACCAATGAGATTAGTTCACAGTTATTGAACGACATCTCGGTCATTGGGATCATGACATTATTGAGTTGGAGTTATGTGATTCACAGATATGTAATTCGTAAGAAATAATATCACCTCATGCTTTATTGACGGGTGTGTGAATAAATAAACCAGGCCTGGTATTCAATGATGATATTCATTGATTAAGACATCGTGACATGTGCGAGACATCTTACGAACATGTGTCTTTCTTATTCATAGTCATATAAAGGAGTTGAGGAAATAATGATTGGAATGGTAAAACGGTAATATTATATACCATTCTGATCACTGATATTTACGAAGGATAATAATGCATTTACACTGTGGACCGTGTGATAAATTGTATCAACACCATTAGAAAAATAGCGCACATGAATCGAGAGATTATTCAGCATTAAACTTTTAGTGGAGTTGTGCGATGTCAGAATTAAATATGTCGATAACTTATCGGGATAAGTTAGTCGAATATTGTAATTCCATAGCTTTGTTCATGTGGGTCTATTCGGTCTCAAGGTTAGCTCTGATAAATGGGAAAACAGAAACTGATGTTTTGTTATATAATTATGTTTAAATTCATTATGTTATTTTTCATTTATTTGATAATTGAAAAATAAAAGGAATGAATTTTGAATTTCAAAATTATTAGAGATTAATTTAAAATTCAAAATAAAATTTAAACATGATTTTATTTGGCAACTAAAGGAGAGAGAAAGTTGATATATTATTTTGGGAAAATTCGGAAATCCCTTGCCATAAGGAGATTTCGAATTTTGCTCCAAAATGGGAAGGAAAATTCGGAAATCCCTAGCCATGTAGGGATTTTCGGATTTTGATCTAAGGGTGAAGGGGAAATTCGAAAATCCCATCTAGGGTTTGAGTTTTTGAATTTCCTCCTATATAAGGATATTTTATTGAAAACCCTAAAGAGACTTGAAGAGAAGAAAAATATATCACACACTTTTCTCCTAGGGTGGCCGGATTTTAGAGACAAAAAATAGAAGGAAATTGTTTCCTTAGGTTTTTGGAAAAAGAGCCCACTCTCTCATCCCAAATACCATAGAGTCATAGCCTTGAATCAACGAGTGGTTTTTGGTGTGATCGTGTCAATAAATCAACGATCTTGTTTCATGGCAATTCTCCATCTCGGAACGTGAGATAGTGAGACAAGATCCTTGCGGTGTTTCATTTCAATCGTCACAAAGGTATGTGTATTATTCTAATCCTTTGTCTATAAACATATATCATGCATGCATCTCTCGTTGTGGTTTACATTTAATTTAGAATTAAATGGATATGATAAAATTTTTGAAATTCCGCCTACAATATTGTTGTTGTTCAAATGATTTTTCATCTATAAATCACAACAAGATCCTACACATTCAACATATCCTTGAAACTTTCCCAAGCCTGATAAAGAGTTTCATTGTCCTTTTGGGAAAAACTAGAGATTTGTCTTTTAAGACCTTGGGTCTTATAGTGCGGCAAGTACTTATTGAAAAATGCAGTCATCATTTCTTTCCATGATCTAATAGACCGTAATATAACCAGCTTTTGGCCTTGTCTTTTAGAAAAAAGCAAAAGAACCTTAATCTAACAGTGTTGACGGCATCAACATGGTTGTGAAAAGTGGCTACCATCTCCTCAAATTCTCGAATGTGCACGTATGGATTCTCACTTTCTAACTCATGAAAGGCTAGCAAGACCTAGATCATGCATGGCTTGAAGTCCAAACTCGGGATATTGGAAGGAAACATTATGCATGAAGGAGTAGCTATGCGCTTAGGGTGTAGATAATCATTCAATGACTTCTGTTGAACCTCCTCATTTTAAGCCATTACGAATAAATTTTGATGTGTGTATTCCAAGGACGAGTGTGGAGACGAAGACATAGAAGATGAGTCAAATAGAATTTCACTAGGGGTTTCAATGTTTGGACGTCAAGCGAATCTTCTTAGTTTGTCTCTATACCGATGCGTTCACCCTAAGCGGCTTTTTTTATTTTTTTGAAATACAAAATAAAACCAAAACAAAATAACTGTATAGTCATGCAATTTTTAACCGCCAAGAGTGTTCCCAGGAAAGACTATAGCTCTTGGCTCAACGGATAGCCTCCTAGATAGAGCAACATTCTCAAGAAAGACTGGTGGGGCGAGGCCTACTTAAATGCCAACTTGCATAGACAGAACTCCCTCAGATTGCACTTTTCACGAAACTACACAATTAATTCAAAAGCAAATTTTAGAAGAATTTAAATTTTATTACGTAAATTATGAAATGGAATCTAACAATGGAAACTATTCCTAAAGTCAAAAGCCTAAATCTATCAAATTATGAAATTCCTAGATTAAGAATAGTCAATTAATTGCAATCTACTTACAATCCTAAAAATTAATGAAAACTATAAAAGGTAAAATTAAACTAGGCAACAATGTAAGAGTCAACAATTAATTTGTTTAGAACTAACAGACTGGAAAGGTTATTTCCAAATAAAAATAGTGCGAAATTTACTTATCTCTTTCGGCTCAAAATCTACTGACCACTCTTGCTAATAGCACCTCCCCGGCAACAGAGCCAAAATTTGATTAACGTCTAAAAGTGTTATTCACAAGCAAGTAATTGTAACACAGACGGGCGGTCATATTCACAAAGAGGTGACAAAAACATCAAGAAAGATTAGTAAAAAAAAAGTTAGAGAAAAATAAACTCACAAAATTAACTAAAGTAAGAGAGTATTTTAGAAATTTTGTTGCAAATAAAATGAAATAAGATAAGATTTGTGTGAAGGAAATTCAATAGTAAAAATGGTAAGATTTTGAGAATTGCTTATATCTCGTTCACTAATTAAGTTTTGATTCACAAAATAAAAGTATCGAATAAATTAAATCTCCACGTTGAGTTCAAAAATATTAATATTACAAGTTATCCAAAATCGGCAATATATCAATTTGACAATATTGCAGTAAAAAGACAATTTGCGAAATAATTCAAATGACAGAATAGTACATGACAGAATTACATAAAAAAGTGTCACTGAACTCATATAAAAATTGGCACATAATATTTTAAAAAATAAATGAAATATATATGAGATTTAATTCATTTAAATTTTGAACATTACACCTCAAGGAATCGAAACCACAATTGGGTCACTAACAAAAGTTCATCTCTAACCTCATCAAAAAAACTCTAACCTAACTTACAAAACATTCTTACAAGTTTTAGAGAGAAAATCTGAGAATGACAGCAAGACGATAAAAACTGAATATGAACACTCCCCTAAACCCTAGGCTAACCCTCTATTTATAGTGTTTAGAGGTTGTTTATAAAATAAGGAAACAAATAATCAAAAATGGAAAATTACAAAAGAAAAGTAAACAAAATTAAATTACACATAAATTAGGAGAAATCATATATTTGATTGGAGGAGAAAATCAAGCAATTTGCGGAGAAGAAATCCGGATTCAGTACATCAAATGGACACGTGTCGCTAAAAGATTGGACATTAGAAGTCAAGTTGCCACGTGTCGCGATTGGAATGGTTGGCGTGTGCTGGCATAAGTCAAAGTGGAGGATAGCTGGCAGGTGTGGGACTGAATTGGGTAACAAGCCGGGTCAACAGAGAACAGCTGTCATACACGGAAAGGAAGAACATGCTATCATGCTGACATGCAGGACCCACACGGAGGGAGACTTAGACGCGCTGAAGATCGCGCGGAGTGAGAACGCGGTCCTTAGGAGCCCTACGTGTTGATGACGCGCGTGGTGGGAGCTGGGGAACGGTCGAGACAGATGGGGCCCCATGCAGAATTGGCTTGGCTTGGCGACTCATTTTCTCTCTAATGGCTCGGCTTGGCTGACTTATGTTGGTTGAAAATATGGCTTTCATGGCTTCTTCTTGTGTAGCTTTTTACACTGCTTATCAGACGCAAATAATTAAGTGAAAACTACACAAACTCCAATTAGAAATATTCTAAATAAAAATAATGAAATTATTTAATTAAAGCTTAAATATTTTAATATTATATAAATCAAAAACATCATTAAGGATGCATGTTCATGCACTTATCAATTGTATATATGTGTTATATATGAGACGATAACATTTAAGAATAATTAACGAAATAACGTGCGTAATGAATTTAATTAAAGTTATCTAGTCTTTGATTAAAATATTACTAATACATGTCATTCTCATTAAGAATGAAATGGTGTTATCCGCGTCTTTAATATAGATGGATATTGAATGAGTGTATTACGCATGATGAGATTATGTAGAACTTTATTTTTATTGATGATTGTACTAGGATGACCTGAGTATGCTTGATGAAGATTAAAGGTGAGGTTGTTAGCAATAGTGTCTTTAAAGCATGAGATAAAAAAAAGATATTTATTATTTAATTAATAAATTTGTTTTTTAATTATTTATGTGCATGCATTATAGATTACTTCGTGAATATCATTGAAAAATTATGCGATCATTTATGTAACTTTAAATATTATATAAAAATATTAGATACGAAAGGATAACATTTAAGAATAATAATCGAAATAATGTTCGTAATTAATTTAATTATAGTTACGGAATCTTTGATTAACACATTATTAATCCTTAGTTATTAGTAGACTCCTATTTATGGATTTGTATTTTTTGGTTTGCTCGGTATGGGTAGCAAGATTCTAAGTCTTATTACTTGTATCTTAGAAATATGATGAAGTGAATAGTTGGGGATGCTAATATATGTTATGGAATTCATTTCTTCTTCTTTGAAGAAGTAGATAAATAATTCTCTTGAAGATTGATTCAGTAGTTGAATAAGTAACCAGATTTTTTTTTTTTTTAATAAATGCCACCTTCATAGTTGGTTGAAAACTATCAACTAAAAATACTCTTTTTTGACATTTCATTACTAGCTAAACTTATTATCCATATTTTTTGTTTCCATGAAGATGATAATTGCCTCTGTCAAAGCTTCTTGTGGCTAACTTTCCCATTTTGCTAATTGGACTACAGCCAAAATTTTCGGCTATTGCCATGTTAGTTTCTTTCCTAGATTGTCATTAGTTGCATTGAATATGTGAGGGGAAAGCCAAAGTGATAAGAACTCGACAGATTTCAGGCAATAGGTAAGAAAAGATAGTGAAAGATGAGAATCAAGTAGTGTTTCTATACAGATTGATGAAGATGAATACTGATATGCGGATCTTCGAGGGTCCGCTACCTCCCCACTCGAAATGAACTCCAAGATTTTCCCAAGACAAACCTAAATCATTTCCCTCCCTTTCTCCTTTCCCCTCTCCCCCTTTTATTATCTCTCTCTTTGCTCTACTAACTAGAAACTAACAATCTTTCTTAGCAAGCCTACTAACAATCTTTCTTAACAAGCTAACTAAACTTTAGAAACAATCTTTCCTAACAAGCTTTTCTAATTCTTCTTATTCTTTCTAATGTATACTTGCCTAAGTAAAGGCTTATCAAAGTTTTTCTATCTAGTAGGGGGCCATACGAGGGAGACTTGCATTGGGGTTACTTGAGCTGTGACGGTAAGCGCGGGAAGGCAGTGGCCGCGTGAGGGAGATTTGTGCCGACAACAAATCTATCTTTAGCAGTCTTACCAACCAAAAAAAATGCCAGGTCTCTATGAGAGAGAAAATTGGTCCAAAAATAAAGGGGAATATTATTTGATTTTAAATAGGATTTAAAAATAAATTAATAGAATGGTTACACGGTTATGTGATAGGCGTGTAACACAGTGGTTACAGGCATGTAACATTCTGCTAGTCAGCGTGTAACATGCTAATGATTGACATATCAACTAAAAAGCATTTTGCTAGGCATGTATCATAATTATTAAGCTTTGAAATGAATTAAAAAAAAACTTTAATTTTTAAATAATTTGAAAATAACAAAATATGTTATTATTTAATAAAATTATCAACATATCAACTAAAAGCAATTAAATATTAAAATTTGACATATACTATATTTGGTGCCAAATTAAGTACTAGGTTTTTCATATGCAAAATTTAGTACTAAAAATAACAAGGCATTGCAAAATGTAAACATAATATGGCCGATTAACTTAGTATTGCATTGGAGATAATCTAAACATAATATAAACATAATATGTAAAGCCCGTATGGAAAAGTTTGTTTGTAGATATGACTTATCTACAAATAAATGTGACATAAAAAGCCCATAAAAACTTACATTTACTATTTTCAATACAAGATTTATTTGTATCCAAAATATTCCTCTGTTATTTTTCTGAAACACTATATTTGTTCCTTTTATCATACAATATCTAAAGTGTACCTTGTGACAGTAGTTATTGAGCAAAAGCAACCTCTCAACTGTTAAATTTGTGGAATTACTATTACTTTCATTATATTGTATTAATTTCCTTAAATGAAATTAAATTGTTTTCAAAACATCAAACAAAATTAAGAAAAAAAAAATTTTGAAAAACGACGAGGAAAAAGTAAGAAATTTCAAGAAGGCAGGGGATATGCATTTTCATTCACATTTCTTCATGCCATACCTCAATTTTTACATGTCAAAGCCTACAGCGATCTCTGCATCATCACATCAGCGTAGAGGCTTATAAGGCAAAAATCCATTACCAACTTCTTTCTAGAGAACAAAAGATCCTTGAAAAGCTGGTCTTACAGCTCAAAACGCGTTAAGTAGATAGAATTAGTCAATCGAGTACTCTGAATTCAACGACTGGAAATAATGCCAACCTAGTCTCTAACTCGAGATAACATACAAAAGTTGAAATCAAGTGTGAGGTCTCAAGGATTATAACAGGCTATCACTAGTACGTAACGACCAGTTCCAACGCAGCGAGAAGTTGAAGAATCAAGCCAAATCCATGATTGAGGGAAGAACTCTTGCTATATTTCAAACTAGTTCTCTGTCCCAAAATATATAAATTATATAGCAAGGTTTTGATGCCTTTAGCAAAAGGGTCAAAATGACATGGCCTTTAATAAGAGGTAAAGCAACAAATGATGAGACAACATCCAAAACAACTCTGAAATATGTAGCACCTAAAACCGTAGGGTTGAGGAAAGTAAAACAATAAACATTTAACAAACATCTGCAAAAAAATACTAAGTGAGATTTGGATGACACCTTCATCATAAGTCAGTTCTTTTTTTGTTTTTTTTTTTTTAATAAATGCCACCTTCTTGATAAGTGAGATTCATCTCTTAATTAATAGCATGCACGGGAGTATCGTTTGGTGGAAAACTATCAACTAAAAATACTCTTTTTTGACATTTCATTACTAGCTAAACTCATGATCCATATTTTTTGTTTTCATGAAGATGCTAATTGGACTACAGCTAAGTTTTTCAACTCTTGCCATGTTAGTTTCTTTCCTAGATTGTCATTAGTTGCATTGAATATGTGAGGGGAAAGCCAGAGTTTTTGTATTTAGTAGGGGGCCATGCGAGGGAGACATGCATTGGGACGAAAGAAGCGCGGGCGTGAAGGAGATCCGTGCCTATAACAAATCTATCTTTAGTAGTCTTACAAACAAAAAGATAAGAAAATAAAATAAAAAATAAAAAAACGCCAGATCTCTAGTAACGTATTATAACATATGTTATCGATATTAAGATGAACAATTTCTTTTATTTTGTACGCTTCTATGCTTTTATCACTATGTTGTTTCGTGGTTAATTGGGAAACGCAAACAATTCTAGCTCACTTGTTTTGGTTCACTTTTAGTTTCGTCGTTTTGTGGAACGTAACAATTAACTAAAGGAGTATCGTCCTTAATTCTTTTCAAACATTTGCACAAAAAGTGCACAAAAAGTGAATTCGCAGAGTATTCATTGGATGGTCCATGACTTGCATCGAGTTTCTTCATCTCTTCACGCAGACACGGGTTCTTTCCTCAGGCCTTTGTGGAATCCCTATCTTTGGAACGTAGCATCTTGTTTAATGCTCCAATATAGGCCTCGACACTTGAAACAACACTGTCAATCCCAGCCCCGTTCCCACTGGAAAACAAAAGCACAAAAACAAAAAAAAACAAAAAAAAAACAAAAAAAAAAAAAAGTTGAGATTTACGTGCTCTAGACCTACAAATAGAACAAGCATCCATCATGACGATAAGGCGTATCCAGACAAGCCATACATAAATGTCCGAGAAATCAGTTCTCCGGTTGAAGCGCAAGTAGGTGAGCAAGCGTTTCCCCCCCGGGTTAAGACACGGGTAGTGGCAATTACATTGATGCCTTCTGTGACAGCATTTATGGAGTACTCAAGGAGTGTAACAGGTTCCTGCACGGTGCAAGCAAACGGAAGAAGATTCCATCAAAGACTAGCCAACACCTCTCACACTCAAAGATTCAAGCGCAAAGCAAATTTCTAATAATCAACTTCAATACCATCACGTGTCTTTTGTTGGCCCTTACGAGAAACTTACCAAACGAATCTAATCACAAGCAAGTCTAGAATTCCATGAAATCAAATGGGAAAAGGCTTTGAAGATTATGTGATCAGTGATTTTTTGTCTCTAAACTTTACAATTAGATCAACAGCTTTGTAAGCTGCATCCACTGGACCTGTTCCTCCTGAACAAGTATCATAGTCTTTCCCATCCGCATCAACAAGTTTAACAGTTGCGATCGAACCAATACTTCCACATGTGACCTGTGCTAAATTCATGCCATTTGGTGATTTAAATTACCTAGAAAATAATGAATATTAGAACTAGAAAATAATGAATATTAGAAGATCAAGAGCAAAGCCAAACTGTATGCAGAATTAACTGCAGATCAACCAACTTCCAAACCACTTTTGGCCGAAAAACTCCATCCGAAAGCAACGCTCTAAGGTCGGCGTCAGTTACCCGCTGCAAACAGGAAACAAAACAGATGACAAGACAAAAAATGCTTTTCTAATCAAAATGCACATACGTAGACAGAAAAGAAAAATAAATTGTGCAATACAGTTTATGTGGGTTGGAGCAAAAATCTTACGGCATAAATCACTGAGTATAAACAGATAACATTATGCAATTAATGTTTAAATTAACCTTCTTTTGATCAGCAACGGCTTTGAAACGCCAGAATATACTCCCAAGTTGCTCATCATCAAGCTCATAACCCAGCTGTGAATAAAAAATTAATCAACATGCAGTAGAAAAAGTAAATTTAGCTTTGCACTGCTCACACATGAAAATTAAAATACCTCCTCAAGTCGTTGCTTCAATCCATGACGGCCACTGAAAAAAAAAAAAAAAAAAAAAAAAAAAAAAAAAAAGAGGAGCTATTACTAGAATTATTTGTAAGTAAACAGGAACAAAAGAGAATAGAGACAGGGTAGCTAACATCAAAAGTAACAACATTATTGTTGTCTCTCCTCCCTCACTCAAGACACACACACACAGAGCATGTAAGATTCTATGACACTTTAGATTAGTAACCAAAAATACGGTCCAAGAAAACAAAACTTTGTGCATACAACACACTACGGACAATTTAGCATGTGGATAATTTTGTGGGTATCAATAATAGGAAAAACTTAAAAAATAAAAATAAATAAATTGTTTAGGATACCCTCCTACACCTGCAAAATTTAATCTTTACTATTGCTTTCTACCGTCTCTTATCACGAATTGCCTGAGCAAATGGAGAAATAATAAACAAAATAGGTTTCGGACACTTTTCACGAGTACTCAGTTCTTTAAAATGATCTGTAGAAATGTAGCCACAAGCAAGACAAATGTGAAATATAAGATAAATATTGCAACCTACAAAGGATACACAATTCAAGAACAATATATTGAAAGTCATTCAAAGCTAAGTAGTCGTACCTAAGTTTCCCAAGGACAATACCAGCTTCATTGATTCGTTCTAATCCAATATCTTCAGGGGCTATGATTTCATAAGTACCTTTGTGCTTAAGCATACCATCCTAAAAAACCAACAGCTATCTTGAGTTACATCAGTTTTGAAACTATCCATGAACCAAAACAATGGAAAAGACATGCAAAACTGAAAAACTTGTATGAAAATGAACATGATACCATGCAAAGGGGCATGTGCTATTACCCATACATTTCAAGGAGTCATTCATCTTAGTTTTCCAACCAGAGTAAAACGAGATGTGAAAATGAGAATCACACATCATTGCAACGGAAAATTCATGAATACCAACCTGACTAATGCCACTTGCATGTGCAAAAGCATTGGCTCCAACGATAGCTTTGTGTGGCTGTACATGCAATCCTGTGTAGTCTTCAACCTAAGGCTTCATTCACATTAAGAAACTTAATGAAAAGGGCATTATTATTAAGGATCTACATGAAAAGGACATAATTAAAAGAAGGTGATGACAAATAAAAGCAATTGAGAAGCATACCATCTTGCTCGCCATCATAATGTGTTTGGTGTTGATTCCAGTGTGAAGTCCCCCCAATACACGCTCACCACAACATTTCAATGTCATTACAACCTGAATATAAAATTCATGGAGAAAAAGGAAAACAGTTATTCAGAAAGAAAAGAAATTAGAGTAGCATACTTATACAGTTGGCTACTAATAGATCCACAAATGCTTTGGCACCTAATATACGGACTCGAATCTGCTATCCAATTTTAGTGTTTTAATTGGTGTCTAACTAATAAAATCATGCCACGTCATGTAAAAAATTTAGATTGCTTTTAAACTTACTCTTTTGTGCTTATTGTGGGATGATATGGTATGAATTACTTGGTTAGACACCAATTAAGACGATATATCAATTAAGACGATAGGCAATCATAGGAAAGTAATTCCAATATCAAATGAATTTATAAGACGACTAAAGGGATATATCAATATATACTGTTAGGTAGGTGTGTTGCAGCATTATATAATGTGTTAGATACTAGCTCTTCGTAAGTTAATAACTGGGGGGGGAAGGACAATAAATTGGGTTTGGATGTAATTTCTAAATTATGTTAGCGCTGATTTTTCTTGGGTTTGGCTAGGATTAGTGGAAAGGTATAAAAGGGAGGTAAAGGGCAGAGTTGGATCATGCTGAGTTTAGAAGTCCCTGGAGTGCTCGAATTCTCCAGTCTATTCGTTTATTTCCATTTAATGTCAATCTAACTCTGTCAACTTATAGTACGTCTAGAACTAGAATCAGATAGGTCAATTCAATCTACGGTCTAGAGGGATGACGTTAGTAAGTATACCAAACAACTGACGCATTCCACATTCCTCAAGCAATTTAGAGACATTGGAGATGCTGATAATGGGTCTAGGACTTTATACATTTGCCTGTGAATCAAATATGATCTAAAGTGAGGTTGAAACACCAGAAACAAATAGCTAGAGTGAAAGGGTCTTCAATCAAGGTTAAAGATGTTAGCTATCCAATTGTTGCAGTCTGTTGCCAAACTCAAATAAAAAGGATATTTTGTTAGAGGATCCAACACAATTCGAATTTGAAGATGAATGCGCATTCTCATGGTCATACAAAATATACAACTACCACTTCTTACGACGCATTGGGAGCTCTTTCACCAATACCACTGATTGTTACATCCAACTGTCTTGCACCTCCGTATACCCCCTGAACATATATCAAATGAGAGGAGTCCGCATTTATAATTGTACAATGTCTGAGGAAAAGAAATGGCATACCGCTATTGTGTTGGCAGTTGCAAGTCCAAGATCATTATGGCAGGGTGTTGAAATTATGACATTCTCAATTCCAGGGGTATTGGCTTTGATGTCAGCGATCAATTTTCCATATTCTCCTGGAAAAGCGTAACCCACAGTATCAGGTATGTTCAGAGTTGTTGCTCCAGCTTTTATAACTTCCCCCAAAATTCGATACAAGAATTCCCTGTCAGACCTGGTGTACAACATAGAAGCAAAAACCAGTTAGGGAATTTTTCTAACGAACCCCAACACTTCTTCCAACCCAAGCCAACAGCCATAATGCATCTGAATGCATCTGAATTCAAATTGCAATTTTTTCTTTTAAGAAAAATTTTAAAAAACACACACAAACACAAAACGGGAAGAAGGAATTGGAATACAAACCTCCCAGCACCTTCAGGTCTAAACTCAAGATCCTCGCATCCCAAACACCGGGCAAACTTCACCATATTCCTCGCAATCTCAATCACCTGCTCTTTACTCTTCCGCAGTTCGTACTCCATGTGAATTGGACTCGTAGCAATAAAAGTGTGTATCCTAGTAGAAACAAATTTAAAAAATATGTAATCACTTCAACAAATTGTCCAGATCGCTTAAAATAGACAAGTGTATTCATAGATAGACAATTTCACCTACGAAACCTCTGCAAATTAGTAAGACAAATACAATTTTCAAGGGTCTCATATTTTGTACCCATTGCCTCTGATTTACAATATTCTAGGTCTACCCTTCTCTGACCCCTGTTTGGTTCTCTTGTGATTCGAAGCATATAAAAATTTATTATCTATGAAGGTGTTGAAGTTTTAGAATGAAGATCTTAAGCTCTAAATTCCTCAAAAAAAAAAAAAAAAAAAAGTTCTTAGGCTCTAAGTAATCAAACATTGTCACTACTTCAGATGTGGAATGCCTAAGCGATCTAAAATCAACTAACAAAATCAAATAAATTAAACTACTCAAATAATATTCTTAAATATTCGGTTATAAATAATTAATTAAATTTAAAGAAAAAAGAAAAAAAAATTGAAAGCATGAAGAATCTAATTCCAGTACCTAGGTCTCTTGGCGTACTTGACGGCCTCCCAAGCCGTCCTGATATCGTTCTCATTGCATCTCGAGAGGCCGCAGATGACCGGAACGTAACCGTCCTTATCGACGGCGTTGCCGACCTCCTTCGCGATCGCCTTCACGGCGTCAAAGTCGTCCTTCGAGGAAGTGGGGAATCCGGCCTCGATAATATCGACGCCAAGCTTCGCTAGCTGCCTCGCGATGTCGAGCTTCTCCTTCGAGGTCAGCGACGCCCCAAGCGACTGCTCGACGTTGCGAAGAGTCGTGTCACAGATGCGGACGTAGTGAGGGTCGGAAATCCGGTTCGGAAAGTACTCCGGCCGCCGTCTTGGTTCCCCGTCGGAGCTCTGGCAGAAAACCACGAAGTCGGAGTTGTGCCTCCTCCTCCGGGGAGTGGCGAGGTTGAGAGAGGCGGAATGGGGAGTGTAGATTCTGGTGTGGAGGAAGTGATTGTGGTAATGGTGGTTCTTAGCGGTGGAAAAGGAGAAGGAGGCGGTGGTAATAGTGGGAGAGAATTTAGGGTTTCTGAAAATGGCGGTCGTCATGTACGGACAAAAAGGAATCTCTGTGCAGAAACGCAAAAACCTTAGGGTGATTAGAGATAGAAAATGGTTTTTATAAAATGAAACTCACTGACTTGAATCTACAAATCAAATGAACCATTAACTTTTCTTCCCCACAATATATTATTCTTTTGCCTTCTTTTAAATACGATCCCTGTAAATATTTTTTCCACTAATTATCCTATTGAATAATTTTTTCATTTATGTTCATGCTTAATATTTTTAAATGAAATGTTGTGAATCCTTTTTTTCTTTTCTCTTTTTCTCTGTCTTCTTCCTTATTCAATCTTACCCTTTTAAATATGTGCTATATGTTCTCCGCTATATGTTCTTATTTTTTTCTTAGTTTTAAATATATGCTCAAAAATATTATTTCTTTGCTCCAACTTAATTTTGTTATTAAAACTCTTAAGGCATATTTAGAACTCATTCTAAAATAATTTTATTTTTTATATGAAAATAGAAATGAAAGCATTTTTAATTTTAGACATAAATTATTTTTGAAAAAATATTTGATAATTTTATCAAGAGATTATTTTCAGTATAAAAAAACTCATTAATATCTCTCTTTCTCTCTGCTCGAGAGATGAGAAAATAAAAATAAAAAATGAAAACAACTAAAAGTCGTTTTTCATTTTTCTCTCATTTTACACTAAACCAAAAAATCGTTTTCATTTTCTTTTTTTATCTTTAATTGCACTAATCGTCGTGTTAGAATCATTTTCATATTTTCTTTTTTGAAAGACATGAAAAATAAAAATGAGATCAAAAATCCTTTTTTTTTTTCCTTTGCTTTATATATATATATATATATATATATATATTTATTCCAAAATCCTGTGAAATCTCTTTGCAAGCACTGAGCCACCGAACCTCGTGGGAGCAAACCAAAGGCCCTACCATTCTAACCAACACCCCATGGTTGAAAGCCCAGTTTTAATTCGTTGCAAAACTGGATATGTTGTTAGCCACTTGGCTAGTATGAAGATAATGCCCTCTCAATCAACATAAGAACAGCTTAAATAATGGATACATTGATACCATGACATCATGGAAACGGAATTAAAATAAATTATTTACTTTAATTATTAAGAACGGCTTATAGTATCTCTAAGACTCGAACCAGATAGGTCAATTCAATCTACGGTCTAGAGGGATAATGTTAGTAAGTATACCAAACAACTGAAGCGTGCCACATTCCTCAAGCAATTTAGGGACATTGGAGATGATGATAATGGGTGTAGGACTTTATACATTTTCCTCTGAATCAAATATGATATATTTGATTCAATTTTACCCTTTTTCTCTCCGCTATATATTCTTGTTTTTTTCTAATTTCAAATATGAGCTCAAAAATATTATTTCTATGTCCGAATCCAATTTTGTTAATGAAACTTTTAGTTCTTCATTGTTCTGTTATTTTGCCTCTTCTAAGATAACCTTTTTTTCTCCATTATATATTCTTTTTTTTTTCCTAGTTTTAAATATGAGCTCAAAAATATTATTTCTATCTCCCAACCTATTTTTGTTTATGAAACTCCTAGCTCTTTATTGTTTATTTTACAATTTTATTTTATTTTTTGTCATTTTTTTTTCTGTTGCTTGTCATTAACATTGACGATCTTCAGTATAAGCCATTTATTCCTTGAACTTCTACTTTTATCAATTGAAATTTTTCATGCTTAATAATGTTGTTATATATAAACTTTTATTTTTAATAGATTTCTTAATTTTCTTCTCTTGGTTTATGCTGTTGATCTGGTTTAGTAGTCTTATCAACATGGAAAATTTTAGATTTAAACTATTCGTCATTAAGATTTAAACTATTCAACATTGAGTTTGACAGAAGTTGGAGAGATTTTGGCCCCATTTATTTCACTGATTCGAGTTTAGAATTTGAGTTTTGCTACAGTAAAAAAGCTCTTAGAAATAGTCACATCTAACTTTTTTGCTACAGTAAAAAGCTCTCACATAAAGTCACATCTCAACTCGAATTTAAAACTCGAATTAGCGAACTGAACGGGCCCTTAGAGTTCTGGATATGAAATTTAAGGACAGAAGAAGAAGAAATCTAACTAATGAGGCCATTTAAGTCATTTTATTGGAAAAATCGTGACATAAGGTGTCACGTGACATATTAATTCACTAATTTAAATTCATAAATTTTATTTTATTTTTACACAAAATTTGAATTAAAGATGTTCATATTAATAGATTATTTTACAAATTTTAAATTTAAAATTAAACTCATTAACTTAAACTCATAAATTAAACAAATTATAGTTTTTTTCTCACAATATATTATTATTTTTTCCTTCTTTTAAATACGATCTTCATAAATATTTTTTTCACTAATTATCTTATTGAATAATTTTTTTATTTATGTTCCTACTTAATATTTTTTAAAAAAATGTTATGACTCCTTTTTTTCTTTTCTCTTTTTCTTTGTCTTCTTCCTTATTCAATTCGTTCTCCTTTTTTTCTCCACTATCTATTCTTGTTTTTTTTTTTTTTTTTTCCAAGTTTCAAATATCAACTCAAAAATTTTTATATGTCCCAACCTAATTTTATTAATGAAACTCTTAGTTCTTCATTGTTATGTCATTTGACCTGTTAAGAAAAAACTTTTTTTCTCCATTATATATTCTTTTTTTTTTTCTTAGTTTCAAATATGAGCTCAAAAATATTATTTCTATATCCTAACCTAACGTTAATAGTGAAACTCTTTTCTTCATTGTTTTGTCATTTTGTCCCTGTTAAGATAACCTATTTCGAATGTGCTCCTATTTATTTTATAACTTTATTTTTTATTCTACTTTAAATATCTTTTTCATGGGAGAGAATTTAGGGTTTCTAAAAACGGCGGTCATCATGTACGGACAAAAAGGAATCTCTGCGCATAAACAAGATTTATGACGAAAAGTCAGAGAAACAAAAACACTAGGGTGATTAGAGATGAAAATGGTTTTTAAATGTCAATTTAACAGTTAAGGTTATTGGTAAAAATGGTTCTCAACTTAGTAAGTGAAAGTCTAGTCTTTAATTTTTTTTCTTTACAAAACGACTCCAACCTCTTTAAATAGGTATAGTATGGTCTTTCCGTTAATATCTTTTAATTTTTTTATAGAAAATTGCATATGCCCCAGACATGACTTTCTAATACGGGGCATATTAGTAAAAAGCCCTATTAATTGAGTTTTCTTTCCTTGAAAACGGCATTTTGCAAAGATTTTCTTGACCCATCATACCTAAATTTTTTTGCTTCAATGGCCATTCTCGGACGGTCAAGACAGTGCACAGAGGACGTGGACGGCGATACGCTGCTATTGACGTTGACGCGCGTGGGGGAGTCAAAACGGTGGAAGAAAGTAGTCGCCGAATGGGAGGAGAATCTTGAGCTTGACAAAGCAAATGCCGAGGAAGAGGAAGAAAGTGATGAGGTCCGTCTGATTTTCTAGAAGATACCGCCATTTTTCTTCTTTGCAGTGGAGAGAGAACGTTTAGGTGAGGAGCGAGAAAGACATAATATTTTTTTCCTTTTATGGGTTGTGATTGCCATTGTCGTTGCTATTTCTTTCTTTCTGCTGTTGCTTTTGTTGTTGTTGTTGTTGTTATTGTTGTTGTTGTTGTTGGCTTCCATCCTCGGTGACAGAAGTTGGGGATAAATATCAGTAGCCTACAATTGCTTGTCATTAACATTGATGATCTTCAGCATAGGCCATTTATTCCTTAAACTGCTACTTTATCAATTTAAATTTTTCCTGCTTAATAATGTTGGGAATGGTGTCCTGGAAGCATGAGATGTAATAGTATATTTATTATTTATTTAATAAAATAGTTTATTCATTATTTTATGTGCATATATTCATGAATTTTTTATGAATATCAATGAAAATTCCATGATTATTTATGTGACCTTAAACGTTGTATATAAGTGTTATATACAATAGGATAATGTTTAAGGATAATAATAAAAAATAAAGTTCATAATGAATTTAATTAAAGTTCAGAATCTTTAATTAAAACATTATTAATACATGTCATTCTCATTTAGAATGTAACAGTGTTATCCGCTATGTTAATATGGTGAGATATTGAATGAGTATATTTCGCATAATGAGATTATGTAGAACAGGGACACAGACACAATATGAATTTCTAATAATTTTTGTTAAGTATAGAAATTCTAATTGAGTCTACCGATGGTCATATATAGAATGATCTTAATCTTGAGTTCGTAACAGACTCTTATTTATGGATTTGTGTCTTTTGATTTACTCGGTACGGATTCTGAGATCCTAAATCCTATTCCCTGTATTTTGGAGACATGATGAAGTAGGTAGTCAGGAATGTTATTATACAAGATGGAATCCATTCCTTCTTGAGAAATAAGTAGATAAATAATTCTCTTGAGGGTTGATTTAGTACTTGGACCAGTAGGAGCTCCGATTCATGAATGTGTTTTATGAATCACTGCCCATTAAAGAATTAATAGTACTCATTAGAGAGGTTAATGGATTTTACCTAGCTATAATTATGAATTATTTATGGAGGATTGATCTATATGCAGTGACTATATCAAATGGACACTTCACAATTTAGAAGTAATTTATGTCTATAATTTCGAGAGTGCAATTCCAAGTTTATAGTGGAGTAACTATTGCAATTAATAGAATTAATTAATTAATTAAAGTGTTTAATTAATTATTAATTTTATTAGAGCTTAGAATTATAGGTCTATTAGTCCCCGCGTCGTCCTAGTAATTCTACAAGACACAATGGCAAAATGAGAATTTTAGAATTATAGAATTTTAAAATTAAACACTCGAAATTAATTAATTGAGAATTAATTATTATTTAAATAATGTGATTATTTAAATTTGAATTTGAACACATCTAGATTTATCCATTTAAACTTATTTGATAAGTTGTTCAAGTTAGAATTCAAACTAATTTAAGTTTGACTTAAATTGGAATTTAAATTTGAGTCAAAATTAGACTACAGGATAAATGATGATTTTCTCTTCCTTCCTATCTGATATTGGCGCCTACATAGGGATAAAATCCCCTTTGAATGGCCGGCCATAATTGATAAAGAGAATAAGAGATTTTGTTCTAAATTTAAATAGAAGATAATTAACAAGCTTTATTTTGGAGATAGAGATTGGATTACTTCTAGAAGTTTGACTTCTACTCTATAAATAAGATAATGATAAAAAATTGTGGACACAATTTTTGAAAACAATTTTTGCCCTAATTTTAATAGGGTGGCCGAATTTCTCTATAGAGTGAGAGGAAAAATTTTTCTTCAAAAATTTCACATCGTGCATGTGTTGGTGTTTGTGGAAATTCGAGTGTTTGTTCTAACCCGTTTTGTCTCAAGTGTGCCTACACACACGTCTTCGTGGATTCTATGAATTGACATGGAAGACATTGATTTTCTAAACACAAAGCTTTGGAGCAATGATTGTTTGAGGTCAAAGAACTCAAGTTATCATCCTAATCGGCCGCCAGGTATTATTTGTAATTGAGTTCTTAATAAATAAATTAATGTGATTAATTTATTCGTGCATAAATTAATATAATCTATAGAGTATCTCAAAAATTTTATGAAAATTTTAGTTATACACGATCTACCTCCCCCACGCTTCCGCATCCGAATTCGATTCGGAAACTAACAAATAATGCTATTATAGATTATCTTTTATTTTTAATGGATATCTTAATTTTCTTCTCCTAGTTTATGTTGTTGATCGGGTTTAGGAGTCTTGTCGACGTGGAAAATTTTGGATTTAAACTATTCGTCATTGAGAGTTAAACTATTCATCATTGAATATAAGGGAAGTTAGGAAGATTTAAGAAGAAGAAGAATTCTAACTAATGAGGGCATTTAAGTCATTTTATTAGAAAAAGAGTCACATAAGGGGTCAAATTGTCACTTACTAAATAAGTTGGGGACCATTTTTGCCAGTAACCCTAAGAGTTAAAATCACTTTCCACACAAATAAGCCCGAATTTAAATTAAAACCTTATTTAAACCACTCGAAACTCTCCAACTAAACAAATTAAGAGCCCGTTTAGTTCACTAATTTAAACTCACAATTTTAATTTTACGCTCACACAAAATTTAATTAAAAATATTCATATCAATAAATTATCTCACAAACTTTAAATTTAAAATTAAACTCACTGACTTGAACCTACGAATCAAATGAACCATAAACTTTTCTTCCCCACGATATATTATTTTTTTGCCTTCTTTTAAATATGATCCTTATAAATATTTTGTCCACTAATTATCCTATTGAATAATTTTTTCATTTATGTTCATGCTTAATATTTTCAAATGAAATGTTGTGAATCCTTTTTTTCTTTTCTCTTTTTCTTTGTCTTCTTCCTTATTCAATCTTACTCTTTTTTTCTCCGCTATATGTTCTTATTTTTTTCTAGTTTTAAATATGTGCTCAAAAATATTTTTTCTTTGCTCCAACCTAATTTTGTTATTGAACTCTTAAAATGCGTTTAGAACTTGTTCTAAAATAATTTTCTTTTTTGTATGAAAATAGAAATGAAAGCGTTTTTATCTCAGACATAAATCATTTTTGAAAAAACATTTGGTAATTTTATCAAGAGATTGTTTTCAGTATAAAAACTCATTAATGTCTCTCTTTCTCTCTGCTCGAGAGATGAGAAAATAAAAATAAAAAATGAAAACAACTAAAAGTCGTTTTTCATTTTTCTCTCATTTTACAGAAACGTTTGTTTGTAGATATGACTTATATACAAATAAATGTGACATAAAAAATCCATAAAGACTTACATTTACTTTTTTCAATACAAGATTTACTTATATCCAAAATATTTCTCTTTTTTTTTCTGCAAAACTATATTTGTTCCTTTTATCGTACAATATCTAAAGTGTACCTTTTGACTGTAGTTATTGAGCAAAAGCAACCTCTCGACTGTTAAATTTGTGGAATTACTATTACTTTCATTATATTGTATTAATTTCCTTAAATTAAATTAAATTATTTTCAAAACATCAAACAAAATTTTTTTAAAAAAATTGAAAAATGACGAGGAAAAGTGAAGAAATTTCAAGAAGGCAGAGGCTATGCATTTTCATTTTCACATTTCTTCATGTGATACCTCAATTTTTACATGCCAAAGCCTACAATGATCTCTGCATCATCACATCACCATAGAGGCTTACAAGGCATAAATCCATTACCAACTTCTTTTTAGAGAACAAAAGATCCTTGAAGAGCTGGTTTTATAGCTCAAAACGTGTTAAATAGCTAGCATTGGTCGATCGAGTATTCCGAATTCGACGATTGGAAATAATGCCAACCTAGTCTCTAACTCGAGATAACATACAAAAGTTGAAATCAAGAGATGAGGTCTCAAGGATGATAACAGGCCGTCGCTAGTGCGTAACGGCGGGAGTTTCTTTCCTAGATTGTCATATTAGTTTCTTTCCTAGATTGTCATTAGTTGCGTTGAAAATGTGAGGGGAAAGACAATTTTTCTATCTAGTAGGGGGCCATGTGAGGGAGACCTGCATTGGGAGGGACTAGAGCTGTGACGGTAAGCGCAAGAAGGTAGTGATCGCATGAGGGAGATCCGTGCCGATAACAAATCTATCTTTAGCAGTCTTACCAACAAAAAAAAAAAAAAAGAAAAAAAAGCCCAGATCTCTAGTAATGTATTATAACATATGTTCTTGATATTAAGATGAACAATTTATTTTATTTTGTACGATTCTTTGCTTTCATCACTTTGTTGTTTTGTGGTTAATTGGGAAATGCATAACAATTCTAGCTCACTAGTTTTGGTTCTGTATGCTGGTTTGGGGAAGAGACGAGAGGTAGCAACTTGGCTGGGTTTTCTTCTTTTTTCTTTCGTCCACTTTTTTTTTTTTTTTTTTTTTTTTTTTTTTTTTTTTTTTTTTTTTTTTTTTGTTTTTTTCCAAAACATACTTTTCCATGTTACTGGTTCTCTGCTCTATTCAGAATTTCTTTAGGTCTTTTTCTTGTTCTTTTATGGGGTATTTTATATCAAAATAAGTGTTGATAGAGAAAAGGTAAAGATTTGCCTTCGCACATATTTGTTGGGATAAAAACCAAGGTATATTTACTGAACAACTCTAAAAATACAAGGTTTAAAAAATAAAGAACCCGTTACGAAACACATAATAATTCAACTTATAATAGGACAAATCTGCAAAAAGCATAGCAAAATAAAAAACAAACATGTATATTAAACAGGGTAAAAAAACAGAATCCAATAGATGGAACAGAGTCATAGTTGATAATAACAGCAGCTCTATCGCGGTACATAACAAATCAACTAAAGGAGTATCATCCCTAATTCTTTTCAAACCTTTGCAAAAAAAGTGAATTCGCAGAGTAATCATTGGATGGTCCATGACATGCACCGAGTTCCTTCATCTCTTCACGCAGACACGGAGGTTCTTTCCTCAGAGGCTTGCCTTTGTGGAGTCCATGACTTGCCTTTGTGGAGTCCCTATCTTTGGAACGTAGCATCTTGTTTAATGCTCCAATATAGGCCTCGACACTTGAAGCAACACTGTCTATCCCTGCCCCGTTCCCACGGGAAAACAAAAGCACAAAAACAAAAAAAAAAAAAGTTGAGATTTACGTGGTCTAGACCTACAAGTAGAACAAGCATGCCACCTTAACGATAAGGCAAATCCAGACATGCCATACATAAATGTCCGAGAAACTGGTTCTCTGGTTGAAGCGTGAGTAGGTGAGCAAGTGTTTTCCCCTCCGATTAGGACACGGGTAGTGGCAATTACATCGATGCCTTCTGTGACAACATTCATGAAGTACTCAAGGAGTGTAACAGGTTCCTGCATGGTGCAAGCAAATGGAAGAAGATTCCATCAAAGACTAGCCAACACCTCTCACACACAGATTCAAGCGCAAAGCAAATTTCTAATAATCAACTTCAATACCATCACGTGTCTTTTGTTGGCCCTTACAAGAAACTTACCAAAAGAATCTGATCACAAGCAAGTCTAGAATTCCATGAAATTAAATGGGAAAAGGCTTTGAAGATTATGTGATCAGTGACTTTTTGTCTCTAACCTTTACAATTAGATCAACAGCTTTGTAAGCTGCATCCACCGGACCTGTTCCTCCTGAAGAAGCAACATAGTCTTTCCCATCCACATCAACAAGTTTAACAGTTGCGGTTGAAAGACCAAGAGTTCCACATGTGTACTGTGCTAAATTCATGCCATTTGGTGATTTAAATTACCTTGAAAATAATGAATATTAGATCATGAGCAAAGTCAAACTGTATGCAGAATTACCTGCAGATCAACCAACTTCCAAACCACTTCTGGCTGAAAAACTTCATCCGTAACCAATGCTCTAAGGTCGGCATCAGTTACCCTCTGCAAATAGGAAACAAAACAGGTGACAGGAAAAAAAATGCTTTTCTAATCAAGATGCACATAAGTAGATAGAACAACAACAACAACAAGCCTTAATCCCAACTAATTGGGGACATAAGTAGACAGAAAAGAAAAATAAATTGTGCAATATAGTTTATGTAGATTGGAGCAAAAATCTGACGGGATAAATCACCAAAAATTGGTTAGACACCAATTAAGACACCAAAAATTAGACAGCAGATTTAGATCCCTAATATACCTACTTCCTAGAACTGCATTTACAAATACAATTGAAGTTACAAATGACTTGAAGAGGTAACATTTGTGAATCTTTGATAGCAAATCATAGGAAAGTAATTCCAACGTCCAATGAATTTATAGGACAACTAAAGGGATATATCAATATATACATGTACAATCCATTTCTCTACTTGGAGTAGAACCTTAAAACACTGTAACAGAACAATTTTAGTGCTTTAAGAAGGAGATGTAAGGTAAGTGTGTTGCAGCATTACAGAATGTCTTAGATACTAGCTCTTAGCATGTGGATCAACATAAAAATAAGTTGTTTCTGACTTCCAATATAAGTTTGAATTCAACAAATTGTCCAGATCGCTAAACATAGTCAAGTGTATTCATAGATAGACTATCTCAACTACGAAACCTCTGCAAATTAGTAAGAAAAATTCAATTTTCAAGGGTCACATATTTTCTACCCTTTGCCTCTGATTTACCAAATTCTAGGTCTACCCTTCTCTGACCCCTGTTTGGTTCTCTTGTGATTCGAACCATATAATTTGTTATCTATGAAGGTGTTGAAGTTTTAGAATTAAGATCTTAAGCTCTAATTTCCTCAACCAAAAAAAAAAAAAGATCTTAAGCTCTAATTAATCAAAAATTGTCACTACTTCAGATGTGAAATGCCTAAGCCATCTCAAATCAACTAACAAAATCAAATAAATTAAACTACTCAAATAATATTCTAAAATATTCAGTTATAAAAAATTAATTAAATTTAAAGAAAAAAGAAAAACAAATTGAAAGCATGAAGAATCTAATTCCAGTACCTAGGTCTCTTGGCGTACTTGACGGCCTCCCAAGCCGTCCTGATATCGTTCTCATTGAACCTCGAGAAGCCGTAGATGACCGGAACGTAACCGTCCTTATCGACGGCGTTGCCGACCTCCTTTGCGATTGCCTTCACGGCGTCAAAGTCATCCTTCGAGGAAGTGGGGAATCCGGCCTCGATAATGTCGACGCCAAGCTTCGCTAGCTGCCTCGCGATGTCGAGCTTCTCCTTCGAGGTCACCGACGCCCCAAGCGACTGCTCGACGTTGCGAAGAGTCGTGTCACAGATGCGGACGTAGTGAGGGTCGGAAATCTGGTTCGGAACGTACTCCGGCCGCCGTCTTGGTTCCCAGTCAGAGCTCTGGCAGAAAACCACGAAGTCGGAGTTGTGCCTCCTCCTCCGGGGAGTGGCGAGGTTGAGAGAGGTGGAATGGAGAGTGTCGATTCTGGTGTGGAGGAAGTGATTGTGGTAATGGTGGTTCTTGGCGGTGGAAAAGGAGGAGGCGGTGGTAATAGTGGGAGAGAATTTAGGGTTTGTAAAGACGGCGGTCGCCATGTACGGACGAAAAAGAAGGAGAAGAAGAAAGAGATGGGAGAGTTTAAAATCTCTGCGAATATGCAGGCAAGATTTATGACGAAAAGTGAAAGAAACAAAAACTCTAGAGTGAGAAGAGATGAAAATGGTTTGTAAATGTCAATTTAGTTGTTCAAATTTCTTTCCACTTTTTACGTATAAACCTGGATTTGAATTAAAACTTTACCCTCATCATATGGTTGATTTGAATTTTTAATTTTAATCACTGCGAATAAGATATGCTCCGATGCCGTCGCATCGAGTCACACCTGCTTGCCAAACCTGAGCATCCAGTCGTGCTTCTGTCATTTCCATTTGAGTAAAAAAAAAAAAAAAGTCGTTTCATACTTAGTTTACCATATATATATATATATATATATACATATACACGTTTCATTAAACTTTTATTTATATAAATACATATAAATAAAAAAAAACAAAAAAAAAGGGAAAAAAAAAAGGAGAGGAAAAGGTTAAAAAATAATTTAAAAAAATGATGAGTGAAAAAATATTGAATTATTTGGGATGAAATCAGTATTTGGTTGTGCTACAGAAAATCATCTAAGAACTTACATATGTACACATTGTCATCTGACTGGTCACGCCAAAAGTCAATGTTTTGAACTTGTGAGATATCCTCAATGGTGGGATTATAGTTGTGGATTAACAGGAAATTGTAAGAGGAAGGAGAAAGATGTCATAGACAAAAACTCTACGTTGGTAGTAGCTACAAACAACAGTGTTAAGGTTGTAATAGTGCATGATAATCGATTCTGGTGCTACTGATCATATGACATTTAATTTTAGACAAGTGTCACATCTTAAACCATCCTACAAACCTCAATTTCTATTGCCAAGGGTACTTCAACCCCAATTATTGGGGAAGGATCTTTGACCCTTACTAATAATTTAAATTTAGATTCTGTTTTAGCTGTTCTATCTTTAAATTATAACATTTTGTCAGTTTCCCAACTAATGACAGCCTTATCCTATATTGTTATTTTTTGGCCTGAATTTTGTGTGTTTAAGGACATCCAAACACGGCAGACGATTGGTTATGGTACTAGGCGAGGGAAGCTGTATTATTTAGACTTGGAGTCAAAAAGTTCTGAAAAGTTACATCAAGCTTTGACAGTAGATTGCTCTACAAGGGAGAAGAAGAAATTTGACATCTGGTTATGGCATCGATGACTAGGATATGCATCCTTTAGTTACTTGAAGAAACTATATACTAGCCTATTTGGGGGAACTAATGTATCTAGCTTTCAATGTGAGGTTTGAGAGCTAGCAAAACGTCATCGTGCTTCATTTCCATTAATTTTAAATCCAAGTCCAATCCCTTTTATGGTTATACATTCTCATGTTTAGGGCCCATCCACAGTTACCACTATGGGTGAATCAATATGGTTTGATGCTTTTATTGATGAATGTACCAAGATGACTTGGGTATGCTTGACGAAGATTAAAAGTGAATTTGTTAGGAATAGTGTCCTTAAAGCATAAGATGAAAAAAAATATCTATTATTTAATTAATAAAATAGTTTTTTAATTATTTATGCGCATGTACTATAGGATACTTCATGAATATCATTGAAAAATTACTCGATTATTTATGTAATCTTAAATATTGTTTAGAGTCCCCAAAGTACTCGAATTCTCTGGTCTATACTTTTGTTTCCGTTTAGTAGCGTAATTGGTGATTTGCTGGTGAATATCTTTAAAAAAAAAAAAAAAAAAAAAAAAAAAAAAAAAAAAAAAAAAAAAGGAATGGAAACTTTTATTAAGAGAGAAAAATGGGAGATAGGAGCAAAGAAGACGAGTTATCCTCTTCAAAAACCCTCCAACTAGTGAATATCAATAAAAGAATCCTTGATTTCTAGCCTATTTCCTTGTCAATTTTCTGGTTATGTGAGTTGTTTGGGGCTGTTTGGCTGAGAATTATCAGGTTCCTAACACTTTAGTATCAAAGCATCGCTCCATGGCACCCAAACTAGCTAATGTAGAGAGGCTGGCGTCGGTAGAGAAGCAGTTGACGGTGGTGCAAAAGGCGGTTCAAACCCTAACGGCTGAAACTTTGCCTCAGATCCGTGGGTAAGTCAATGGGTTACATGAGGAGATGGGTGGGCGGCGTACTTAGGTCGGGGAGATGCAAGGGACGATTGGGAAGGTGCAAGGATCGATCTGCTGGTTCGAGGCATTGTTGGAACGGGGCCATGTTGCTTAAAGATTAATTATGCTTATTGCTTACTACAAGTTGGTCCAGTTTTTTATCTGCTGGGGGTGTCAACTTAATTGGCTTATAGTATCTGGAAATCCACAAAATCATATGACAACAGAAAATAGAGATGGAGAAACCCAATTTTTTTTTCTTCTTTCTGTAAATAAATATATATATATATTCAAAAATCCTGTGAAATCACTTTGTGAGCACTATGCCAGAGTTTGAAATTGGAGGCCTCCGCAAAATCCTAAAGATAGAAATCTAACATTTTTCATGTAGGCGCCCATTAGGTGGTTCAAACCCCGAACCTCGTGGGAGAAAACCAAAGGCCTTACGATTCCAACCAACACCCCATGGTTGAAAGCCCAGTTTTAATTAGTTGCAAAACTGGCTATGTTGTTGGCCACTTGGCTAGTATGAAGATAATGCCCTCTAAATCAACACAAGAAGAGCTAAAATAATGGACACATTAATACCATCACATCGTGGAATTGGAACTAAAAAAAATCATTTACTTTAATTATTAGGTGGTTGTGATGATGTCAATCTAACTTTGTCAACTTATAGTACGTCTAGAACTGGAACCAGATAGGTCAATTCAATCTACGGTCTCGAGGGACGATGTTAGTAAGTATACCAAACAACTAAAGCATTCCACATTCCTCAAGCAATTCAGGGACATTGGAGATAATGATAATGGGTCTAGCACTTTATACATTCGCCTGTGAATCAAATATGATCTAAAGTGAGGTTGAAACTTCATAAACTAATAACTAGGGTGAAAGGGTCTTCAATCAAGGTTAAAGATGTTAGCTATTCAACTGTTGTAGTCTATTACCAAACTCAGATAAAAAGTATATTTTGTTAGAGGATCCTACACGATTCAAATTCGAAGATGAATGCGCATTCTCATGGTCATACAAAATAAACAATTACCTTTTCTAACGATGCGTTCCCAGCTCTTTCACCAATACCATTGATTGTTACTTCCAGCTGTCTTGCACCTGCGCATGCCCCCTGAACATATATCAAATGAGAGGAGTCCGCATTTATAATAGTACAATGTCTGAGGACAAGAAATGACATATAGCTCCTGTGTTGGCAGTTGAAAGTCCAAGATCATTATGGCAGTGTGTCGATATTATGACATTCTCAATTCCAAAGGTACTGGCTTTGATACACTATGCCAGAAGAATTTGGAAAATTGATATTATGACATTATCAATTCCAAAGGTATTGGCTTTGATGTCAGCAATCAATTTTCCAAATTCTTTTAGCATAGTGTAACCCACAGTATCAGGTATGTTCAGAGTTGTTGCTCCAGCTTTTATAACTTCCCCCAAAAAAGAACGCCCTATCAGACCTGGTGTACTCAAGAAAAACAAAAACCAGTTAGGGAATTGTTTTTTTTTTTCCCTCCCAAGGTCATGCCACTTCTTTCAACCCACATTTTAGGCCAAGCCAACAGTCGTAAGCTATGTATATTCCCACATTTTTGTATTCCAACAACTCAACGCATCTTAGGCTATGCTCTGAATGCATCTGTATCCTTTATTTCAATATTGTTTCCGCCTCATCAGAAGCTATGTTTTTAGCATTAATAAAAATATTTCCTTAACGTTTTAAGGAGGAGTAAAAAGAAATATTATATAAGAAATATGAATCATCACTTTCAACTAGCATGTGGATCAACATAAAAATAAGTTGTTTCTGACTTCCAATATAAGTTTGAATTCAAATTGCAATTTTTTCCTTTAGAAAACTTTTAAAAAAAAAATATATATATATATATATATATATATACATATACACGCACACACACACACACACACAAAGAAAAACATGGAGAAGCAATTGGACACAAAAGACATTTGGACTTCAAATTTTCTTTCGATTATAACGATATAAATGCAAATGACAGGAAAAAAATAATAAATAAATACAAATATCATTTTCCTTCAGTTTCCTCGGTTTTTCCAAAATCCAAATCAAGCTCATTTTTCTAAACCACAAAACAGCAGAAGAATCAGCTGAAAATCCCGATCAAGATCCAAATTTCATAAAATCTCAAAGCCGAAGACACAAAATGCGCAGAGATCAAAATCCCAAACCCAAAAGAACTACAAATTTACACATCTCAAAGCTCATATTCCATTCCTGAAATGCAGAAAGCTAAAAAAAAAAAAAAATCAAAGCACACCACTAACAGTTTTATTAAAAAAATGAAAACCTTGTCATTGAGCCACATCCGATCGTGCTCAAAGAAGGGCTGACAGCGACGGTAGTGGTGGTGCAGAGGTAAGGATCGGAAACGACGGAGGAGAAAATCGCTCGAGAAGCAGAAAGAGAAGGAAAAAAAAAAAAAAAGAAGAGAGAAAATCCTAGAGCTTCTACGATGAAGCTTCTATTTCTTTAAGCTTCTGCGAAGAGAAGCTCATCTGAGAAAAAAACCCAGAAGCTTCTAGAGAACGGAAAGACACAAAAGCCCACGCGCAAAGAAGGAGAAGCGGAGAAAGCAAGAGGACGAAACCGGGAAAAAAGGGAAAGCAGAAGGGCAAAATTAGAAAAGCAACCCTTCAGACACGCGGCAAAAGACCAAACCACCCCTGTACCAGACAAAAGAGGGAACAATAAATCAAGGACAAAAGCGTCATTTCACTGTAGAAAAATAATAAATTATGTCTACGTAAACAGTAAACCACAACTCCCTTTTAGTATATTTATAATGTCAATTTAACCGTTAGGATTATTGGTAAAAATGATTTTCAACTTATTTAGTAGGTAAAAGTCTGGTAAAATAATTTTTAAGATTTGTTTAGTTTGTTGATTTGAGTTTTTAATTTGAGTTGAGATGTGATTTTATGTGAGAATTTTTTATTGTAAAAAAAGTTAGATATAATTATTTCTGAGAGTTTTTTACTATAACAAAACTCGAATCGGTAAAATAAATAGGACATTAAGCTCTTTAAATAGGTATAGTTTGGTCTTTTTGTTAATATATGTTAAATTTTTCACAAAAAATTACACGTGCCCCTCACATGACTTTCTAATACAAGGCATATTAGTGAAAAAAAAAAAAAAAAATCCTATTAATTGAGCTTTCTTTCCTTAAAGACGGGATTTTGTAAAAATTTCATTGACCCATCAGACCCAGATTTCTCTGCTTCAACAACCATTCTCGGATGGTCGAGAAAGAACCGCACAGAGGACGCGAACGGTAATGCGCTACCGTTGATGTTGACGCGCGTGTGGGAGGCGAAACGATGGAAGAAAGTAGTCGCCGAACGGGAGGGGAATCTCGAGCTTGGCGAAGTGAACGCTGAGGAAGATGAAGAAGGCGACGAGGTTTACTGAGAGCTGTAGAATCTTCCCGACAGAGAAAGGGAAGGGAGTACAGGTCCGCCAGATTTTCTAGAAGATACCGCCATTTTTTCTTCTTTGCAACCGAGAGAGAACGTTTAGGTGAAGAACAAGAAAGACATAATATTTTTTTTTTCCTTTTATGGGTTGTGATTAACGTTGTCGTTGCTATTTCTTTCTTTCTGTTGTTGCTTTTATTATTGTTGTTGCTATCTTCCATGGTCAGCGACAGAAGTTGGGGATAAATATCAGTGGCCTGCAATAGCTTGTCATTAACATTGACGATCTTCAGTATAGGCCATTTATTCCTTGAACTGCTACTTTATCAATTTAAATTTTTCCTGCTTAATAATGCTATTATATATTAACTTTTATTTTTAATGGATTTCTTAATTTTCTTCTCTTGGTTTATGCTGTTGATCTAGTTTAGAAGTCTTGTCGACATCGAAATTTTGGATTTAAACTATTCGTCATTGAGATTTAAACTATTCATCATTGAGTTTGACGGAAGTTGTGGAGATTTAAGGTCCGTTTGGTTCAGGGATTCGAATCATGTAATTTGAATCATTTTCGATTTACGTGTATTTTTTGTGAGAAAAATTACTGTAGCGAACCACGAATCATAATTCGAATCGGGGGACGAATCCCCCAACCAAACGGACCCTTAGAGTTTTGGAGATGAAATTTAGGGAAAGAAGAAGAAAAAATCTAACTAATGAGGTCATTTAAGTCATTTTATTAGTAAAATAGTCACATGAGGTGTCTTGTGACATATTAATTCGCTAATGGCCCTTTGTATAAATAGTCTAAGTAAAATGTGTTTTTAAGTAAATAAACCACAAAAAAAAATAAATTGAGTAAATAACCTAACTTACATATCAGCATTCCACGTCATTAATTATGCTTCCACATCAGCATTCCACGTCATCAATTATGCTTTTAGGGTTTTCTTTCTCTTCCTCCCCTTCCATTTCGCGCCATTTTGTTCTCCCAGCTGCTTTCAATTTCTCCTCTCTTCTTCTCAAGTCATCGTCATCGCATAACCTCATTAACATTATTATCTTGCCCATTCAACGTTTTTTTCTCGTCCAAAACGAAGTTTGAAGAAGAGCTAGTAAGTAAGTCTTTCATTTTCTATATCTTTTGTGGTGTTTTTCGTTGTTGTTCATATGTTTTTAAGATGAGAATGTAGTTAAAAATGTTAAAAATCCATTAAAATAGTAATTTTACATGTTAAAAGACTAGTTTACATTGTCTGATATGATGAAGATCTACTGGGTTTAGAAAAAAAAAGGATGGTCGGTTCGTGCTTCGTGGTCTGTTCTTATAACATGGTCGGTTTGTGGTCTGTCTTGGTCTGTTCTTATAACATAGTCGGTTCGTGGTCTGTTCTTGGTCTGTTCTTATAACATGGTCGGTTCGTGGTCGGTTCGTGGTCTGTTCTTGGTCTGTTCTTATAACATGGTCGGTTCATGGTCTGTTCTTGGTCTGTTCTTATTGCACAGTCGCTTCTAGTCTGTTTATGGTATGTTCTTGGTCTGTTCTTATTGCACGGTCAGTTTTTAGTCTATTCTTATTGCACAGTCGGTTCTTAGTCTTTTTTTGATCTGTTTTTGGGTTGTTCTTATTATATGGTATGTTCTTGGTTTGTTCTCATTATATGGTATGGTTTAATGACGTATTATTATCTTGAGTAAATTTTTGCAGTTTTAAAATCTAAATAATGGCTGAGTGGAGGATTTTTTTTTTGACATTGGAGGAAAATGGGATGAGGCTGAAAGTTGTTGGGTGTGACATACAGATTGTAATTTAATTGGCATATTTATGGATGAGAAGGATACTCTTGAAACCTTTGTTGATAAGATTTGTAGAAAATGCAGAATTAATGGACAAAAACATTCTTTGCAGCTATCATGGGTACCGAATTTGAAACAGAAATCGTTGCCCATTGTAATAAAAGACAATGATGATTTGTTATTCTTCAGGGATATAGTCCACGAGGTACCGCTACACGTGATAGTGGATGAGAAGTTTATCAATCCCGAAGAACATATTGATGGAGTAAAAATTAGGAGAAATCCTTTGCATGATGATTTTTTTTATCGTGATTTTATGGGTAATGTAGCTATAGATGAGTTTTTGACTCGTAATGATATTCCACCACAGTCACAACCACAACCAGAGTCACAGCCACAGCTAGAGCCACAACCGCTTACCATTTTAAATGAAGTAGAAGTTGCTGGTCCTTTAGTTTGTATGGACAAGACTGAGTTTGGATCATCTCATGGATCTACCTTTAGTGACGGATCTAGTTTAGAAGTTGGTCAGTACTTTACAAGTAAGAATGATTTGAAGGAAAAGCTGCATTTAATAGCTTTGAAAGGGAAGTTTGAGTTTCGAACAACAAAATCAAATAAAGACGTACTTGTAGTAGAGTGTGTGGATCCGAAATGTGTGTGGCGTATCCGAGCCTGCAAATTGAGACTGTCGAACATGTTTGTAATCTACAAGTATAATGGTGTTCACTCTTGCTCGTTAGAAAAGCGTTCAGCGAAGTACAGGCAAGCAACGTACTCCGTTATTGGAAGTTGCATGAAAAACCAATTTATAGGCGTCAAACAGGGTCCGGTTCCGAAATCAATTCATAAATATGCCCGTGACGAATTCGGGACGGCCTTCACTTATTACAAAGGATGGAAGGCTCGTGAGCATGCACTTCATCACCAAAGTATAAGTAATGCATTGTCTACAGTTTATTCATTAGCACATCACGGTTGTTGCACATGGCATATGTCTCAAAATATCAAGAGTATTTTCAGCTGTAGCGGTGTTCTGCCACTATTCTTTAGAACCTCTGAGGCCTACCGCATTGATGAGTTTTCTGTCTTGTTTGATGAGTTGTCTGCAAGATATCCCAGTATTGCTAGATACCTACAGGAGCAAGTTCGTTTTGAAATGTGGTCTCATGCTCATTTTAAAGGAAATCGATATAATATTATGACCACAAACATGTCTGAATCAATGAACGCAATGCTCAAAGATGTTCGAGATTACCCTGTCATTGCCATCTTTAATTTTATACGACTGAATATGTCAGAGTGGTTTAATAACAGGCGGGTCGAAGCTTCTAAAACTAAAACATTATTAACGCCAAGTGTGGAAAAAACTTTTCGTAAGAGGCACAACAAAGTGGGATTTCTAACGCCCACAAGACTTAATACTGTTGAGTTCCAAGTGACAGGTGGAGAGGCAACTGCAATTGTCAACATTGGAGCGAGGAGTTGCACTTATCGTGTGTTCGACCTTGAACAGATACCATGCGAGCATGCAATATCATGTTGTAGAGAAGCAAGAATGTCACTCTATGATTTATGCTCAAAATACTACAGGTCAGAAGTTTGGGCTCTTACGTATGCTGAGACAATCTATCCTGTGCCGGATACTTCGCAATGGGATATTCCGAATCACGTAAAGGAAGTTCACCTTTTTCCACCGCGAGTTGTACCAAAGAGGGGTAGGCCAAAGCAAAAACGCATTCCCAGCATAGGTGAGTTCACACGAAAAAAGAATCGATGTGCTAGATGTGGGCAATATGGACACTATCAGAAGAAATGTAAGAACGCACCGATGTAATCATGACTTATAAATTTCCGTGTTACAATGTATTCACACTCATTATATTCAACGGGTTACAAAATGTATTCAGCAGCTTATTATGGCTTTGAGGAAGCTTACATTTATGGGGAAATGCTGCCCAAAATTTTTCACAATAATGTTTTTTTTTAATTTGGAAAAATTCAAACCAGTCAGAAATTGCATTTATAATTTATCATATTCAACAGGTTATTTTGGCTCTGGGGAAGCTTATACAATAATTTATCATTTTGGCACAGGGGCCCCGCCCGGGCGCGCGCAGGGGCCACGCCCGGGCTCGCGCAGGGGGCATGGTCGACCAGAACCGACTAACATAAAGGAACAGACCAAGAACCGACAAAAATAGCAAGAACAGACCAGAACCGACCAAGAACAGACTAAGAACCGACCCAAATGGCAAGAACAGACCAGAACCGACCAAGAACAGACCAAGAACCAACCACGAAAAAAATTTGTAAAAACTTATAAAACATAGATTTTTTCATATTCTTTGGACTTTTTGGGTAATACAAAACTTTTTAGTTTGTACAAGAAAAAAAAATTGGTTAGAAATGAAAAAAACCTAGAACAGACCTAGAACAGACCAAGAACAGACCAACAACAAACCACGAACAAAATTTGTAAAAAATTATAAAACATAGATTTTTTCATATTCTTTGGACTTTTTGGGTAATACTAAACTTTTTAGTTTGTACAAGAAAAAAAAATTGGTTAGAAATGAAAAAAACCTAGAACAGACCTAGAACAGACCAAGAACAAACCACGAACAAAATTTGTAAAAAATTATAAAATATAGGATTTTTCATATTCTTTGGACTTTTTGGGTAATACTAAACTTTTTAGTTTGTACAAGAAAAAAAATTGGTTAGAAATGAAAAAAACCTAAAACAGACCTATAACAGACCAAGAACAGACGAAGAACAAACCACGAACAAAATTTGTAAAAATTTATAAAACATAGATTTTTTCATATTCTTTGGACTTTTTGGGTAATGCTAAACTTTTTAGTTTGTACAAGAAAAAAAAATTGGTTAGAAATGAAAAAAACCTAGAACAGACCTAGAACAGACCTAGAACAGACCAAGAACAGACCAACAACAAACCACGAACAAAATTTGTAAAAAATTATAAAACATAGAATATGAAAAATTGGGTAATACCAATTTATAATTTTTTACAAATTTTGTTCGTGGTTTGTTGTTGGTCTGTTCTTGGTCTGTTCTAGGTTTTTTTCATTTCTAACCAATTTTTTTTTCTTGTACAAACTAAAAAGTTTAGTATTACCCAAAGTCCGAAGAATATGAAAAAATCTATGTTTTATAAATTTTTACAAATTTTGTTTGTGGTCGGTTCTTGGTCTGTTCTTGGTCGGTTCTGGTTTGTTCTTGCCATTTGGGTCGGTTCTTAGTCTGTTCTTGGTCGGTTCTGGTCTGTTCTTGCTATTTTGTCGGTTCTTGGTCTGTTCCTTTATGTTAGTCGGTTCTGGTCGATCGTGCCCCCTGCGCGCTCCTGGGCGGGGCCCCTGCGCGAGCCCGGGCGTGGCCCCTGCGTGCTGCAGCGTGCGAACCTAGCAAAACCGACCAGAGTGGTCTGTTTTGCGTAGGCTGCAGCGCGATGCGCAGAACAGACCTCTCCGGTCTGTTTTGATTCAAAGTTTTCAAAAAAAAAATAAAAAGATATACGTTATTACACAAAAATTTGGGCAGCATTTCCCCATAAATATAAGCTTCTCCAGAGCCAAAATATCCTGTTGAATATGATAAATTATAAATGCAACTCAATGCCAATAATAAACATATTGTAACACCAACAACCAAAACAACCAAAACAATGTTAAACAATGTTATGTTTCTATTTTACAACAACCAAAACAAACAACATTTCATATCGTAGGACTCAGGGGCTTCTTCATCTTGTACTTGCTCCAAATTCTGACGGCGAGTTCAAGCCGGTAAGCTTCTACTTTTTCTTCTTTGAGGTCTTCTAATGGGATTCTGCGGAGAAGGTATTCGATAAATTTGTAAGTGTAAAGTCCGCAGTCACCTGATCTGAGGTTGTGCACCAACCCCTTGACACGAATGATTGGCCATGCACACTCAAGTTTATCGCCTAGATGGTTGAATAAGTCTGTGTGCTTCAAGAACATGGGCATCATGACAGCAATTGGCTCCACTTGTCTTTGCATCTGTGAATCTCTGTACATCGGAACAACTGAGTCATACACCTTTATGTTGAATTCAGATAAATCAACATAAAGCGCAACCCAATGCTTCATCTGAATGTTAAGAGGCATAGTGAAGCCCTGCGCGCCATCCCATTTCTGGCCAATTAAGCGCTTCTCTCCACGGACATATTCATCTAGGTCGTCATCAAATGTTTACGTTGCCAATTTCTTTTTGTTGGTGAAGTATCGCGCTCTCAACTTTTGGTAAAATATATCATCTAGGATGACAATATCGTTAGTGAACTGCCTTTCAGGTGCCCTTGATCTCCGAATTGATAGAAGACCCAATGCCTCGTCAATTTGCTATAAGTCATAAAAAATTAATTCAGTATAATGATAATGGTATAAAAAATAAGACTAAATTTAGAAAATATGTTGTGATTACTTACATCATTAAACAACCATTCACCTGGCTTCAAGAGGACCTGGAAGAAGTCCTTCCTCCAATCTCCAAAGCCGCATTCAATCAGCTCAGAGTCCGCAGTAGAATCAGCAAACCATTTGTTGAAGGCCTCAACAGCATCATTAAAGGTCCACACCTTCTTCCTCACGTTACGCAGGGGATCTGTGTAAGGTGAGTCCATATACCTGCGGGGCCTCTTAAGTCGCTTTTCAATCTTCGATTCAGACTCCGGCTCCGACTGAACCTGTTGCTCATGCTGAGCCTCTGGCTCTGGCTGAACCTGAGGGAGGTCAACATCTGCCTCAGGCTTTGGCTAAACTTGAGGGTCAAGTTATGCCTCAGGCTTTGGCTGTAGCTGTTGTTTTGCTAGACACGCTATATTGTCCTTAATTTCCCTAACGGATTGGTCTAGCGAGTCTAGCTTCTTATTGATGGCTTCAAAATGTCTACTATTGTACTCTACCATCTTGTGATAGAGTATGTCAACTATGTGATCAATAGACATACCATCTTGCTGTTGCTGTTGTTGTTGTTGTTGCTACTGTTGTTGTTGTTGTTGTTGTTGTTGTTGCTATTGTTGTTGTTATTGTTGTTGTTGTTGTTGTTGTTGTTGTTGTTGTTGTTGTTGGGGAAGTTGCTGTTGTTATTGGGGAAGTAGTTGGAGACGAGCCAATTGTTTCGGAGGCTTCGGTTGATGGACATGGACCATTTTTGCACCAGAGTCCAAAATTGATGCAAGCTGGTCAATCTCAGGATCTTCTTGGTCGGCATAAGGCATATACGACCTCATGCACATACTATTCATTTCCTCCTCAGTGGGATAAAGAATTGGTATGGTCATTCCCTGTATATTAAAAGAACATACATTCAATGATTATTTAGATAGAAACATATTGTAAAAAAAACAAATATGCCTATTTTGTAAAATTTACACCTATAAAAACATTGTATTTAAACCCTTACCTCGCCACTGTGCATGAGGTCGTCTATCTGTCTAACCTCGACCAATGAAACCTGGTGTTGCTCCCATTTGAGCATTCTGGGAAGACGTCCCTCAACCATCTTTGCAAACGTGGCGCCGATGGTTGGAAACGTTTCGAATGCCCAAACCTGCGTTAAACTAATTTTTTTAAGTCTAGTAAACCAATTATGATATTATTTACTATAATGCATGAAAAATTATGCATATAACTGTATGACATACCTGGAAGGCCTAAGGAAACCCGCATATTGAGTAGGTTTCCTTGATGCTCTTATTGTGTCCTTTCCGAACCCATTTCTGGTATTTGTCTCTCAAGTTCTTCTTCAGAGCTCGCAGAGTGCATTCAAAAGACACCTTGCCCCATGGATAGCTGTTGAAGAATTCTAAGTCGTCAACGTAAGACAGCCAATCCAGTGAGATGGTCTTCTTCTTGTCCCCAGATAATAGTACTTGTGCTAAAAAATAAATGATAGCGATCTTTGCTTTATCGCTACCTTTTATCTTATCCCCTGTGAGCAATTTTCTTAAATCTGCAACAAGTACTACGGGGGAGTTAAAATGCTCCAATAATCTTCTACTCTTTGAAGCTTTCAAGATCACGTCTGGCTCAGGAGATTCCTCGCAGTTCAATCCAATTATTAGCGCAAATTCCCTCATTCCAAACCTAGTTGCGGTTCCATTAACTATGAACCACAACTCATGTCTTTTTTTTTGTTTCTATCTGCCTTAAAAGCAGATAGTGTGTCAACACTCCAAAATATATCATATTTTCAGACATTGAAATAAAATGTCCGAAGGCAGACTCCTTGAAAATTGGCATTTCCGTCTCGGGGTCTAGATTCTGCCTAATTACCTCCAAAGCCTCAATCTTTGACTTCATTGTCACTTTCACTGGGAAATACTCCTGTATAGGTGTAGGATCTTGTTGTGATTTATAGATGAAAAATCAATTGAACAACAACAATTTGTAGGCGGAATTTCAAAAATTTTATCATATCCATTTAATTCAAAATTAAACGTAAATCACAATGAGCGATGCATGCATGATATATGTTGATAGACAAAGGATTAGAATATCACACATACCTTTGTGACGATTGAATTAAATGACCGCAAGGATCTTGTCTCACTATCTCACGTTCCAAGATGGAGAATTGCCGTGAAACAAGATCGTTGTTTTACTGCCACGATCACACCAAAAACCACTCGTTGATTCAAAGCTATGACTCTATGGTATTTGGGATGAGAGAGTGGGCTCTTTTTCAAAAACCTAAGGAAACTATTTCCTTCTATTTTGTCTCTACAAAATCCGGCAATCCTAAGGAAAAATGTGATATTTTTTTCTTTTCTCAAAAGAACTCTCTTCTAGGGTTTTCAATAAAATATCATTATATAGGAGGAAATTCAAAAACTCAAAACCCTAGATGGGATTTTTGAATTTCTCCTTAACCCTTGGATTGAAATTCGAAAATCCCTACATGGCTAGGGATTTCCGAATTTTCATCCCCTTTTTGGAGCAAAATTCGAAATCCCCTTATGGCAAGGGATTTCCGAATTTTTCCCAAAATAATATATCACCTTTCTCTTTCCTTAATTGCCAAATAAAATCATGTTTAAATTTTATTTTGAATTTTAAATTAATCTCTATTAATTTCGAAATTCAAAACTCATTCCTTTTATTTTTTAATTATCAAATAAATGAAAAATAACATAATAAATTTAAACATAATTATGTATTGAACATCAGTTTCTGTTTTTCCCATTTATTAGAGCTAGCCTTGAGACCGAATGGACCCACATGAACAAAGCTATGGAATTACAATATTCGACTAACTTATCCCTATAAGTTATTGACATATTTAATTCCGACATCGTACAACTCCACTAAAAGTTCGATGCCGAATAATCTCTCGATTCATGTGCGCTAATTTTCTTTTGGTGTTGATACAATTTATCACACGGTCCACAGTGTAAATGCATTACTATCCTTCGTAAATATCAGTGATCAGAATGGTATATAATATTACCGTTTTACCATTCCAATCATTATTTCCTCAACTCCTTTATATGACTGTGAATAAGAAAGACAAACGTTCGTAAGATGTCTCGCACATGTTACGATGTCTTAATCAATGAACATCATCATTGAATACCAGGTCTGGTTTATTTATTCACAGACCCGTCAATAAAGCATGAGGTGATATTATTTCTTACGAATTCCATATCTGTGAATCACACAACTCCAACTCAATATTGTCATGATCCCAATGACCGAGATGTCGTTCAATAACTGTGAACTAATCTCATTGGTGAATCAAAGATCATGAGATACCAAGTTGAGCTATGCATCCACTTCAGGATTAAGATAATTATACAAATATACTTGAGTTGTGATGATTAGGTTTAGAGTTGTGTAAACGGTTTTTACTCTAACCTAATCAGTCACATGGTCTATTCAACATGTTGCGAGCATGTCTAGATCAACCACAGAGTCCAACTCCCATGCCCCGAGACCAGCATCACATGGTTCGATCTAACAGTCATAATCGGATTCGATTGTCCAATCAATCCTAAGACTGCGAATATCTATTTTAAACTGTATCAGAAGAGTTTGTTCGGCAGGGTTCCCCTGACTCTTCTTTCGTTGGTAACAGTTTATGGACTAAGCAATATTACTAACACTCTTGAGTATGTGTCAAAACATAACTTTATCTTATTTTATAAAATCAGCAAAATAATAATGTCTTACATTTGTCATTTCATAAATAACAAATTACATCCCACTTTATGGACACATTTCCAACAATAGGATCCATGGTCATCTTTAGATGTCCGATCCCAGGAAGTTCACCTGTGTTGTACTTTAGGAGGTCATACTGTAAAAGAAGACAGAACACATAGGTCAGAACCGACCAAAATGACAGAACTGACCATGACACGACCGAACCGACCTAAAATCCCGACAGGAACAGACCAAGCAGAAAGAACCGACCAAAAACTGAATAGAACCGACCAAAACTGACCAAGAACCGACCAAGAACCGACCTCTTACAGAACCGACCAAAATTGACCAGACTCGACCATGATCGACTAGAACCGACTAAGAACCGACCACCAGAAATGACTTTAAACGGACCTAGAACCGACTGCGAACAGACCAGAACCTAAACCGACTTTGAACAGACCAATGTTGCTTATATTAAGTTTTTGTTCTTGCAAAAATATATAAGAAAATGTAAAATAAGAATATTACCTCAGCAGATTCCGTTGCCCCGTGTGTTCGGGAAATGGCCGTTTTAGTTGAGGAAGAGTCGTTTTGTGATGCCATTAGTTCTAAAAACTGTCGGTTTTTAGTCGGTTTTTGTGGTCGGGGTCGGTTTTTGGTCAGTTTTAGTGGTCGGGATCGGTTTTTGGTCAGTTTTAGTGGGAAGGGAGGTCGGTTTTTGGTCAGTTTTAGTGGGAAGGGAGGTCGGTTTTTGGTAACCATTGGTGTTTGGTGAGGTGGTCGGTCGGCCAAGACGAGAGAGATCGGAGAGGGTGGATCGGCCGGTCGGTGATGGTCGGTCGTGAGGTTGGTGACTGATCGGAGAGAAAAGCCGGCGGTCGGTGAGAGGTGATCGGAGAGAAAAACCGGTGGTCGGTCGTGAGAGGATTCAGTCGGGTGGGAGGAAGAGAGAGGGTCGGTCGAGAGTTTTTGAGAGTTTGAGAGTTTTTGAGAGTTTTTGAAAATGACCTAAGACTAATAAGACCCATTTTTTGCCACGTGAGATACACGTCATCATTTTTTTGTTATAAAAAAAAACCGGCCTATTTCCTCAAATTCTGATTTTCTCCGGTCTCTTTTATCAAATATTCTCTTCATATTAATAGATTATTTTACAAATTTTAAATTTAAAATTAAATTCATAAATTAAGCAAACTATACATTTTTTTCTCACAATATATTATTATTTTTTCCTTCTTTTAAATACGATCTTCATAAATATTTTTTTCACTAATTATCTTATTGAATAATTTTTTTATTTATGTTCCTACTTAATATTTTTTAAAAAAATGTTATGACTCCTTTTTTTCTTTTCTCTTTTTCTTTGTCTTCTTCCTTATTCAATCTTACCCTTTTTTTTTTTTTCTCTACTATCTATTCTTGTTTTTTTCCTAGCTTCAAATATCAACTCAAAAATACTATTTCTATGTCCAACCTAATTTTATTAATAAAACTCTTAGTTCTTCATTAATATGTCATTTTGCCTGTTAAGAAAATACTTTTTTTCTCCATTATATATTCTTGTTTTTTTTTTCTTAGTTTCAAATATGAGCTCAAAAATATTATTTCTATATCCCAACCTAATTTTATTAGTGAAACTCTTAGTTCTTCATTGTTTTGTCATTTTGTCTCTGTTAAGATAACCTATTTTGAATGTGCTCATATTTATTTTATAACTTTATTTTTTATCCTACTTAAAATATCTTTTTCACTCTATTGCTCATATTAAATTGTGTTGTTTTGCTTTTTTAATTGGATCAACACAATAATTTCTTTTCTTGAAATGTGTTTTTTTTGTCATCCTTTCAACTATTATTTTCTAATAAATGCATTCTCTCTAATTTGTTTCTGTTGGACTTATTTTGAAATGCACTTCTTCTTATTTTACTCATATTAATATAAATCCATTCATATGTGTCTATGCTTTATTTTTTTATTTTCATTTTTTACAGATTCTTTATTAGTATAATTTCCTTTTGATGTACTTTTTTGAAATTGCTCTTTCACTTGCATGTTCATATTGAAATATATAGTTTTTCAAATGAGTCCCTATTTAATTTTTTCCCTATGCTTATACTTATTTTAAAAATCATTTTCATTAAGATTTTGTGTTCGTTGTATAGTAACAAACAACTAACAAATTTATTATTAGAAAACAAAAATAGTGACACATTCAAAACTTAAAATAAAGATGAAGCTCTTCAATTAAAGACGTAAAAAAAAAAAAAACCTAATCTTTAATTAAAAAATAATTAAATAATTGCAGCCGAAGTGGATGCTAGGGTCAAAATGACATGCGTTTAATAAGAGCTAAAGCAACAAACAATGAGACAATATTCGAGACAACTCTGCACTATGCACCACTCAAAATGGTAGATTCGAGGAAAGTAAAATGACAAACATTTAACAAACATATGCAAAAAGTTACTAAGTGAGATTTGAATGCCACCTTTATAAGTGAGATTTTTTTTTTTTTTTTAATTATAAATGCCACCTTTATAAGTGAGATTCATCTCTGCACGGGAGTATCGTTTGGTGGAAAACTAGCACCTAAAAATACTCTTTTTTGACATTTCATTACTAGCTAAACTTATTATTCATGTTTTTTGTTTTCATGATGAGAATTGCCTCTGTCAAAGCTTATTGTGGCTAACTTTCCCATTTTGCTAATTGGACTACAACCAAAATTTTCGGCTCTTGCCATGTTAGTTTCTGTCCTAGATTATCATTAGTTGCATTGAATATGTGAGGGGAAAGCCAAAGGTTTTCTATCTAGTAGGGGGCCATGCGAGGAAGACCTGCATTGGGAGGGACTAGAGCACGGGAAGGCAGTGGCCGTGTGAGGAAGATCTGTGCCGATAACAAATATATCTTTAGAACAAATTCTAAACGCGCCCAAAGTTTTTTTATCTAATAGGGGGCCATGCGAGGGAGACCTCCATTGGGAGGGACTAGAACTGTGACGGTAAGCGTGGGAAGGCAGTGGCCGCGTGAGGGAGATTTGTGCCGATAACAAATCTTTCTTTAGCAGTCATACCAACCAAAAAAAAAAACGCCAGATCTCTAGTATTGTATTATAACATATGTTCTTGATATTGAGATGAACAATTTCTTTTATTTTGTACGCTTCTTTACTTTTATCACTTTGTTGTTTTGTGCTTAATTCGGAAACGCAAACAATTCTAGCTCACTTGTTTTGGTTCACTTTTAGTTTTGTTTTTTTATGGTACATAACAATCAACTATCGAGTTTCTTTCCTCAGAGGCCTTTGTGGAGTCCCAATCTTTGGAACGTAGCATCTTGTTTAATGCTCCAATATACGCCTCGACACTTGAAACAACACTGTCAATCCCTGCCCCGTCACCACTGGAAAACAAAGCACAAAAAAAAAAAAAAAAGTCGAGATTTACGTGCTCCGGACCTACAAGTAGAACAACCATGCCATCTTGGCAATAAGGCAAATCCAGACATGCCATACCTAAATGTCATAAACATAGGAGTGTAACAGGTTCCTGCATGGTGCAAGAAAATGGAAGAAGATTCCATCAAAGACTAGCCAACACCTCTCACACACACAGATTCAAGCGCAAAGCAAATTTCTAATAATCAACTTCAACACCATCACTTGTCTTTTGTTGGCCCTTACAAGAAACTTACCAAAAGAATCTGATCACACGCAAGTGTAGAATTCCATGAAATCAAATGGGAAAAGGCTTTGAAGATTATGTGATCAGTGATTTTTTGTCTCTAACCTTTACAATTAGATCAACAGCTTTGTAAGCTGCATCCACTGGACCTGTTCCTCCCGAAGAAGCATCAGTCTTTCCCATCAGCATCAACAAGTTTAACAGTTGCGGTTGAAAGACCAAGAGTTCCATATGTGACCTGTGCAAAATTCATCCCATTTGGTGATTTAAATTACGTTGAAAATATGATGTAGTTTATAAAAGAGAAAAAAAAAAATAGTTAGAAAAGAAAAAACCTATAACAGACCAATAATAGATCAAGAACACTGATATCGTTCTCGACCACCGCGGCTCCTCGACCACGGCCTCGCCTATTCCTAGCAATGATGACAGAAAAAAGAGGCGCAAGATGGAAAACAAGTAACAGAGTATTCTCAAAGACAAATGGTATTCATGATCCCTTTTCCATTCAATCTTCATACAAGCCTTATAGGCTGGGGATTCCCTCGTTCCAAATGGGATCCTAATACGGTTGCAACCGTTTCTGGGAATACACAAAACAAGAAACAGAAATAACAAGGAAAAGAACAATCTAAATATCCAATGGCAAAAAGACTAAACTACCCTTGGTTATTGTAAGGCCCGTATCACTGTGATACCAAGTTGATATCGTTCTCGACCACCGCGGCTCCTCGACCACGGCCTCGCCTATTCCTAGCAATGATGACAGAAAAAAGAGGCGCAAGATGGAAAACAAGTAACAGAGTATTCTCAAAGACAAATGGTATTCATGATCCCTTTTCCATTCAATCTTCATACAAGCCTTATAGGCTGGGGATTCCCTCGTTCCAAATGGGATCCTAATACGGTTGCAACCGTTTCTGGGAATACACAAAACAAGAAACAGAAATAACAAGGAAAAGAACAATCTAAATATCCAATGGCAAAAAGACTAAACTACCCTTGGTTATTGTAAGGCCCGTATCACTGCCTCCCCCTCCGAAGAAATTCCTTGTCCTCAAGGAATAGGAAAATGAGGGTAGTGAAGCTGCATCCTTCCCTTTGGCTCCCATGACGCCTCTGCTGGGGTGCTCCCTTTCCAACGGATCAGTAGCTCCTCACTGTCGTCCATCATGCGGGAGGCTAAAATTTCTGCAGGCTCTTGGGCTGAAGTGAGCTCCCATGATGGAGGTTGGTTAGTGTCCACGACTTGATCTCCCACTTTCTTCTTGAGCAGGGATACATGGAACGCGGAGTGTACCCTGCTTCCCGGCGGTAACTCTAACCGGTATGCTACGGCTCCTATCCTCTCAAGCACTCGAAATGGACCAAAGTACCTGGGCAAGAGCTTGTGATTCTTGCGGTGCTGCACCAAGCTCTGTCGGTAGTTTTGCAGCTTGAGGTATGCCCAGTCAACTACCTCGAACTCCTTGTCAACATGCTTCTTATCATAGACCTGTTTCATGCGGTTTTGTGCAGCCGCTATGTTGGCACGTAGGAGGTCCAAGAGTTGGTCTCGCGCCTGTAGAGTCTCGTCAACCTCAACCGTTTTAGTCGTTCCCGGCACATAACTCAAAAGGTTAGGAGGCGGTCGTCCATTTACTGCCGCAAACGGGGTGGTCTTAGTGGCAGAGTGCCAACTAGTATTATAACAATATTCAGCCCAAGGTATCCAGCGCACCCAGTCTTTTGGTTTAGCCCCCGTGAGACACCTCAAGTACATCTCAATGGTTCTGTTGACGACTTCTGTCTCGCCATCGCTCTGGGGGTGATAAGCTGAGGAAAAGTTAAAGCTGGTACCCTGGAGACGGAACAGCTCTGTCCAAAAACGGCTGGTGAAAGTAGGGTCACGATCACAGACGATGGACTGCAGCATCCCGTGAAGGCGGAAGATCTGCTCAAAGAACAGCTGAGCCACCGTTTCTGCCTTGTACGGGTGTGCCAAAGGCAGGAAATGACTATATTTGGATAATCTATCCACCACCACCAAAAGTACCGATTTTCCCTGTGACTTAGGAAGCCCTTCTACAAAGTCCATTGAAATGTCCGACCATACTTGCGTTGGAATTGGCAAAGGTTGCAGCAGCCCTCCCGGTGACTGTTGCACAATATCTTACGCTCAAAATAATGTGATTTGTTATGCAAGTATACACAGCCAACAAGTAATAAAAGTGTGTGAGTTATCGTTCCCACGGAGATTGAAAATTGAACTAAAATGTAAGAAAAATCGATCACTAAACAAAATGATAAAGAAAATGGCTGAACCGTAAATCGAATTTGACTATCACAAGACAAATAAAAGATAACAACAGTATTGACTATGGGTAATGTAAATTCAGAAATGCTCTAAACCTATCAGATACGAAAACAAATGTAAAAACAAGCTAGGATTTAGAATCCCCCTGAGTTGCAAGTCTGTTAGCGTTGCTGCTAAATGCTGTAGCAAAATTTCCGTTCCGTCAACCTGGATTTCATACTTGTTCACATTAATCCTTCCAGATTATTTGTGTTTGGGTTTCAAAATTAGATTTAACATATTCCTATGCACAACCTAATTTCAACACCTCTTTTTTAGTACACCAACATCCAGCAGTCATACAAGATAACAATATATACCTATATTGTAACAAAATCAGCAAATTCTATTGAATTTTTCTGAATCTCATATCATCCAAGTTAGATCCACTAGATTTATCTTTTTCCAAAGTTAAATCTAATTAATAACTGCAAATTAATTTCCATCAATTAGTAGTAATGACAATCGGTACACTTGAATGAACGGAAGCAGAAATATTACTTAGCATTTAACATTAACAAAACATATTCACAACCCAAGGTTCATCATAATCCCAGCTACATCAAGTTAGCTCATGTTTTCAAATGTAAGACTAATAGAAGAAATCAGATCCATAATATTCAACATATCAGATTTAATGGAGTTACAGATTTAGAAAAGGGAAAGAGATGGAAGAGAAATGTGGAGTGGATTCCTCCACTCTCAGCTCGTCTTGGATTCCTTTTGCTCCCAGCTGCTCCCGGTTCTTCCTCTGTATCTCTCGATTGCCTTCTTGTCCAGAAAATAAGCTCAGGAAAGTCTGTGTCATTGTCCTTCTTCTTCGTCTTCTATTTATATCCCCGCCCCCTCTCTTTTCGGACCATGTACTATCATCCGCTCAGCTAGGGTACGCATTGGAGTTTCCAGCCACGACCACGTGTCAGCTGCTAAGGATTTCGCCCGAGAATATTGCCATCTCAGCCATCCAAAAACGGCTCCTCAGAATAAGCGGAGAATGCCAGCTGTACAATTCCAGCTTTTTAAGACTTGGCCAAAAAGAGTTGCTGCAGCAATTCGTTGCAAAGCTGCCTTGTCGTTTCCAGCATTAACCACTTAAAACGACATTCGCCAGAGAGAGCTGCTTCAGCAATTCGTTGCAAAGCTGCCTTGTCGTTTCCAGCATTAACCATTTAAAACGACATTCGCCTGCACACACAATTACACGTTAGCCTCCTCAAACGGTTTTCTCCACTTTTTCTTTCTTTCCAATCCTTTTTTCATAGAGAAACAGAAAACAAAGATTCAACAAGCTAACAAACATAAAACAATGAAAACAATTTAAAACTCAAAGCTTATTCTCACAAATCACCCTCTAAGCAACTAATTTAAGCTAAGAAATGATTAAGATAACTCTATTTTCATGGAGTTATCACACCCCCAAACTTAAGATTTTGCTTGTCCTCAAGCAAAACAAAAAGAAAAAGACTCAAAAACAAGTGTGCATTTATGGACGAATTCTCATGAATAATTCCTCAAGGATTGAATTAGAAACATAGCTCAAAGAAAAACACAATTTTCAATCAACTTTTATTTTGAACTTCAAAAGATTGTTTCTTCTCCAACTGGACTTTTCTTGTGTGTGTGTGATAGCCTTGTGCCATTTCAACATTGGAAATCCAAATGCGATCATGCGAACATGCTTATAGAATAGAATTTAGAATTTAAGCACATGCAAGCAAACTCCATAAGCTTACTTTTCAAAACCATCTCCACTAATGTAGACTAACACTTAATCAAGGATCAATAGGACTTTTAAAGCTTGTAACGATAGGCTAGGGATTAAGGTAGGATAAAGGAAATTTTATGGCTCAAATCACACCCTAAACACATTGTTATTCTAAGACCATATAAGAGCTCACATAACTCACCAAAGCACACCCTCAAACTTGATTTCCACTCTCTTTTGCCAACCACTTATTGATTTTAAGTACGCCAATTTTTTTTTTTTTTTTTTTTTTTTGAAGTACCGAATTGCTACCAAATGCTGTAGCATTTTTTTTTTTTTTTTTTTTTTTGAAGATCTCCTATACCCCCAAACTCAAACTCAACATTGTCCTCAATGTTGCAAAATAAACACACGAAGGTAAAGTAAACCTCACTATTTTTTTCAACTGCCCAGAATTGCTATCAAATGCTGCAGCATTTTTTTGTTTACATAATTGCACACGTTTTTCATATCCACTGCATCATCTCACACCAACGCATATAGGGCAACAACAGACACAACACCACCCGACCTTCCTTCTCCAACATAGCTCAATATGTCATCAAATAACTAATATGCTTATGGGTGAGGGGTAGAAAATCGGAAACTTATTTAAAAGGCTTGGCTAAAAATGCGGGTAACAAAGAAAATGATATATATAGGCTCAAAAAGGGGTGACTAAGGATATAACATGTACAAGGTTGGCTTAAAAAGGCTCAATCGGTCCAAAAATGGCCTAAATCATGTCCTTAATCAAGTGATTGCCTAGGATTTCGCCTTGACAATTCATCAAGTAAGTTCTAGAGTTTGCAAAATCTAATGATATGATATATACACAATTTTTGCATCACATTCACATAACCTTTCTCTAGAGATCAAATGCATCCATAACACAAGGCTAAGTGCTCAAAGTTAAGAAAAGAAATCACAATCTTTGAACAAACAATCAAGTGAATTTCAAAACAGCAAGTTGAGAAAAGAATATTTTTCTAAAAACTAAGCTCAATCCAAATATTATCATCATAGGTCCAAGAGAATTCACCACAAAACACACCAAACAACAAGGAAAACAGAAGACATTTTTTTATTTTTTTATTTTTTTTTTAAACGAAAGACTCAAGTGCGAAAAATAACCATAGACATTCTAAAAGAAATAACGAAAATAGGAAAAGAGACAAGAGACTCCCTGTACACTTGGCTGAAACGTCACTCTTTCCACTTCCAGCTCGAAGCGCTCCTCAGCGACATCTTCCTTGGCGGAGGGTCATTAGCCACGGCCTTGCCTTTCTTCTTGGAAGAGGAACCTTTAGATTGCTGCCCCAACTCATGCGCAGGCACTGGTGCTTCATCAGGCGCAATTTCTTGCTGGCTGTCCTCCAATAGGCTGCCAAGGCTGGAGCAAGGCATCCGGGAATGCAGGGACTGGCTCAGTGGGCCTGGTAAAGTTACGCTGACATGATTTCTTGAAGGCTAGGTCCCTCTTCTTGACATACTCCCAGTACTGCCGCTGCTGTGCTTCAATATGCCCGAGCAAACCTTGAATTTCATATTGCTGAATCTCTTGCAAGCTCATTCTTTGCTCTAGCATCCTCAGACTCCGAGCTAACTCAGGGGGCACACTCCCACTTGCTGCTTCAGCGGTCCCTTGAGCTGATGAATTGGCGCCGACCCGAGCAAACCCTGCCCTTTCCTCCCTCACTGGCCGCCCTTGGGAAATGCGAGACATGGAGAGGGCACTAATGGCTCCAGCATTGACTTCAAGTGCATCGTCCTCATGACACGGCACCTTAGCTCTTAAACATAGCTGAGTGATGAGGGAGGGGAAATAGAGGCCACCTTTCTTTTTGGCTGCTGAACAGGCTTTAATTTCTTCAATGATAATTTCCCCAATATTGATGGGCATCCCCGTTAGAATGGGATATATCAATAGAATTCTATCCTTAGCTACTGTTTTCCCATGGGTTGAAGGCATCAATCTGGCTGTGAGGAAATGATACCAAATCTTAGCCTCTGGCTTCAATTCCTTGCGAATGCATGTATATGCCCCTTGTTGGGATATTGACCATTCTGCCCCATCAATAGCCACTGCAGCCAATACTACTTCTCACTGCTCCTCGGTGACTTCTGTGGCAAAGTCAGTGTGTTCATCTACAACTTCCTCCAACCCGAAAATCGAATTTATCGCTTGCGCAGTGAAAGGCACTTGAACATTCCTCACAAACACCGATTCTTGGTTATAGTCTAGTAGGTTTGCATAAAATTCCCGCACCAGAGAGCCAATAGGATTCGACGGATGCTGACAGAACTGCCTCCATCCGTGTGTGCGAATTATGTCTGTGACAAACGAAGGCTGACCCATTGTTGGGGTGTCGCTCAACAAAAATCCCCTTTCTAAAGTTAGCCGCCGCCCTTGAGTGTATTCCTTGAACCGATTGGCGGCGGTTTTGTTAACAAATTTCTTAATCTTAACGTTCTTTCCCCGCCCCCCCCCCCCCCCCCCCCCTCCCCCCCCCCCCCCCCCCCCTCCCTACCCGTCTCTCCCCCACCCTCATCTGATTCAATACATCCCCCCCCCCCCCCCCCCCCCCCCCCCCCACCCCCCCCCCCCCCCCCCCCCCCCACCCCCCGCCCCCCCATAGTTCAAACTTGCCCTAAAATGCTGACAAATCCGCAGAAGTACTTCTCCACACTTAAACCGCCTTCCCCAAGATATCTTTTGCGGATAGCAACGGGCTACCAAATCCTTAACAAATTTCTTGGACCACACCAATTAACAAAGCAAAGAGTCCAAGATAGTTTTGCGGGAAGTTACCTGCTTCAATTCCGTCGGACGTGCGGCTTTAGGGGAAGAAGATTCTCGGCACTAGCAGTTCAAGTGCGCTCTGCTTCAATGCCGTCGGAGGTTCGGCTTTCGGCGCAGGAGGGCTCACGGCACTTGTGGGTTGAAGAAAATTAGGGCTCAAATCAGGGCTATTACGGGAGAAACTGGACTAAAAAAATATATATATCTAATTTTTTTTTTTTTTTTTTTTTTTAAAAAAAAAAAAAACGACAATTGCAGCGAAGTCGTTCCATTCATCTAACTCCCCTGAAAAAGAAAAAAAATTGAGGGCATTGCTACGCGATGCTACAGCAACAAAAAAAAAATCAGTTTTCAGGCATGGAACGTAAAATACAGAAACAGAAAGGAAATGACATAAACTTTAGAACTTTGGGTTGCCTCCCAACAACGCTTGTTTTAACGTCGACAGCCCGACTTGTTACTTGTTTCAAGGCTCTTGCAAGGTGATTGATGTCCTGCTCCTGTCCACCCCTGCTCCCCAGTAATGTTTCAACCGCTGGCCATTAACCTTGAATTCTCGCCCTGACTTTTCTTCAAGTATATCTGCAGCTCCGTGAGGGTACACCTTGACAACTTTGAATGGGCCTGACCATCGTGATTTAAGTTTTCCAGGGAAAAGCTTCAATCTGGAATTGAAGAGCAACACTTGCTGCCCAGGTTCAAAGTCCCTTGGCTGGATTCTCTTGTCATGCCACTTTTTAGTTTTGTCCTTGTATAGTTTAGCATTCTCATAGGAAAACAGTCTCAACTCCTCCAACTCGTTCAACTGCAGCAAACGAGCTTCTCCAGCGGCTTGAAGCTCCAAATTAATCTTCCTTGTAGCCCAGTATGCTCGGTGTTCAAGCTCCAAAGGCAAATGGCAGGCCTTACCAAATACAAGCCGATATGGTGACATACCCAATGGAGTCTTAAATGCTGTTCTATAAGCCCACAATGCATCATCCAACCTTAGTGACCAGTCCTTCCGATTAGGATTTACCACTTTTTCCAAAATCCTCTTAATCTCTCTATTGGATACCTCGGCTTGTCCACTGGTTTGAGGGTGATATGCTGTGGCAATTTTATGCCTGACCCCATATTTAGCCAGTAACCCCTCAAACAACTTACTACTGAAATGTGTGCCCTCATCACTTATGATTGCTCGCGGAGTCCCAAAGCGGGTAAAGATATTCTTCTGCAAGAATTTAACCACTACACGAGAATCGTTAGTAGGAAGTGCCGAAGCCTCCACCCATTTTGATACGTAATCAACAGCTACCAAGATATACAAATTTCCATATGAGGGAGGGAATGGCCCCATGAAATCTATTCCCCAAAAATCGAATAATTCTACCTCAAGTATGTTGTTCAAGGGCATCTCATGTCTTTGGGAAATGTTTCCCAATCTTTGGCACCGATCACAGGTTTTGGCAAACTCATGAGCATCTTTGAAAAGAGATGGCCAAAAGTATCCTGATTGCAGAACTTTGGCAGCTGTTCTAAGACCTCCAAAATGCCCTCCATATGGTGACGAGTGGCAGTGTCGCAAGATGCTAGGTACCTCCTCTTCGGGGACGCATCGTCTCAAAATTTGGTCGGCGCACTGCTTGTAAAGAAAAGGCTCATCCCAAAAGTAGGATTTCACGTCATGAAGGAACCTCTTTAGTTGCTGCCACTTCATATCAGGAGGCGTCTTTCCGCTCACCAAGAAATTCACCAAATCTGCATACCATGGTAGATTTGCTTGACTTACCACCAGGAGTTGCTCATCAGGGAAGGATTCTTGAATTGGAACACTCCTGTCACCTTCCTTTTCAGGTTCCAATCTCGAGAGATGATCCGCCACTTGATTTTCCGTCCCCCGTCTATCCTTGATCTCAAGGTCAAATTCCTGAAGCAAGAGTACCCATCTAATTAGCCTTGGCTTAGCATCTTTCTTTGAGATAAGGTACTTGATTGCTGCATGGTCAGTGTAAACTGTGACTTTTGTTCCCACAAGATAGGCCCTAAACTTATCGAATGCAAACACTACAGCTAATAACTCCTTTTCAGTGGTAGTGTAATTAAGTTGAGCATCCGTTAACGTCCTGCTAGCGTAATAGATGGAATGGAAAATCTTGTTTCTTCTCTGCCCAAGTACAGCTCCCACCGCATGATCACTGGCATCGCACATTAATTCAAAGGGAAGGTCCCAATCCGGAGTTACAATCACAGGGGCGGTCACCAAAGCTCTCTTCAACTCCACAAATGCTTTTAGACACTCACTGTTAAACTCAAACGGCCTATTTTTCTCCAATAACGAGCACAATAGCTTGGAAATCTTTGAGAAGTCTCTAATAAATCTTCTGTAAAAGCCAGCGTGTCCCAAGAAGCTTCTAATCCCTTTGACTGAGGTTGGAGGGGGCAATTTCTCAATAACTTCAATTTTTGCCCGATCAACTTCAATGCCTCTGCTGGAAACTTTGTGGCCCAAAACAATTCCTTCTTGAACCATGAAATGGCATTTTTCCCAATTTAACACAAGATTGGTCTCCTGACACCTTTCTAGCACATTTTCTAAGTTCTTTAAACAGTCTTCATATGATTCCCCAAAAACAGAAAAATCATCCATGAATACCTCAAGAGTTTTCTCCACCATATCTGTGAAAATGGACATCATGCATCGTTGGAAAGTGGCTGGGGCATTGCATAAACCGAATGGCATCCTTCGAAAAGCAAATGTTCCATACGGGCAAGTGAACGTTGTTTTCTCCTGATCTTCCGGTGCTACAGCAATCTGGTTATAACCAGAGTATCCGTCTAGAAAACAATAGAATTCTTTCCCACTTAATCTATCCAGCATCTGATCGATAAATGGCAAGGGAAAATGGTCTTTCCTTGTGGCTTTGTTGAGCTTCCGATAGTCCATACATACTCTCCAACCAGTCACAGTTCGTGTTGGTATCAATTCATTATTCTCGTTAGCCACAACCGTCACTCCACCCTTCTTTGGCACACATTGGACAGGGCTGACCCATGAACTGTCTGATATGGGGTAGATAATCCCTGCATCAAGCCACTTAATCACTTCCTTCTTTACAACTTCCTTCATAATGGGGTTCAGTCTACGTTGCTGTTCAACCGAGTTGCTGCAGCAATCTTCCAGCAAAATTTTATGCATACAAACTGAAGGGCTGATTCCTTTGATGTCTGCAATTGTCCATCCTATTGCCCGTTTGTAGTTCTTCAGCATTTCCAACAACAACTGCTCTTGCTTCAAATCCAAAGTGGATGAAATAATCACGGGTAAGGTGCTTCCTTCTCCTAGGTAGGCATACCTCAAATGTGCAGGGAGAGGTTTTAACTCTAACACTGGTGCTTCTTCAATAGATGGCTTGACCCGCTTAAACACTCCTTCAGTTAACTCCAATGATTCAAACGGTCTCTTCCCATTATCTCCCTGGTGCTTCTTTCCCAACCATGTTACTTGAGCTTCCTCCTTTCCGCCATCCTCATCACAATTGCCAGACAAAAACATCTGAAACGCACTCTTGCAGAATTCCTCCTGAATTTCTTCATCCACAACAGCATCGAAAACACTCATAGCTGCACATTCTTCTACATTATCCGGGAATTGCATAGCTTTGAACACATTGAAGGTGACCTGCTCATCATGAACCCTCATTGTGAGTTCTCCTTTTTGTACATCGATCAGTGTCCTGCCTGTAGCAAGAAATGGCCTACCTAAAATGATTGGCACCTCCTTGTCGGCTTCATAGTCGAGCACGATAAAGTCCACAGGAAAAATGAATTTATCTACTCGTACTAGAACATCTTCAATTTTTCCTTCAGGGTAAACAAATGAGCGGTCAGCAAGTTAAAGTGTGACCGTGGTTGGCCTTGCTTCACCTATGCTCAATTGCTTGAAAACCGACATTGGCATCAAGTTTATACTTGCACCGAGATCACACAGGGCCCTTCCACAGTAGGTGTCTCCAATAGAACATGGAATTGTAAAACTTCCAGGGTCTCTTAACTTGGGTGGCAACTTACTCTGCAAAATCACACTGCATTCTTTCGTGAGTGCCACTGTTTCAAATTCTCCTAATCGTCTTTTCTTCGTAAGCACATCTTTCATGAACTTAGCATAGGTTGGCATCTGCTCCAGTGCTTCCACAAGAGGTATGTTAATGTGGAGTTGCTTTAATACATTAAGGAACTTGCCAAATTGCTTCTCTTTTTGCTGCTTCTGGAATTTCTGAGGGAAGGGTGGTGGCAAGTTGACTTTTTGCTGATCCGGCAAATTCTGCTGTGTTGCTGCAGCAGAGCTGTCGCCTGAATGCTGATCTGCTGAATTGTTCACGCCATTCTCTCCCCTTTCTTCTGGTTGGATTGAAGAGGGCTCTCCATGCTTTTTAGGCTTGACTTTTGGCATCTCCAGCTCTTTCCCTCTTCTAAGGACTATTGCCTTGCAGTGCTCCTTCCCGTCACGCCTTGGATCCTCCGTATCACTAGGCAAAGCCCTTTGAGGTCTGCTATTTAGAGCATTTGCAAGTTGCCCCACCTGGTTTTCTAGATTCCTCAAAGATGCTGCCTGGTTTTGAATCATGGCAGATTGATTTTGAATCACAGCTGTTTGATTTTGGATCACCATTTCGTTCTTTGTAATGTACTCCTTTAGCATGGTTTCAATTGCATTTTTCTGCTCCTGATGCATTGGCTTTTGAAAGGAGTTTGTTTGCTGATGACCAGGTGGTGGGGCGGTGCGGTTAGGTCCACTTGACGAGCTTGGGTCCTGATTTGCCCAAGAAAAATTTGGATGCTGCTTCCATCCAGGATTGTAGGAGTTAGCGTAGGGATTGTTTCCTCTGTTGAAGTTACCCATATAACACACCGATGCTGGGTTAGAAGGGCATGCTTCATATAAATGATCATCTCCACAGTACACACATGAAATGGCTGCTGTTTTCACTCGCTGAGCTTCTCCCGATGTTTTCATGGACTTGACCATGTTGGCTAAAGAGGATACTTGGGCTGTAAGAGCGGTTAATGCATCCACCTCATAAGTTCCAGCTCCCCTTCTTCCTACAGTGTCCCTGCTGACTGGGTATTGATAGTCATTGTTGGCTATCCTCTCTAGAATTGCATACGCTTCATTGTAGGATTTGTCAAGAAGCGCTCCATTTGCAGATGAATTCGCCACCATTCGAGTCTGAGCATTAAGACCGTTATAGAAGATCTCCATTTGACTCCAATGTGCAATACCATGTTGTGGGCATTTTCTCAACAAATCTTTGTACCGTTCCCAAGTTTCATAAAGTGTCTCTTCATCCCGCTGCTGGAATGAAGTAATGTCGTTTCTCAATTTGGTGTTCTTAGTAGGAGGCTGATATTTGAGCAAGAACTTCTGAGCTAGATCATTCCACGTGGTGATTGAGTCTGGAGGCACTGAGTTCAACCACGTTCGAGCCAAGTCTCTCAGCGAGAAAGGAAACAACTTCATCATTAGAGCTTCTTGCGATACCCCCTGTTGTTTGAACGAATCACAAACTTCAATGAAAAGTCTGAGATGCAATCGCGGCTCTTCAGTTGGCAGACCAGTGAATTGTCCAACTGTTTGAAGCATTTGAAACATCACTGGCTTGAGCTCAAATTGTGGGGCCTGAATATCTGGTCTAACAATGCACGGATTTAGATCATCAAGAGTAGGCACAACATGCTCACGGATAGGACGGTCTCTGTCATCTATCATCACTGCATTATTCCCATTATTTCCATTCCCATTCTGGACCACAACCTGCTCCTCCATGTTAACTAAGTTAGCCAACCCACACTGCTCTCTTCTTCGTGCCCTGAAGGTGCGCTCGATCTCAGGATCTAGAGGAAGCAACTCAGGTTCTTGTGGCTCGTTCATGCACCAAGTCCGAAATTCTGACTGAAATCAAAAATTAAGATAACTATAAAAACAATAAAATCACAATGAATAGCAACTGATTTTTTTTTTACAAACTATTCAATATACTCAATCCCCGGCAACGGCGCCAAAAACTTGTTGCACAATATCTTACGCTCAAAATAATGTGATTTGTTATGCAAGTATACACAGCCAACAAGTAATAAAAGTGTGTGAGTTATCGTTCCCACGGAGATTGAAAATTGAACTAAAATGTAAGAAAAATCGATCACTAAACAAAATGATAAAGAAAATGGCTGAACCGTAAATCGAATTTGACTATCACAAGACAAATAAAAGATAACAAACAGTATTGACTATGGGTAATGTAAATTCAGAAATGCTCTAAACCTATCAGATACGAAAACAAATGTAAAAACAAGCTAGGATTTAGAATCCCCCTGAGTTGCAAGTCTGTTAGCGTTGCTGCTAAATGCTGTAGCAAAATTTCCGTTCCGTCAACCTGGATTTCATACTTGTTCACATTAATCCTTCCAGATTATTTGTGTTTGGGTTTCAAAATTAGATTTAACATATTCCTATGCACAACCTAATTTCAACACCTCTTTTTTAGTACACCAACATCCAGCAGTCATACAAGATAACAATATATACCTATATTGTAACAAAATCAGCAAATTCTATTGAATTTTTCTGAATCTCATATCATCCAAGTTAGATCCACTAGATTTATCTTTTTCCAAAGTTAAATCTAATTAATAACTGCAAATTAATTTCCATCAATTAGTAGTAATGACAATCGGTACACTTGAATGAACGGAAGCAGAAATATTACTTAGCATTTAACATTAACAAAACATATTCACAACCCAAGGTTCATCATAATCCCAGCTACATCAAGTTAGCTCATGTTTTCAAATGTAAGACTAATAGAAGAAATCAGATCCATAATATTCAACATATCAGATTTAATGGAGTTACAGATTTAGAAAAGGGAAAGAGATGGAAGAGAAATGTGGAGTGGATTCCTCCACTCTCAGCTCGTCTTGGATTCCTTTTGCTCCCAGCTGCTCCCGGTTCTTCCTCTGTATCTCTCGATTGCCTTCTTGTCCAGAAAATAAGCTCAGGAAAGTCTGTGTCATTGTCCTTCTTCTTCGTCTTCTATTTATATCCCCGCCCCCTCTCTTTTCGGACCATGTACTATCATCCGCTCAGCTAGGGTACGCATTGGAGTTTCCAGCCACGACCACGTGTCAGCTGCTAAGGATTTCGCCCGAGAATATTGCCATCTCAGCCATCCAAAAACGGCTCCTCAGAATAAGCGGAGAATGCCAGCTGTACAATTCCAGCTTTTTAAGACTTGGCCAAAAAGAGTTGCTGCAGCAATTCGTTGCAAAGCTGCCTTGTCGTTTCCAGCATTAACCACTTAAAACGACATTCACCAGAGAGAGCTGCTTCAGCAATTCGTTGCAAAGCTGCCTTGTCGTTTCCAGCATTAACCATTTAAAACGACATTCGCCTGCACACACAATTACACGTTAGCCTCCTCAAACGGTTTTCTCCACTTTTTCTTTCTTTCCAATCCTTTTTTCATAGAGAAACAGAAAACAAAGATTCAACAAGCTAACAAACATAAAACAATGAAAACAATTTAAAACTCAAAGCTTATTCTCACAAATCACCCTCTAAGCAACTAATTTAAGCTAAGAAATGATTAAGATAACTCTATTTTCATGGAGTTATCAGTGACTGTTGGTCATACTTGTTCCTTTGACACACATCACATTGGCGGATCCACTCCTTCACTCTCTCCTTCATGTGCTTCCAATGGAAACACTCTTTGATGCGACTCACCGTTTTATAGAATCCTTCATGGCCAAAGTCGTGGTATTGCTTAAGGATGACCGGAACAAAATCGGAGTCTTCGGGCACATATATCCTTTCCTTGTAAAAAAGAACTCCTCTCTTAACCGTCCAAGGCACTCCTAGCTCACCATCCTCGGTTCTTGACCTTAATTCCTTGATCTCCGTATTAGACTCATTGAGCTCCACCACTGAATCCCACCAATTTGGGCTAGGGAGGGTTAGTACACATACTGTAGCTGCCTCCCCTTTTCGGGACAGCCCATCTGCCACCAGATTGTGCCTACCTGGCTTGTACTCGATCGTGAAATCATATCCCATGAGCCTGATGATCCAGCGCTGCTGCACTTCGGTGGTGATTTGTTGCTCTAACAAAAACTTCAGGCTCTTATGGTCCGTTCGGACTTTGAAGTGCCGGCCAAGTAAATAAGGCCTCCAGTGTTGCACGGCTAGTGCTAATGCCATGAGCTCTTTTTCATAGGCTGAGAGAAACATATTGTTTCCCTTGAGCGCCGTGCTGAAGAACGCCAGGGGTCTCTCCTTCTGCATCAAGACAGCCCCCACTCCGAACTTAGATGCATCACATTCAACTACAAATTCCTGGCTAAAATTGGGTAGAGACAAAACCGGTGCTTCAGTCATGGACTTCTTCAAGTTTTCAAAGGCTACATTAGCTTCATTATTCCAGGTGAATGCTCCCTTTTTGAGTAACTCCGTTAAAGGCCGGGCTATTCGTCCATAACCCGCAATAAACCTTCGGTAGTACCCGGTTAACCCCAAAAAACCCCTCAATTCCTTCACATTCTTTGGCTGGGGCCACAATCTCATGGCTTCTATCTTCATAGGGTCAGCCTTCACCCCCCCTACACATATAATGTGACCAAGATATTGAACTTCACTCCTAGCTAAGAAACATTTTTCCTTCTTAACAACCAATTTGTTCCTTTCCAAAATATCAAATACCCTCTCTAAATGGTGCCAATGCGCGTCTCGGCTCGGGCTATAGATTAAGATATCGTCAAAAAACACTAGTACGTATTTTCTCAACGCCTCTTGGAATACTTCGTTCATGAGACTCTGGAATGACGAAGGGGCGTTGGTTAAGCCGAACGGCATAACCAGGAACTCATAATGGCCCTGGTGCGTGCGGAAGGCCGGTTTCTCTATGTCAGCCTCTGCCATTCTGATTTGATGGTACCCCGAGCGCAAGTCTAACTTAGTAAATACCCTTGCTCCATTAAGCTCATCAAGCAATTCTTCTATCAACGGAATGGGAAACTTGTCTTTCACTGTGATCCTATTCAACCCCCTATAGTCGACACAAAAACGCCATGTCCTATCATGCTTCTTGACCAGCAATACCGGAGATGAGTAGGGGCTACGGCTCACCCTAATTATCTTCTGTTCAAGCATGTCTACCATTTTTTCTATTTCTTGCTTTTGGTAGTGAGGGTAACGGTAAGGCCTAAGGCTCACGGGGCCGCTTCCTGGGAGTATAGGAATTTGGTGATCATGTCTCCGGCGTGGGGGTAACCTTCTGGTTTCCCAAAAATAGTTGGGTACCTCCGGACCCAGGGATCCCACTCATCTCTATCCACACCATTATCTTTCGTCCCTTCGACTAAGCTGATTTGCAACAACATACCCGTTCCCGTGTTCTTTTTCAGGGTTTTGTTGACCGCCCTCATCCCTACTTGCTTAGCTTCGGCATGCCCTTGCCCCACTAGACGTATCTCGGTTCCCCTCACCTTGAACCCCATCTCCTTACGGTCAAAATCCCACACTATAGGTCCCAACGTCCGCAGCCATTGAGCCCCCAATACCGCATCACAGCCTTCCAATTCTATTAGGTAAAAATCAATCAAGAATTGAGAGTTTTGCAAGTTAAGGTTTACCTCTCGGCACAGCCCCGGGCTGCGCAGTCTTTCTCCGTTCGCCACCACCACCCGCAGAGAGGAGTTCTCCTCGATGTGGAGTCCCGCCGTCTTTGCTAAAGGTTCACGTAAGAAATTGTGGGTCGATCCGGAGTCAATGAGGACTGTGATGAGTGTTTTTCCAATCTTGGCCGCTACCCGCATTGTCTGAGGGGTGGACATCCCTACCAAAGAGTTCAAAAAGATCTCTGGCCTTTCCCCTGAGTCCTCTTCTGATTTCTCTTCAACCACTGGCTCACCAGGATCCTCTTCTTCAATCTCGATCCAGAACAATCGTTTGTACGCGTGATTGAACGAGTAACGTTCGTCGCAGTGGTAGCAAAGCCCCTGTTCCTTCCTCTTCTGGAGCTCAGCCGTTGTGAAACGCCGCACCGGAGCTTCCGGCTTGGGAACCACTCTTTTCTCCCCTTCTGCAGATCGAGGGCTCGAGTGAAATCCCCCCCTAAGATTTGGGTTGGGCTTGTAGTCGTTGGCCCACTTCCTTCCCTCTTGATGCTTTCCTTCATAAATTCGGGCCAGGGAAATTGCAGAGGACAGTGTGGTTGGGCTATGGGCCCTTACATCAGCCCGCAGTGGTTCTCTGAGCCCACTGATGAAACAGGCCGCTTCCTGTGTGTCCGTAAGCGCCCCAGCCCTGCCCAACAGCCGCTCGAATCGGCTTTGGTATTCCCTCACGGTGGCTGTCTGCTTCAGCTTACACAGCTCACCAAATCCATCTTCGTACGGAGCGGTACCAAATCGCAGCATCAGTTCCGTCCTGAACTCGTCCCAGTCCATCAACTCCTTGAGTGCCTTCTTTTGTTGGATCCAGATCTGAGCGTCCCCTTCCAGGTGATAGGAGGCCAGTCGCACTTGCTCCCTCTCTGCCGTGCCCTGAAACTCGAAGTATTGTTCCGCCCTGCACAGCCAAATCGTGGGATCCTCCTGTCCATCGTACCTTGGAAAATCTATTCTCACGGACCTAGCTTGTACTACCCCCGCCGCTGATTCTCCACCCGTTCCCGGTCGGTTCTCCCGTTGATTGGACGCTGAAACCTCTTCTCGGACGTGCATCATCTGGAAGAAATCGGACATCTGCTTCAACATCTTCTCTTGCCCCACGCTAAGGGTTGCGACTTGCTGCTCAAGGCACTGGAAACGTTGGTCGTCGGCCATGTCTGTCTCTGATACCAAGTTGATATCGTTCTCGACCACCGCGGCTCCTCGACCACGGCCTCGCCTATTCCTAGCAATGATGACAGAAAAAAGAGGCGCAAGATGGAAAACAAGTAACAGAGTATTCTCAAAGACAAATGGTATTCATGATCCCTTTTCCATTCAATCTTCATACAAGCCTTATAGGCTGGGGATTCCCTCGTTCCAAATGGGATCCTAATACGGTTGCAACCGTTTCTGGGAATACACAAAACAAGAAACAGAAATAACAAGGAAAAGAACAATCTAAATATCCAATGGCAAAAAGACTAAACTACCCTTGGTTATTGTAAGGCCCGTATCAAACACACTCTAAGTTTTTTGGGTACTAGAGTTTGTTCTTGGTCTGTTCTTGGTCTGTTCTTTTCTAACCAATTTTTTTTCTCTTTTATAAATTAAAATACTTGTTACTAACACCTAAAAGTCCAAAAAATATGCAAAAATGTATGTTTTCCAACTTTTTACAAGAATTTGTTCTTGGTCTGTTGTAGCGTTTTTCTTTTCTAACTAATTTTTTTTTCTCTTTTATAAACTACAATGTTTGTTAACACCCAAAAAGTCAGACAAATATGCAAAAATGTATGTTTTCTAACTTTTTACAAGAGTTTTTTCTTGGTCTGTTCTTGGTCTGTTCTAGCTGTTTTCTTTTCTAACCAATTTTTTTTTCCTTTTTTATAAACTACAATGTTTGTTAACACCCAAAAAGTCCAAAAAATATTGAAAAATTTATGTTTTCTAATTTTTTATAAGAGTCTGTTCTTGGTCTTTTCTAGGTCGGTTCTGGTCTGTTCTTGCTATGTTAGTCGGTTCTGGTCTGTTCTTGCTATATTAGTCGGTTTTGGTCGCCAGTACCATCCCACGCGCACGCGCCCTTGCCCCCCCGCGGGCGCGCCTGTTCCCTACGCGCACGCGCCAGTGCCACCCCCGCGTGCAACCATCTGTGGGACTGGTTTGATGTTTGCCAAAAAAAAAAAAACATTATTGTGTAAAAATTTGGGCAGCATTTGCCCATAAATATAAGCTTCCCCAAAGCCATTATAACTTGCTGAATACATTTTACAACCTGTTGAATATAATAAGTGTAAATACATTGTAACACCAAAATTTATAAATCATGATTACATCGGTGCGTTCTTACATTTCTTCTGATAGTTCATATTGCCCACACCTAGCACATCGATTCTGTCTTCGTGTGAACTCATCTATGCTGGGAATGCGTTTTTACTTTGGCCTACCCCTCTTTGGTACAACTCGTGGTGGAAGAAGGTGAACTTCCTTTACGTGATTCGGAATATCCCATTGCGAAGTATCCGGCACAGGATAGATTGTCTCAGCATACGCAAGAGCCCAAATTTTTGTCCTGTAGTATTTTGAGCATAAATCATAGAGTGACATTCCTGCTTCTCTACAACATGATATTACATGCTCGCATGGTATTTGCTCAAGGTTGAACACACGACAAGTGCAACTCCTCAATCTAATGGGCACTTTGTATAAATAGACTAAGTAAAATGTGTTTCTAAGTAAATAAACCACAAAAAAAATAAATTAAGTAAATAACTCAACTTCCACATCAGCATTTCACGTCATCAATTATGCTTTTAGGGTTTTCTTTCTCCTTCTCCTCTTCCATTTCGCGCCATTTTCTTCTCCCAGCCGCCTTCAATTTCTCCTCTCTTCTTCTCAAGTCATCGTCGTCGCATAACCTCATTAACATTATTATCTTGATCATTCAACATTTTTTTCTCATCCAAAATGAAGTTTAAAGAAGAGCTACTAAGTAAGTCTTTCATTTTCTATATCTCTCATGGTGTTTTTCGTTGTTGTTCATATGTTTTTAAGATGAGAATGTAGTTAAAAATGTTAAAAATCCATTAAAATAGTAATTTTACATGTTAAAAGACTAGTTTACATTGTCTGATATGATGAAGATCTGCTGGGTTTAGAAAAAAGAAGGTTTGTTCATGGTCGGTTCGTGGTCTGTTCTTGGTCTGTTCCTATAAATGGTCGGTTCGTAGTCTGTTCTTATAACATGGTCGGTTCGTGGTCTGTTCTTATTCTGTTCTTGGTCTGTTCTTATAACATGGTTGGTTCGTAGTATGTTCTTGGTCTGTTCTTAGTCTGTTCTTATAACATGGTCGGTTCGTGGTTTGTTCTTGTTCTGTTCTTATAACATGGTCGGTTCATAGTCTATTCTTATTGCACGGCTAGTTCTTAGTCTATTCATGGTATGTTCTTAGTCTGTTCTTATTGCGCGGTCAGTTTTTAGTCTATTCTTATTGCACAGTCGATTCTTAGTCTGTTGTTGGTCTGTTCTTGGGTTGTTCTTATTATATGGTCTGTTCATGGTCTGTTCTCATTATACATGTTCTTAGTCTGTTCGTGGGATATTTGGTTTGGTTTAATGACATATTATTATCTTGATTAAATTTTTGCAATTTTAAAATCTAAATAATGGCTCAGTGGAGGATTTTTTTTGACATTGGAGGAACATGGGATGAGATTGAAAGTTGTTGGGTGTGGCATACAGATTGTAATTTAATTGGCATATATATGGATGAGAAGGATACTCTCGAAACTTTCGTTGATAAGATTTGTAGAAAATGTAGAATTGATGGACAAAAACATTCTTTGCAGCTATCGTGGGTACCGAATTTAAAATAGAAATCGTTGCCCGTTGTAATAAAAGACAATGATGATTTGTTATTCTTCAGGGATATAGCCCACGAGGTACCGCTACACGTGATAGTGAATGGGAAGTTTATGAATCCAGAAGAACATATTGATGGAGTCAAAATTAGGAGAAATTCTTTGCATGATGATTTTTTTGATCGTGATTTTATGGGTAATGTAGCTACAGATGGTTTTCGACTCGTAATGAAATTCCACCATAGTCACAACCACAACCAGAGTCATAGCCACAGCTAGAGCCTCAACCACTTACCATTTTAGATGAAGTAGAAGTTGCTGGTCCTTTAGTTTGTATCGGCAAGACTGAGTTTGGATCATCTCATGGATCTACCTTCAGTGACGGATCTAGTTTAGAAGTTGGTCAGTACTTTACAAGTAAGAATGATTTGAAGGAAAAGTTGCATTTAATAGCTTTAAAGGGGAATTTTGAGTTTCGAACAACAAAATCAAATAAAGACATGCTTGTAGTAGAGTGTGTGGATCCGAAATATGTGTGGCGTATCCGAGCTTGCAAACTGAGACTATCGAACATGTTTGTAATCCGTAAGTATAATGGTGTTCACTCTTGCTCATTAGAAAAGCGTTCAGTGAAGCACAGGCAAGCAACGTACTCCGTTATTGGAAGTTGCATGAAAAACCAATTTATAGGCGTCAAACAGGGTCCGGTTCCCAAATCAATTTAGAAATATGCCCGTGACGAATTCGGAACGGACTTCAGTTATTACAAAGGATGGAAGGCTCATGAGCATGCACTTAAACTCGTAAGAGGTATGACCGAAGAAAGCTTCACTAAGCTCCCATCATACTTTCATATGGTGTCTCTTACTAATCACGACAACATCACCAATATTCATTTTGATGAACATAACTATTTTATCTATCTTTTCCTAGCAAATGGACCTTGTATACGAGGTTTTGGTTGCATTAGGAAAGTTATCAGTGTTGATGGAATGTGGTTGAAGGGAAAATGCAGAGGTACGTTGTTAGTTGCCACTGCACAGGATAATGAACGTCATTGTTATCCCATCGCATGGGCCATTGTAGACTCAGAGAATGATACATCATGGACATGGTTCTTCTCAAACTGGAAGGAAATTATCATTGATTCTGAGGAATTAGTTTTTATTTCTGATAGGAATCAAAGTATAAGTAATGCATTGTCTACAGTTTATACATTAGCACATCATGGTTGTTGCACATGGCATGTGTCTCAAAACATTAAGAGTAATTTCAGATGTAGCGGTGTTCTGTCATTGTTCTTTAAAACCGCTGAGGCCTACCGCATTGACGAGTTTTCTGTCTTGTTTGATGAGTTGTCTGCAAGATATCCCAGTGTTGCTAGATACCTACAGGAGCAAGTTCGTTTTGAAATGTGGTCTCGTGCTCATTTTAAAGGAAATCGATATAATATTATGACCACAAACATGTCTGAGTTAGTTAATGCAATGCTCAAAGATGTTCGAGATTACCCTATCATTGCCCTTTTTAATTTTATACAAGCGAAGATGTCAGAGTGGTTTAATAACAAGAGGGTCGAAGCTTCTAAAACTAAAACATTATTAACGCCAAGTGTGGAGAAAACTCTTCGTGAGAGGCACAACAAAGCGGGATTTCTAACGGCCACAAGACTTAATACTGTTGAGTTCCAAGTGACAGGTGGAGAGGTCACTATAATTATCAACATTGGAGCGAAGAGTTGCACTTGTCGTGTGTTTGACCTTGAGCAGATACCATGCGAGCATGCAATATCATGTTGTAGAGAAGCAGGAATGTCACTCTATGATTTATGCTCAAAATACTATAAGACAGAAGTTTGGGCTCTTGCGTATGCTGAGACAATCTATCCTGTGCCGGATACTTCGCAATGGGATATTCCGAATCACGTAAAGGAAGTTCACCTTCTTCCACCATGAGTTGTACCAAAGAGGGGTAGGCCAAAGCAAAAAACGTATTCCCAGCATAGGTGAGTTCACACGAAGACAGAATCGATGTACTAGGTGTGGGCAATATGGACACTATCAGAAGAAATGTAAGAACGGACCGATGTAATCATGATTTATAAATTTTGGTGTTACAATGTATTTACACTTATTATATTCAATAGGTTGTAAAATGTATTCAGCAGGTTATTATGGCTTTGGGGAAGCTTATATTTATGGGGAAATGTTGCCCAAATTTTTACACAAGACTGAGAACACACTCTAGTTTTGCCATCTTCGGGATTGATTCAAAGTTTTCCAAAAAAAAAAAAAACATACATTATTGTGTAAAAATTTGGGCACCATTTCTCCATAAATATAAGCTTCCCCAGAGCCAAAATAACTTGTTGAATATGATTATTATAAATGCATTGCAATGCCAACAATAAACATATTGCAACACCAATAATGTTGTGTATCCATTTTACAACAAGCAAAACAATCAACATTTCATATACTAGTACTCACGGGCCTCTTCAGCTTGTACTCGCTCCAAATTCTGACTGCAAGTTGCAACTAGTAAGCTTCTACTTGTTCTTCAGCGAGGTCTTCTAACGGGATTTTGCGGACAAGGTATTCGATAAATTTGTATGTGAAAAGTCCGCAGTCACCTGATCTAATGTTGTGGACCAACCACTTGGGACGAACGATTGGCCACGCACAGTCAAGTTTATCGCCTAGATGGTTGAATAAACCTGTGTACTTCAAGAACTTGGGCATCATGATAGCGATTGGCTCCACTTGTCTTTGCATCTGTTGATCTCTGTACATCATCACAGCTGAGTCATACACCTTTATGTTGAATTCAGATAAATCAACATAAAGCGCAACCCAATGCTTGTTCTCAATGTTAAGAGGCATAGTGAAGCCTGCGTGCCATCCCATTTCTGGCTAATTATATGCTTTTTTCTACACACATTCATCTAGGTCATTGTCAAATGTATACGTTGCCAATTTCTTTTTGTTGGTGAAGAATCACGCTATCAACTTTTGGCAAAATACATCATCTAGGACGACAATATTGTTATTGAACTGCCCTTCGGGTGCCCTTGACCTTCTAATTGATAGAAGACCCCATGCCTCATCAATTTGCTCTAAGTCATAAAAAATAAATTCAGTATAATGATAATGGCATAAAAAATAAGACTATAAATTTAGAAAATAGGTTGTGATTACTTACATCATTGAACAGCCATTCACCTGACTTTAAGATGATCCGGAAGAAGTCATTCCTCCAATCTCTAAAACTGCACTCAATCAGCTCAGAGTCCGTTCTAGAATCAGCGAACCACTTGTTGAAGGCCTCGACAGCATCGTTAAAGGTCCACATCTGCTTCCTCACGTTACGTAGGGGATCTATGTAAGGTGACTCAATATACTTGCTGGGCCTCTTAAGTCGCTTTTCATTCTTCGATTCAGACTCTGGCTCTGAATGAACCTGTTGCTCAAGTTGATCCTTAGGCTTTGGCTGAACCTGTGGCTCATGTTGTTCCTCAGGCTCAGGCTGAACCTGAGGCTCATGTTATTCCTCAGACTCAGGCTGAACCTAAGGCTCAAGTTCTGCCTCAGGCTCAAGCTGAACCCGAGTCTCAAGTTCTGCCTCAGGCTCAAGCTGAACCTGTGGCTCAAGTTCTGCCTTAGGGTCTGGCTGAACCTGTAGCTCAAGTTCTTCCTTAGGCACTGGCTTTGGCCGTAATTATTGTTTCGTTAGACATGCTATATTGTCCTTAATTTCTCTAACAGATTGGTCTAGTGAGTCTAGCCTCTTGTTGATGGCTTCAAAATGCCTACTATTGTACTCTACCATCCTGTGATAGAGTATGTCAACTATGTAATCAATAGACATACCATCTTGCTTGCTCGTTCGTTGTTGTTGTTGTTGTTGCTGCTCAGGTTGTTGTTGTTGCTGTTGTTGTTGTTGTTGTTGTTGTTGTTGTTGTTGTTGTTATTGTTGTTGTTGGCGAAGTTGCTGTTGTTGTTGGGGAAGTAGATGGAGACGAGCCAATTGTTTGGGAGGCTTTGGTTGCTGGACATGGACCATTCTTGCACTAGAGTCCAAAAATGATGCAAGCTGGTCAATCTCAGGATCTTCTTGGTCGGCATAAGGCATATACAACCTCATGCACATACTATTCATTTCCTCCTCAATGGGATAAAGAATTGGTACGGTCATTCCCTGTATATTAAAAGAACATACATTCAATGATTATTTAGGTGGAAACATATTGTAAAAAAAACAAATATGCCTATTTTGTAAAATTTACACCTATAAAAACATTGTATTTAAACTCTTACCTCGCCACTTTGCATGAGGTCGTCTATCTGTCTAACCTCGACCAATGAAAGCCAGTATGCCTCCCATTTGAGGATTCTAGGAAGACGTCCATCAACCATCTTTGCAAACGTGGCGCTGATGGTTGGAAATGTTTCGAATGCCCAAACCTACGTTAAACCAATTTTTTTAAGTCTGGTAAACCAATTATGGTATTATTTACTATAAGGCCATGAAAAATTATGCATATAACTGTATGACATACCTGGAAGGCCCAAGGAAACCCGCATATTGAGTAGGTTTCCTTGATGCTCTTATAACGTCCTTTTCGAACCCATTTCTGGAATTTCTCTTTCAAGTTCTTCTTCAGAGCCCGCAGAATGCATTCAAAAGACACCCTGCCCCATGGATAGCCGTTAAAGAATTCTAAATTGTCAACGTAAGACAGCCAATCCAGTGGGATAGTCTTCTTCTCGTCCCCAGATAATAATACTTGTGCTAAAAAATAAATGATTATGATCTTTGCTTTATCGCTACCTTTTATGTTCTTCCCTGTGAGCAATTTTCTTAAATTAGCAACAAGTACTACGTGGGACTTAAAATGCTCCAATAATCTTCTATTCTTCAAACCTTTCAAGATCACGTCTGGCTCTGGAGTTTCCCCGCAGTTCAATCTAGTCATTAATGTAAATTTCCTCATTGCAAACCTAGTTGTGGTTCCATTAACCATGAACCACAACTTATGTCTCTTTTTTGTTTCTATCTGGCTCAAAAGCAGATACTATGTCAACACTTCAAAATAGATTATATTTTCAGACATCGAAATAACATGTATGAAGGCAAATTCCTTGAAAATTGGCATTTCCGTTTCGGGGTATAGATTCTGCTTGATTACCTCCAAAGCCTCGATCTTTGACTTCATAGTCACTTTCACTGGGAAATACTGCCGCATAGGATCCATGATCATCTTTAGATTTCCGATCCCAGGAAGTTCACTTGTGTTGTACTTTGGGAGGTCATACTGAAAAAGAAGAAAAAACACATCGGTCAGAACCGACCAAAACGATATAACTGACTAGAATACACCAAGAAACCAAACAAGAACCGACTGAACTGACCATGACCTGACTGAATTGACCCAAAATCCCGATAGGAATCGACCAAACAGACAAACTGACCAAAACTGAACAGAATCGACCATAACTGACCAAAACAACTTGAACCGACCAAGAACTGACTCCGAACCGACCACCAACTGACCAAGAACTGACTTCACCTAGAAATGACTAGAACCGACCCTACTCGACAAGAACCGACCACCAGAAACGTCATAAAATTGACCTAGAACTGACTGCGAACAGACCAGAACCAAATCCGACTAAGAACCGACTATGAACAGACCAATGTTGCTAATATTAAGTTTTTGTTCTTGCAAAAATATATAAGAAAAAGTAAAACAAGAATATTACCTCAGCAGATTATGTTGCCTCGTCGACAACTGCTCGGGAAATGGCCATTTTAGTTGAGGAAGAAGAGCTATTTGTGATGTCATTTCAGTCTAAAAGCTGCCAATTTTTAGCCGGATTTTGGTGAGCAGGTGGTCAGTTTTTGTGGTCGGGAATTTGGTGAGTGGTCGGGGTCAGTTTTTGTGGGAAGGGAGGTCAGTTTTTGATGAACGGTTGGTGTTTGGTGAGGGTGGTCGGTCGGCTGAGATGAGAGAGATCGAAGAGAGTGGATCGGCCAGTAAGAGAACTTCGGCGAGAGAGACAGAATTAGGTGAGGGGAAAGCTGGCGGTCGGTCGTGAGGTTGGTGACTAATTGGAGAGAAAAGCCGGCGGTCGGTGAGAGGTGATCGGAGAAAAAAACCGATGTTCGGTCGTGAGAGAGCTCAGTCGGGTGGAGAGAGGGTCGAGCGGTCAGTTTCAGGGGGAAGAGAGGGTCGAGCAGTCAGTTTTGTGAGGAGAGAGTTTTTGAAAAAGACCCATACACTTAGGACTAATAGGACCCATTTTTTTCCACGTAAGATACATGTCATCATTTTTTTGTTATAAAAAAAACTGGTCTATTTCCTCAAATTCTGATTTGCTCCAGTCTCTTTTATCAAATTTTCTCGAATCTAATTCCAGTACCTAGGTCTCTTGGTGTGCTTGACGTCCTCCCAAGCCGTTCTAATATCGTTGTCATTGCACCTTGAGAAGTCGCAGATGACCGGAACGTAACCGTCCTTATCGACGGCGTTGCCGACCTCATTCGCGATCGCCTTCATGGTCTCAAAGTCGTTCTTCGAGGAGGCGGGAAATCTGGCCTCGATAATGTCAATTCCAAGCTTCGTCAGCTGCCTCGCGATGTCGAGCTTCTCCTTCGAGGTCAATGACGCCCCCGGTGACTGCTCAGCGTTGCGAAGAGTAGTGTCAAAGATGCGGACATAGTGAGGGTCAGAAATCCGGTTCGGGACGTACTCCGGCCGCTGTCCTGGTTCCTCGTCAGAGCTCTGGCAGAAAACCACGAAGTCGGAGTTGTGCCTTCTCCCCCGTGGAGTGGCAAGGTTGAGAGAAGCCGAATGAGGAGTGTAGATTCTGGTGTGGAGGAAGGGATGGACTCTATGGTAACGATAGTATTGGAAAAACGGATCCGGTTATCAGAGTTACGGCGCAGTGGAAGTTTTAAAATTTTAATGCCGAACAAGGAAAGAAGACTCATGATGTATATAACAATAAATTAAATGCATGATCAAACATACCTTGTTTCTTGGACTCCAGAATATTTAGAGCGTCCACCAACGAATCTTCTTCACTATTCTCAAGCTCCTCGTCTCAGAGTGTGTGTGGGCACACGTGGTAAGGTTCCAAGCAATCGGTATTGCCCTACGAACCCTAGATCACGCTTACTCAACCTTAACGTACTTTGTTAAGATAGCGATCTAGATTCGTTCTTCAAAACTTCAAGACAGGAACAAGTTGACTTCGATCTTTTTCACTCGATAAAACCTTTCCTCTTAGTTTTGATTCAACGGAAATTTCTCTCTTATTGTTCCTCACACCATGAACGAATTCTTAAGTCTAGAAAATCCCAAAAAATGTTTTTCCCTTATCCTGAAGAAAACCAAAACCGTTTTTCTCTCTCTCTCCCAAAAATTCGTGCATCACCTTTTGTGATCTATTATTATCTCATGTTTCATGAAGCACTAGCCTTATATAATATCTGGATCCTATTTCAAAAAAAAAATTTTCTACCCAAAAAATAATTAATAATTATTTTTTCTAGAAAATCTTTTTGAACCAAAAGATCACAAACTTTTTGGACTAGGTTCTATGAACCTTATCCACGAATTTTCTTAGGAGAAGGACTCCAAAAATTCGTCCACGTATCTTTAGGAGATAAGGTTGTTGGTTTCAATTCAAATCAAGATCCTTTGATCTTCCAAAAGTCCAAATCCTATCTTGATTCAAACTCCTTTTAAAATTTGAATTTAAATAAGATTCTCTTGTTTGGATTTTAAATAAATATTTTCCACAAACATTATCCATATTAATTAATTTAATCAAATGGAATATTCTAGATTTTCTTTCCCTCAAAAAAACGTGAACCATCTTTTTTAAATAAAGAAAATCTATCAAATAAGCTCCATTGTTTAAACTAATTAATAATTAATATTAGGAATATATTTTAAACTAATTTGAAACAAAATCTATTTCCCTCCATCCATTAAAATTCGTTCACTTTAAATAGGAGAGAATAAATTTTGTTTTTCCAAAATTAAACAATTCAAACACAATCTTATTTCGAAAATGCAATTAACCAAAATAATTAACAAATAATTATTTTATCCACAACCAATCATATGTCGACAAATCATTATGTTTCTCCACATTAATTTCACATGTCCAATCCTTTCGGAATTGCATGCAAGAGAGTACCATGTCTTTATCAGACACTACTTAATTTCCATTTAGCTTACCGACTCATTAAGAACGAATCCCAAGACGCTTCGTGGAACTATATGAGCCAATAGAAGGACCCAATAGAAATATGTAAAGAGGCTCCTATAATTGTGAAAAATTAATCCCCGATTAATTATTCAACAATTATCAACTTCAGGACTATACCACTAAAGTCTAAAGTTGAACTCCCGTTTACATACCGTATTACGAAAGCTCTCTTACGTAGTGCTTCTTCCATGATCATTCATCACTCGCTTAATCCCCATATGTTATCCATGATTGAATTAAGGACTTATTCCGTTTTACCTTTTCAATCATTTTAACTTAAAGTTCCATTATTCTCCATTAAAAGAACCCCCAATTGTAAAACCATACAATCGATAAACCACCGGAGGACACAAAGTAAACCGATGGCCAAGGTCTTGTTATTCTGTCTTTCAATCCTCGAATAATGCCTTCAAGTAGATAACATTTACCATTTGTAAGATGGCTATGGATTCCGTATCTATGAATCTTGATTTCTCCATCCATATGTCATACACCCAACACAGAAGTATATTGACCATCAATTATCAGTGTCTCACCTATAGTGGATCAAAGTGCATGAGTCATGGATGCGAACTCAAGTATCCATTTCAACATTAAGATTAATGAAGGATGATAATCAAAGCGTTATTGATTCTTATAAATGGAATTATTAATCCGAATCAATTAACACTTTAGGTCCAGTCGAATGTCATAACTCAATACTGGTATACATCAAGGTTTCTACTCGGAACCGATCCGATGGTCAAGACAAACCATCCCTCCAAGGAAGTAGAAAACCTTTACAATCTTAACATGAATAAGATCCCCAAATCTTATTCCATCGATTGCGGACCTTTTATTTAGACTGTTATCGAAATACCATGCCTTCTATGTATACCCCGTATACAACGGTAATCCGATATGTTACCAATAGCCTAGGAGTATTTATGTTTGCTTAATTAATCATACATTCATCAAATGAAAGTAAATAGGACACCACTTATTAAACATGAATAACCTCTTTTATTAATATCAAAATGTCAATCTACAGAAAATTCCTAGAATCGATTTTCTATCCTCAGGGCACATATAGATCCCAACAATCTCCCACTTGCCCTAAGCGAGTAAATGTGACATATTCTGTATCCCCATGCCTTCGACGTGTTCCTTGAATCTTTTGGCCACCAAAGTCTTCGTGATCGGGTCGGCAAGATTGTCCTCTAATGCGATTTTGGAAACCGTCACATCTCCACTCTCTACGAAGCCTCTGATAATGTGATTTTTTATCCTTAGGGCACATATAGATCCCAACAATCTCGCACTTGCCCTAAGCGAGTAAATGTGACATATTGCGTATCCCCATGCCTTCGACATGTTCCTCAAATCTTTTGGCCACCAAAGTCTTCGTGAACGGGTCGGCAAGATTGTCCTCTGATGCGATTTTGCAAACCATCACATCTCCACTCTCTACGAAGCCTCTGATAATGTGATATTTTCTGTCAATGTGCTTACTCCTCTTATGATGCCTAGGATCCTTGGTATTAGCTACTGCTGCACTGTTGTCACAGTAGAGCACCATAGCTTTATCCATACCAGGAACGACCTCAAGGTCACTAAGGAACCTGCGGAGCCATACCACTTCCTTAGATGCCTCACTAGCAGCAACATACTCAGCTTCCATGGTCGAGTCAGCAATGCAAGATTGTTTAACACTCCTCCACACAACGGCACCACCTCCAAGGGTAAAGACAGATCCTGAAGTCGATTTCTTAGAATCCTGATCTGATTGAAAATCAGAATCTGTGTACCCTATAGGAACAAGTTCCTGACCGGAATACACTAACATATAATCCCTCATTCTCCGTAGATACTTGAGTATATGCTTGACCGCAGCCCAATGGTTCGATCCCGGATTTGACTGATATCGACTTACCATACCAACCGCAAAACAAATGTCAGGTCTAGTGCATAACATGGTGTACAAAAGACTACCTACCGCAGATGCATAAGGTACGTCTTTCATATGCTCTCTTTCCTCAGATGTCTTAGGACAATCATCTCTAGAGAGCTTGATTCCCATCTTGAAAGGTTGAGCACCTTTCTTGGAATCTTTCATAGAAAACCTCTCAAGTACCTTGTCAATGTATGAAGCTTGGGAGAGTGCTATCATTTTGTTTTTTCTATCTCTAAAGAGTTGAATTCCAAGAACATAACTAGTTTCTCCTAAGTCCTTCATGTCAAACTGTTTGGCCAACCAAACTTTGACAGATGATAAAGTTGCTACATCGTTTCCGATAAGCAAGATATCATCCGCATAAAGCACAAGGAAAACCACCTTCTCGTTCTTGATATGTTTATAAACACATGGTTCATCAACATTTTGTACGAATCCATAGGTTTTGATCGCTTGATCAAACCTCATATTCCAAGAACGAGATGCTTGCTTTAATCCATAGATGGATTTAAGCAACTTGCATACCTTGTCTTCTTGACCTTTTCCCTTGAACCCATCTGGTTGTATCATATAGATGTCCTCCTCAAGAGAGCCATTCAAGAAAGCTGTCTTGACATCCATTTGCCATATCTCATAATTGAGAGCAGCCGCAATGGATAAGAGAGTGTGGATTGACTTTAACATTGCTACAGGCAAGAAGGTTTCTTCATAATCGATTCCTTCCTTTTGCGTATAGCCCTTTGCTACAAGTCTTGCCTTGAAAGTTTCCACTTTCCCATCCGGCCCTCTCTTCCTCTCTTCCTCTTGAGGTAAGTCTACAAGATTCCATACCCCGTTGGAATCCATAGATTCCATCTCGGTGTTCATAGCCTTTTGCCAAAGACTAGAATGAACATCCTCTATGGCTTCCTTGTACGTAGCCGGATCATCAACATGTTTTATGGATTCTGCCTCAAAGGCTTCACTATTGAACATATACCTATCAGGTTCCCTGACAATCCTCCCACTACGACGAAGCTCCCATGGTTGTTGATTCTCTAGTGGTTTTTCCACAGGGTTTCCAGTGTCTTTAGGAACATCCAAACCCGAAGTCATCTCCTCAAGCACCATTTTGCTACGAGGTTTAAAGTCTTCCATGTAACTTTCCTCGAGGAATGTCGCATGTGTGGAGACGAAGACTTTATTTTGTTTTGGATTATAAAATAGGCCACCTTTTCTCCCTTTTGGATAGCCAACAAACAAGCACACTTTTGATCGTGACTCCAACTACTTCGCTTCCTTATCCAAGACGTGTGCTGGACAACCCCAAATTCAAATATGATTCAAATTAGGTTTCCTACTCGTCCATAACTCGAAAGGAGTTTTAGGAATCGATTTAGAGGGAACGTTATTCAGAAGATAGCATGCAGTTTGTATGGCATGCCCCCAAAATGACAAAGGTAATGTGGAGTAACTCAACATAGACCGGACGATATCCAATAAGGTCCTATTCCTTCTTTCAGCTACGCCATTTTGTTGAGGAGTACCAGGTGCAGTCAACTGGGATTGTATCCCGTTCTCTATCAAATGTCCTAAGAACTCATCCGATAGGTATTCCCCACCTCGATCCGATCAAAGTGACTTAATAGATTTGCCTAATTGTTTCTTCGCTTCAGCCCGAAATTCTTTGAACTTGTCAAAGGTTTCGCTTTTGTGAGTCATTAAATAGACATATCCATACCTCGAGTAATCGTCAATAAATGTGACGTAATACTCATACCCACCACGTGCTTCTTTGTTCATGGGACCACAAACATCCGTATGCACAAGTTCTAAAAGTTCTTCGGCACGACTACCTTTGGCAGCAAGGTGCCTTTTGGTCATTTTGCCCTCCAAACAGGATTCGCATTGTGGCCAAGGTTCAGCCTCATACAAGTCAAGGCATCCCTCCTTTACCATCCTTTGAATTCTGTTAAGGCCTATGAGACCTAGTCGTAAATGCCAAAGATATGATTTGTTAGAGTGAGAAGACTTATGTCTTTTTGAGTTCCTCTCCAATTCTGTATCAAGCAGTGAGTGCATCTTAGGTTTGATAAAATAAAGATTTCCATGCATCCATCCATTACAGATAAGAGAATTGTTTTTTCCTAATAACAACTTTATCATTAAAAGAAACTGAATAGGAGTCTTTAATTAAACAAGCTACCGAAATTAAGTTCCTCTTGAAACTAAGAACATAAAAACAATGTCTCAAAACAATAAATCTAAATTCATCAAAATAAAGATGCACATCTTCCACTGCTTCAGCTCGCACCAATGTCCCATCACCGGTTCTTAACGTGAAGTTCTCCTCAAGCAGACTTCTCGTTACCTTAAACCCCTGCAGAGAAATACAAACATGGTTAGTGGCTCCAAAATCTATAATCCAAGTTTCCTTAGATTCTTCCACTAAACAAGCCTCAAGATACAGGATATCAAAATTACCTCTTTGCTTTTGCATAGTCAGGTAGTCTCTGCAATCCTTCTTGAAGTGTCCCTTCTTCCCACAGAAAAAGCACTTAGCCTTCTTTGGATCCACTTTCCGCTTCTTAGTCTTGGTAGACTTCTTAGGAGCAGGTGCCTTCGCCGCAGGCTTGTTCCCTTTGTTCTTCCCCTTTGCCTTCTTCCTTTTAGGATTAGGAGCAGGTGAACCAGGTTTAGCCACATTTGCCTCAGCCTTAGATCCAGAACCCTTGAAAAAGTTCTCAAAGGCTTGCAACACCTTCATCAATTCTGTTATAGACATCTCCTTCCGGTTAAGGTTGTAGGATGCCTGAAACTGATCGAAATCTTTGGACAAGGTCTGGAAAACCATGACCAATTGGGTTGAAGCATCGATCTCAGCTCCATTCATCTGAGCTTCAGATAAATAAGCCATGATTTTCATCATGTGCTCCTTGATGGGTGTTCCAACCTTTTGCTTGCAGTTCATGAGACCTTTGATAGCATCGGTCTTAGCCTGGATAGTTTGTTCACCAAACATCTCCTCCAGGTTGTCCATGATCTGCTTAGCAATTTGGTGCTCTTCATGCTGTTTCTGGAGCATGTTAGACACACTCGCCCGAATATAGCACATAGCACTAAGGTTGGAATTGTCCCAGCGCTCAAGCGCTACAAATTCCCTATTAGGATCATCGATCGTAGGCGTGGGCGGTCGAGGTTGGGTTAGGACGAAACTGTGCTTCTCAAAATTAAGGACGATAAGCAAGTTCCTTTTCCAGTCATTGAAATTCTCCCCGGTTAATTTGTTTTGCGTAAGTATCACAGAAAATGGGCTCGACATTTTGATCTATAATAATAAGATAACATGTAATAAGTATGAGCAAACATCCTTTTTTAATTTTCAAGAATTTGGTTTTGTAATGAAACAAAAAGATCTAAATGCAATCTAAATGTTTATGTGTAAAGCCCTTAAAAACACATACCTTACAGTGATAATTCCTAGCAACTACTTTCCAAGCTACCGAGGGGTAGTCATGGAAGAACTAGCCAAGAACATGGATCCCTTCCAATTAATATATATTTTTCCATGAAGCATAACCCCATTAAATATATATTAACTATCACTTATTTGGCCACTACTTTAAATAACAGAGCCTCGAGGGAGGGTTAATAAAAAAATAGTGTGAGTGTATAACCATCATTTCTAATTTTGAATCCATATTTTACATCCGCCACCGAGGGGTGATCTAAATATAAAATATGCACAAAATTGTTATCCTTTCGGAAATCCAAATCAGTGTGCGCTCTAGGTTAGATACCCATCCGAAGGGAATTCCCAGGTCGAAACCGAGTAATAGGCACTACCATGCGTAACTATTGGACCAACGATGGAGGCCGTAGGTCTTAGTGTGTAAAACCTTCTCCCACTCAATCTTTTGAATTAGGGTTTTTGTTTTTCATGCATAAACAATATTTATTGAGTGGCACTCCCTAGTCTATATGGCATGTTATCAATACATCACAAAATAGTACATCATATTTATCTAGCATCGCATCATCCATTGTTTGCAAAATATGTAAATAGCTGTGGATCATGATTCCATCCTAGAGAAAAGAAAATTGCAAAATTTACAAAAATTAACCGAAGCATATATCGGCCTTCTTTTGTAGATCCATGCGTTGTATCCTTCTTCAATGCATCATCCTTCTCCAATGTCACGTCCTTTTAAATTTAAATTAAATTTAAATTTCTAAAAAGATTATATGTGACTTTTAATTTTAATCAAAATTACAAAATAACAAAAATTTAACTAAATTTCGTTTTTAATTTAAAATTCAAATTTTAAATTTTCATAAATGTGATTTTCCAATTTAATTAAAATCACATAATTTAAAATTTTCAAAAAATAAAAAAAACGTCCATTAAATTTTAAAATTTAAATTTTGAATTTTGACTTTCCAAATTATCAAGATCACATATCATTGGAAAATTAAAATTTTCAAAAGGATTTAATGAGATTTTTCTTTAAGAAAACGTCAATAATATGAAATTTGAATTAGTTAAAATTTCCAAATTTCCAAAAATCACATCCTTCGAAAATTTCTCATACCTTCATTCATCTTCACTCTCCTTGAATAATCTTATTACAAAAAAATTCCTACGCCGTTTCCGGCATACAAAAATTCTAGGAATTGAAAGAATGACCTAGCAGTGACAATAGACCGCATCTATTACATTTGAAAAACTTAGGTACAAATTCTAACCTCTATGGAATCATGACCGGCAAAATTGAATAAGCATCATATATTACAAAAAAAATAATATAAAGCATTCATTCATCCATACATCCATTCACAATATATTTAACATACACAAATTAAACCTAGAGTGCCAACTCTCTAAAACTATTTCACTAATGCATAGAGAGAAATTTATTTGATAAAATAATTTATGTTATATACATGATCATGAGTTGGCTCTGATACCAGTTGTTGGAGAAATGGATCCGGTTATCAGAGTTACGGCGCAGCGGAAGTTTTAAAAATTTTAATGCCGAATAAGGAAAGAAGACTCATGATGTATATAACAATAAATTAAGTGCATGATCAAACATACCTTGTTTCTTAGACTCCAGAATATTTAGAGCGTCCACAAACGAATCTTCTCCACTATTCTCGAGCTCCTTGTCTCAGAGTGTGTGTGGGCACACGTGCTAAGGTTCCAAGCGATCGGTATTGCACTATGAACCCTAGATCCCGCTTTCTCAACCTTAATGTACTTTGTTAAGATAGCGATCTAGATTCGTTCTTCAAAACTTCAAGACAGGAACAAGTTGACCTCAATCTTTTTCACTCGATAAAACCTTTCCTCTTAGTTTTGATTCAATGGAAATTTCTCTCTTATTTTTCCTCACACCATGAACGAATTCTTAAGTCCAGAAAATATCAAAAAACGTTTTTCCCTTATCCTGAAGAAAGCCAAAAACGTTTTTCACTCTCTTTCTCCCAAAATTCATGTTCACCTTTTGTGATCTATTATTATCTCTTGTTTCATGAAGCACTAGCCCTAATATAATATTTAGATCCTTTTTCAAAAAACAAATTTTCTACCCAAAAAATAATTAATAATTATTTTTACTAGAAAATCTTTTTGAACCAAAAGATCACACATTTTTTTGGGCTAGGTTATATGAACCTTATCCACGAATTTCCTTAGGAGAAGGACTCCAAAAATTCGTGCACTTATCTTTAGGAGATAAGGTTGTTGGTTTCAATTCAAATCAAGATCATTTGATCTTCCAAAAGTCCAAATCCTATCTTGATTCAAACTCCTTTTAAAATTTGAATTTAAATAAGATTCTCTTGTTTGGATTTTAAATAAATATTTTCCACAAACATTATCCATATTAATTAATTTAATCAAATGGAATATATTAGATTTTCTTACTCTAAAAAAAAAACGTGAACCATCTTTTTTTAAATGAAGAAAATCTATCAAATAAGCTCCATTGTTTAAACTAATTAATAATTAATATTAGGAATATATTTTAAACTATTTTGAAACAAAATCTATTTCCCTCCATCCATTAAAATTCGTTCACTTTAAATAGGAGAGAATAAATTTTGTTTTTTTAAAATTAAACAATTCAAACACAATCTTATTTCCAAAATTCAATTAACCAAAATAATTAACAAATAATTATTTTATCCACAACCCAATCATATGTCGACAAATCATTATGTTTCTCCACATTAATTTCACATGTCCAATCCTTTCGGAATTGCATGCAAGAGAGTACCATGTCTTTATCAGACACTACTTAATTTCCATTTAGCTTACCGATTTCATTAAGAACGAATCCCAAGATGCTTCGTGGAACTATATGAGCTAGTAGAGGGACCCGATGGAAATATGTAAAGAGGCTCCTATAATTGTGAAAAATTAATCCCCGATTAATTATTCAACAATTATCAACTTCAGGACTATACGACTAAAAGTCTAAAGCTGAACTCCCATTTACATACCGTATTATGAAAGCTCTCTTACGTAGTGCTTCTTCCATGATCATTCATCACTCGCTTAATCCCCATATGTTATCCATGATTGAATTAAGGACTTATTCCGTTTTACCTTTTCAATCATTTTAACTTAAAGTTCCATTATTCTCCATTGAAAGAACCGCCAATTGTAAAACCATACAATCGATAAACCACTGGAGGACACAAAGTAAACCGATGGCCAAGGCCTTGTTATTTTGTCTTTCAATCCCCAAATAATGCCTTCAAGTAGATAACATTTACCATCTATAAGATGGCTATGGATTCTGTATCTATGAATCTTGATTTCTCCATCCATATGTCATACACCCAAAACAGAAGTATATTGACCATCAATTATCAGTGTCTCACCTATAGTGGATCAAAGTGCATGAGTCATGGATGCGAACTCAAGTATCCATTTCAGGATTAAGATTAATGAAGGATGATAATCAAAGCGTCATTGATTCTTATAATGGAATTATTAATCCGAATCAATTAACACTTTAGGTCCAGTCCAATGTCATACCTCAATACTTGTATACATCAAGGTTTCTACTCGGAACCGATCCGATGGTCAAGACAAACCATCCCTCCAAGGAAGTAGACAACCTTTACAATCTTAACATGAATAAGATCCCCAAATCTTATTCCATCGATTGCGGACCTTTTATTTAGATTGTTATCGAAATACCATGCCTTCTATGTATACCCCGTATACAACGGTAACCCGATATGTTACCAATAGCCTAGGAGTATTTATGTTTGCTCAATTAATCATACATTCATCAAATGAAAGTAAATAGGACACCACTTATTAAACATGAATAACCTATTTTATTAATATCAAAATGTCAATCTACAGAAAATCCCTAGAATCGATTTTCTATCCTTAGGGCACATATAGATCCCAACAGATAGTTCTTAGCGGTGGAAAAGGAGGAGGAGGCGGTGGTAATGGTGGGAAAGAATTTTGGATTTGTAAAAACGGCGATCGTCATGTACGGACAAAAAGGAATTTCTATGCGATTTACGATGAAAAGTCAGAGAAACAAAAACCCTTGGTGTGAAGAGACGAAAATGGTTTTTAAATGTCAATTGAACAGTTAGGGTTATTGGTAAAAATGGTTTTCAACTGTAAAAGTCCGGTAAAACGATTTTTAATCTCTTTAAATAGGTATAGTTTGATCTCTCAATTAATATATGTTAAATTTTTCACAAAATATTACACGTGCCCCTCACATGACTTTATAATACAGAGCATATTAGTAAAAAAAAATCCTAGTAATTGAGTTTTCTTTCTTTAAAGACGGCTTTTGTAAAGATTTTCTTGACCCATCATGCCCAGATTTCTCTGCTTCAATGGCCATCTTTGAACGATCGAGAGAGAACTGCACAGTGGATGGGGACGGCGACGCGTAGCCACGGACGTTGACGCGCGTCAGGGAAGAGGAACGGTGGAAGAAAGTTGTCGATGAATGGGAGGAGAATCTCGAGCTTGGCGAAGTGAGCGTCGTGGAAGAAGAAGAAGGCAACGAGGTGTACTGAGAGCTGTAGAATCTTCCCGATGGAGAAAGGGAACGGAGTACAGGTCCGCTCAATTTTTTAGAAGATACTGCCATTTTTTCTTCTTTGCAGTGGAGAGAGAACGTTTACATGGGGACCGAGAAAGACAAATTTTTTTTTTTCCTTTTATGGGTTGTAATTGTAGTTGTCGTTGCTATTTCTTTCTTTTGGTTGTTGCTGTCTTCCATCGTCGGTGACAGAAGTGGGGGATACATATCTGTAGCCTGCGATAGCTTGTCATTAACATTGATGATCTTCAATATAAGCCATTTATACCTTGAACTGCTACTTTATCAATTTAAATTTTTCCTGCATAATAATGTTGTTATATATTATCATTTAGTTTTAATGGATTTCTTAATTTTCTTCTCCTGATTTATGCTATTGATCTGGTTTAGCAGTCTTGTCGACATGAAAAATTTTGAATTTAAACTATTTGTCATTGAGATTTAAACTATTCATCATTGAGTGTGATAGAAGTTGGGGAGATTTAGAGTTCTGTAGATGAAATTTAAGTAAAGAAGAAGATTTAGCAGTCTTGTCGACATGAAAATTTTGGATTTAAACTATTTGTCATTGAGATTCGTCATTGAGATTTAAACTATTCATCATTGAGTCTGATAGAAGTTGGAGAGATTTAGAGTTAGGTAAAGAAGAAGAAGAAGAAGTCTTTCTAACGAAGGCATTTAAGTCATTTTAATGGAAAAAGAGTCACATTACACATTCTGTGAAGAATTTAACAGATGTGAATGGAAATGGCAAAATTGCTCATGTTTAAATATGTGCTCAAAAATATTATTTCTTTGTTCCAACCTAATTTTGTTATTAGAACTCTTAGCGCGCATTTAGAATTCGTTTTAAAATAATTTTATTTTTTTATATGAAAATGGAAATGAAAATGTCTTCAATCTCAAACAAAAATCATTTATAAAAAAGTATTTCGTAATCTTATCAAGAGATTATTTTCAGTATAAAAAACTCATTAATGTCTTTTTTTCTGCTCGAGAAAGGAGAAAATGAACATAAAAAGTGAAAAACAACTGAAAGTCATTTTTTATTTCTCTTCCATTTAATATTAAACTGAAAAATTATTTTCATTTCTGTTTTTTATCTTTAATTACGTCAAACGCTTGAAAACAGCTTTTTTTTCCTTTGCTTTAAATATATATATATATATTTATATATATTGAAAAATCCTGTGAAATCACTTTGCAAGCACCGAGCCAGAGTTTGAAACTGGACACCTCCGCCAAATCCTACAATCTTTGAAGACAGGAAACTGACATTGTTCATGTAAGTGCCCATTAGAGAGAAGAGATGAAAATGGTTTTTTAAAGTCAATTTAAGAGTTAAAATCACTTTCCACTTTTTACAAATAAACCTAGATTTAAATTAAGACTTTATTTAAACCACTCGAATCATCCAACTAAATAAATTAAGAACACATTTAGTTCACTAATTTAAACTCGTAATTTTAATTCTATTCTCATACAAAATTTATTAAAAAATTCATATCAATCAATTATCTCACAAACTTTAAATTTAAAATCAAACTCACTGACTTGAACACATGAATCAAATAGACCATAAATTTTTCTTTCCCAAAATATATTATTATTTTTCCTTCTTTTAAATACCATCCTTATAAATATTTTTTCTACTAATTATCCCATTGAATAATTTTTTCTTTTATGTTCCTACTTAATATTTTTAAATGAAATGTTGTGAATCCTTTTTTCTTTTCCCTACTTCTTTATTTTCTTTCCTATTCAATCGTACCCTTTTTTTCTCTGCTATATATTCTTGTTTTTTTTTCCTAGTTTCAAATATGAGCTCAAACATATTATTTCTATGTTCCAACCTAATTTTGTTATTGAAATTCTTAGTTCTTCATTGTTCTGTCATTTTTCTATGTTTAGAAAACCTTTTTTACTCCTTATTTATTCTTTTTTTTTTCCAAGTTTTAAATATGAGCTCAAAAATATTATTTCCATGTCCCAACCTAATTTTGTTTATAAAACTCGTAGTTCTTCATTGTTCTATCATTTTACCCATGTTAAGATAACTTATTTCGAATGTGTTCCTGTTCATTTTATAATTTTATTTTTTTATGCTGCTTTAAATATTTTTTTTTTCACTTTATTGCTCTTATTAAATTATGTTGTTTTGTTTTTTTAATTGGTTCGTCAGAATAATTTCTTTTCTTAAACTGTCTTTTTTAATTTTTTTTGTGTCATCCTTTCAACTATTATTTTCTAATTAATGTATTCTCTCTAATTTATTTCTGTTGGGGTTATTTTGAAATGCACTTTTTCTTATTTTCTTATTTCATTCTTTTTTTTTTGTTCTGTTTTGTGTTTGATCTGGTGTGTGTGGCTAACTTTGGTAAGGATAAGTTTGTTTATTTATCCCTATTTGATGTGATGGTCAAAATAGAGAGGGATGGATAGGGGACAAAAACAATTGTTTCAAGCTTCCTAAGACTCCTAGAGGCTATCAAACTAGGTTTGCATTAGTATTCCCAACAGTAGCAACTCACAATTTAGGGGTTATTCTTTTGGAACGAAACTCATAAAAATTTTAAACTCAAATTACAATTTTATTTAAGTTTATGTTCTTTTATAAAATTTGAGTTTAAACTCGAGTTCAAGTTTTCCCTTCAACTCGAGTTCATAAACTCGAACTCAAATTAATGAACAGTATTTTTCCTATTCTTAAAAATATCATAACTTTTTCGTTTTAATTCTGATTGAGATGATTTTTTTTCTATGCATTCACAACGAAAAGACGAATAAAATCTCACCCATATACCTTATTAAAATTTTTCATCACCATTGAGCTTTTATAAAATACTATCTAAATACAAATTTAAGTTTTGACCCACCCAAATACAAACTCAAAAAGATTCTCAATTCAAATTATAACTCAAATGTGCATATCCAAACACAAACTCAAGTTACAACTTCAATTCACTTTATAATTCAAACTCAACTCAAGATCATCACTCAAGTCACCCTAACTCAAAAGTGCAAAAGAACAACTCCTTAGATTCTTTCTCAATGGTCATCATTACCAGTACAAAGTGGTATTAATCCATGGTTCTTTTAATACTTAAGATTGTGATATATTACAGGCAACATTTATTTAAAATATTATTACACGTTTTTAAAAATGAATAACCAAACGGAGTTTCAATTTTTTTTATTTTGAAAATAATCTCTGAATAAAATTATCAAACATATTTTCAGAAATGATTCTTGCACGAATCTCTCAAAACATTTCATTTCCATATTCATACACAAAACGGAATCATTTTGAAACGAGTTCAAACGTGCCCATAATTTTTTAAATGAGTTCCTACTTATTTTTTTCCTTATGTAATGCTTGTAATTTGTTTCCCTATGTAATGCTTATATGCATTTTAAAAATCATTTTCATTAAGATTTTGTGTTAGTTGTATAGTAACTAACAACTAATATATCTATTATTAGAAAATAAAAATAGCAACGCATTCAAAACTTAATATAAGGATGAACTCTTCAATTAAAGATGTGTATGTATATATATGTATATATATATATATATATATATATATACACACATACAGTCTTGAATTAAAAGAATGATTAAATAATTGCAGTCGAAGTGGATGCTAAATGAAGTGCACAGCGATAACGTTTTCAGCTCATAGTGAAGCAAGTGGCGGCTAATTTGGATAACTGTTGTCCAACTGATCATCTCAACCCAACCCTCAAGGGCTTTTGGTTAGTGACACTTTCATGTTGTCAATTGTTTTATGATTTTTTTTCTTTGAACGAAAAGATATTTCTAATTTTTGTTTTATTCAAAAAAAAAAAAAAAAAATCTACGGCCTAAATAGCCCTCAAACAATTTTTTTTCTCGCAATCCAACTATACCACAAAAGAAGAGTAGAAAAGAGGGAGAACAGATCGGCTAACTGGTATTGAGATTTAATTTATTATACTTTCTTACTTTCCTTTATTAGAAATTACATAGCTATACATGAATAGATATAGACAACTCTATGATTGTAGTCCCATTAATTGTAGGATGATTGTAGCTTGACATTTCTATAAATTTGGATATACATACTCATTTGAGATATGAATGAAAATATCCCAATTCATCACATCATCTCGGATTCAGAGATGGTATCAGAGCCTACCATTCATTCCAATAAAACCAACGTGATTTCCAAAGTAAACCAAACTCAGATTCTGTCGCGCTACTCAACCGAAGACATGTTATGTTCGCCGTTTCAACCGCCGTAGCATCATGCCGCATCCCTCTACTCACTAAAGACACATACTGCCACCGTCGCATCGAGTCGAACCGCTCTGCTCACCGAACCGTCATGCTTCTCTCATTTCCATTGAGTAAAAAAATTCGTTTCATATATATATATATATATATATATATACATACATACATACATACATACATACATATTTCAAGGCGTTTCATACTCAGTTTACCATATATATATATATACACGTTTCAATAAACTTTTATTTATATAAATACATATAAAAAAACAAAAACAAAAAAAAGAAAAAGGAGAGGAAAAGGTTAAAAAATAATTTAAAAAAAAAAATGATGAGTGAAAAATATTGAATTATTTGGGATAAAATCAATGTTTGGTTGTTGTACAGAAAATCACCTGAGAACTTACAGATGTACACAGTCATCTAACTGGTCACACTAAAATTTGATGCTTTGAACTTGCGGGATATCTAGAATGGAGGGATTATAGTCGTGATTCACGAATAAGAAATTGTAAAAGGAAGGAGGAGGATGTCGTAGACAAGAACTCTGCGTTGGTAGCAACTGCAGACAACGTTGTTAAGCTTTTAAATATTTCTACACATGTTAATAAAAATGCATGGATAATTGATTCTAGTGCTATTGATCATATGAAATTTGATTCTAGACAAGTGCCATATCTTAAACCATTCTTACGAATCTTTATTTCTACTGCCAATGGTACATTATGCTGCTTTGGGGAAAGAACGAAGGAGAAGAATGCGAAGAGACGAGAGGCAGCAACTTGGCTGGGTTTTCTTCTTTTTTCTTTCGTACTCTTTTTCTTCTCTCTTTTTTTTTTTTCCCCACTCAAAATCTACTTTTCCATGTTGTTGGTACACTTTTTTATTCAGAGTTTCTTTAGGTATTTTTCTTGTTCCTTTATAGGTGTTTTATGTCAAAATCAAGTGTTGATTGAGAAAAGGTATAGATTTGCTTTGGCACATATTTGTTGGGATAAAAAACAAGGTATATTTTCTGAACAACTCAAAAATACAAAGTAACAAAAATAAAGAACCCGTTACTAATAATTCAATCTTATAGTAGGACAAATCTTCAAAAACCATAGCAAAATCAACATCAAACATGTTTATTAAACAGGGTAAAAAACATAATCCAAAACAAGGAATAGTCATAAGCCTTCTTCAATTGGCTAATTCGAGTTGATAACATAATGTGAGAGAAAACATTATAACAATAAAAGTTAAATTTGAATTTTTGTGAGAAGACACAAACAAAAACTTGATTCGTAATTCGAACTAACGAAGCGAACGGGACCATAGTTGATAATAACAGCAGTTCTATCACGGTACATAACAATCAACTAAAGGAGTATTGTCCCTAATTCTTTCCAAACCTTTGCACAAAAAGTGAATTCGCAGAGTATTCATTGGATGGTCCATGACTTGCACCGAGTTCCTTCGTCTCTTCACGCAGACACAGATTCTTCAGTGGCCTTTGAGGAGTCCCTATCTCTGAAACCTAGCATCTTGTTTAATGCTCCAATATAGGCCTTGACACTTGAAACAACAATGTCCACTGCTGCCCCGTTCCCACTGGAAAACAAAAGCCAAAAAAAAAAAAAAACAAGTCGAGATTTATGTGCTGTGGACCTACAAGTAGAACAAGCATGCCATCTTGACGATAAGACAAATTCATACATGCCATACCTAAATGCCCGAGAAACCGGTTTTCTGGTTGAAGTGTCAGTAGGTGAGCATGCGTTTTCCCCTTGGATTAGGACACGGGTGGTGGCCATTGCATCGATGCCTTCTGTGAAAGCATTCATGGAGTACTCAAGGAGTGTAACAGGTTCCTGCATGGTGCAAGCAAATGGAAGAAGATTCCATCAAAGACTAGCCAACACCTCTCACACTCACAGATTCAAGCGCAAAGCAAATTTCTAATAATCAACTTCAATACCATCACGTGCCTATTGTTGGCCCTTACGAGAAACTTACCAAAAGAATCTAATCACAAGCAAGTCTAGAATTCCATGAAATCAAATGGGAAAAGGCTTTGAAGATTATGTGATCAGTGATTTTTTGTCTCTGACCTTTACAATGAGATCAACTGCTTTGTAGGCTGCCGCCACTGGACCTTTTCCTTCTGAAATAGCAACATAGTCTTTCCCATCTGCATCAACAAGTTTAACAGTTGCGGTTGAACCAGGAGTTCCACATGTGACCTGTGCCAAATTCATGCCATTTGGTGATTTAAATTACCTTGAAAATAATGAATATTAGAAGATCATGAGCAAAGTCAAACTGTATGCAGAATTACCTGTAGATCAACCAACTTCCAAACCATTTGTGGCTGAAAAATTTCATCTGAAACCAATGCTTTAAGGTCGGTGTCAGTTACTCTCTGCAAACAGGAAACAAAACAGATGACAAGACAAAAAATGCTTTTCTAATCAAGATGCATATAAGTAGACAGAAAAGAAAAATAAATTGTGCAATACAGTTTATGTAGATTGGAGCAAAAATCTGACGGGATAAATCACTGAGTATAAACAGATAACATTATGCAATTAATGTTTTAAATTAACCTTCTTTTGATCAGCAGTGGCTTTGAAACGCCAGAATATATTCCCAAGTTGATCATCATCAAGCTCATAACCCAGCTGCGAAGAAAAAATTAATCAACATGCAGTAGAAAAAGTAGAGGTACATTGTAATTTAGCTGTGCACTCCTCACACATGAAAATTAAAATACCTCCTCAAGTCGTTGCTTCATTGCGTGACGGCCACTGTAAAAAATCAAAAAAAGAAAAAGAAGAGCTATTATTGGAATTATTTGTAAACAAACAGTAACAAAAGAGAACAGAGACAGGGTAGATAACATCAAAAGTAACAACATTATTGTTGTCTCTCCTCCCTCCCTCAGACACACACACAGAGCATGTAAGATTCTTTGCCACTTTAGTTACCAAAAATAAGGTCCAAGAAAACAAAACTTTGTGCATACAACATAATACGGACAATTTATCATGTGTATAAGTTTGTGGGCATCAATAATAGAAAAACAATTGTTCAGGATACGCTCCAACACTTGCAAAATTTAATCCTTAATCTTTACTATTGCTTTCTACCTTCTCTAATTCCAAATTGCCTGACCAAATGGAGAAATAATAAACAAAATAGGTTTCTGCTACTTTTCACGAGTACTAATTCTTTAAAAAATGTCCGTAGAAATGGAGCAAGAAAATAAGTGGGAACCCCAGGGCCGTTATGATTTGGAATATAACCAGAAGCAAGGCAAATGTGAAGCATAAGATAAGTAGCCGTACAAAGGATACACAATTCAAGAACAATAAATTGAAAGTCATTCAAAGCTAAGTAGTCGTACCTAAGTTTCCCAAGGACAATACCACCTTCATTGAATCGTTCTAATCCAATATCTTCAGAGGCTATGATTTCATAAGTACCTTTGTGCTTAATCATCCCATCCTAAAAAACCAACAGCTATCTTGAGTTACATCAGTTTTGAAACTGTCTATGAACCGAAACAATGGAAAAGACATGCAAAACTGAAAAACTTGAATGAAAATGAAAATGATACCATGCAAAAGGGCATGTGCTATTACCCATACATTTCAAGGAGTCAATCATCTTAGTTTTCCAACCAGAGTAAAACGAGATGTGAAAATGAGAATCATGCATCATTGCAACAGAAAATTCATGAATACCAACCTGATGAATGCCACTTTCATGTGCAAAAGCATTGGCTCCAACGATAGCTTTGTGTGGCTGTACATGCAATCCTGTATAGCCTTCAACCTAAGGTTTCATTCACATTAAGAAATTTAATGAAAAGAACATTATTATTAAGGAACTAAATGAAAAAAAAAAAAAAAAAAAAAAAACATAATTAAAAGAAGGGGATGACAAATAAAAGCAATTGAGAAGCATACCATCTTGCTCGCCATCATAATGTGTTTGGTGTTGATTCCAGTGTGAAGTCCCCCCAATTCACGCTCACCACAACATTTCAATGTCATTACAACCTGAATATAAAATTCATGGAGAAAAAGGAAAACAGTTATTCAAAAAGAAAAGAAATTAGAGTAGCATACTGTTACAGTTGGCTCCTAATAGATCCACAAATGCTTTCGCACCAAATATTTAGACTCAAATCTGCTGTCCAATTTTAGTGTCTCAATTGGTGTCTAACCAATCAAATCATGCCATGTCATGTAAAAAACTTGGATTGCTTTTTAACTTACTCTTTTGTGCTTATCATGGGATCATGTGGTATGAATTACTTGGTTAGACACCAATTAAGACACTAAAAATTGGACAGCAGATTTGGATCCCTAATACACCTTCCTAGAAAGGCATTTACATATACAATTGAAGTTAGAAATGACTTGCAGAGGTAACACTTGTGAATCTTTGATAGCCAATCACAGGAAAGTAATTCCAACGTCAAATGACTTTAGACAGCTAAAGGGATCAATATATACTTGTCTGATAAGCCTTTGCTTAGGCAAGTGTATGTTAGGAAGAATAAAAGGAGTTAGGCTAAAGGGATTCAAAATGCGTTAGGCTCAAGTATGGAACATCCCAAGTGCGTTCTACAGGGATGCTTTTCTTAATGGACTCCGAGAGGATGTTCGCGCCGAGGTGAAAATGCACAAGCCAACGACTCTTCGAGAGGTTACGGAGATTGCCCAACAAATTGGGGATTGGAATGAGGCCTTGGAAAAGGTGGGACAATTGAAGAGGCCGAGTGGGTGGTTTGAGTCGCTTGTATTTCATTGTCAATTTTCTGGTTGTGTGAGTGGTTTGAGGCTCTTTGGCTGAGAATTATTAGGTTCCTAATAGAATGTTAATATGAGAATGACATCATGGAATTGGAATAAAAAAAAAAAAAAAAAAAAAAAAAAAAAAAAAAAGAAATATTCACTTTAATTATTCTTGGTCGTGATAACATCAATCTAATTTTGTCAACTTATAGCACGTCTAGAACTGGAACCAGATAGGTCAATTCAATCTCTGATCTAGAGGGATGATGTTAGTAAGTATACCAACCAACTAAAGTATTCAACATTCCTCAAGCAATTTAGGGACATTGGAGATGCTAATAATGGGTCTAGGACTTTATACATTTGCCTGTGAATCAAATATCATCTAAAGTGAGGTTGAAACTCCATAAAATAATAACTAGGGTCAAAGGGCCTTCGATCAAGGTTAAAGATGTTAGCTATTCAACTGTCGCAGTCTATTACCAAACTCAGATAAAAAGGATATTTTGTTAGAGGATCCTACACGATTCGAATTCAAACATGAATGTGCATTCTCATGGTCATACAAAATAAACAATTACCTCTTCCAACGACGCATTCCCAGCTCTTTCACCAATACCATTGACTGTTACTTCCAACTGTCTTGCACCTCCGCATGCCCCCTGAACATATATCAAATGAGGAGTCCGCATTTATAATTGTACTATGTCTGAGGAAAAGAAATGGCATACCGCTATTGTATTGGCAGTTGAAAGTCCAAGATCATTATGGCAGTGTGTTGAAATAATGACATTCTCAACTCCAGGGGTATTGGCTTTGATGTCAACGATCAATTTTTCAAATTCTCCTGGCAGAGCGTAACCCACAGTATCAGGTATGTTCAGAGTTGTTGCTCCAGCTTTTATAACTTCCCCCAAAATTCGATACAAGAATTCCCTCTCAGACCTGGTGTACTCCAGAGAAACAAAAACAAGTTAGGGAATTTCTTTCTAACAAACGCCAACACTTCTTTCAACCCAAGCCAACAGTCATAAGCTCATATATTCCCACACTTTTGTATCCTCACAACTCAACGCATCTTAGGCTATGCACTGAATGCATATGTATCCTTTATTTCAATATTGTTCCCCCTCATCAGAAGCTATTTTTTTAGCATTAATAAAAATATTTCCTTCAATTTTAAGGAGTAAAAAGAAATATTAGAAAAGAAATATGAATCATTACTTTCAACTAGGATGTGGATCAACATAAAAATAAGTTTTTTTCTGACTTCCAATAGAAGTTGGTATTAAAATTGCAATTTTTTCTTTTAAGAAAAACTAAAAAAAAAAAAAAAACACACACACACAAACACAAAACAGGAGAAGGAATTGGAATACAAACCTCCCAGCATCTTCAGGGCTAAACTGAACATCCTCGCATCCCAAACTCCGGGCAACCTTCACCATATTCCTCGCAATCTCAATCACCTGCTCTTTACTCTTCCGCAGTTCATACTCCATGTGAATTGGACTCGTAGCAATAAAAGTGTGTATCCTAGTAGAAACAAATTTAAAAAATATGTAAGTGTTCAACAAATTGTCCAGATCGCTTAAAATAGACAAGTCTATTCATAGATAGACAATTTCACCTACGAAACCTCTGCAAATTAGTAAGAAAAATTCAAATATTGTCACTACTTCAGATGTGGAATGCCTAAGCGATCTCAAATGAACTAACAAAATCAAATAAATTAAACTACTCAAATAATATTCTTAAATATTCAGTTATAAATAATTAATTAAATCTAAAGAAAAAAGAAAAACAAATTGAAAGCATGAAGAATCTAATTCCAGTACCTAGGTCTCTTGGCGTACTTGACGGCCTCCCAAGCCGTCCTGATATCGTTCTCATTGCACCTCGAGAGACCGCAGATGACCGGAACGTAACCGTCCTTATCGACGGCGTTGCCGACCTCCTTCGCGATCGCCTTCATGGCCTCAAAGTCGTCCTTCGAGGAGGCGGGGAATCCGGCCTCGATAATGTCGACGCCAAGCTTCGCCAGCTGCCTCGCGATGTCGAGCCTCTCCTTCGAGGTCAGCGACGCCCCCGGCGACCGTTCGACGTTGCGAAGAGTCGTGTCAAAGATGCGGACGTAGTGAGGATCGGAAATCCGGTTCGGGACGTACTCCGGCCGCCGTCTTCGGCCGGTAGCCGGCGGTTCCCCGTCGGAGCTCTGGCAGAAAACCACGAAGTCGGAGTTGTGCCTCCTCCTCCGGGGAGTGGGGAGGCTGAGAGAGGCTGAATGGGGAATGTAGATTCTGGTGTGGAGGAAGTGATGGACTCTGTGATAATGGTGGTTCTTAGCGGTGGTGGAGGAGGAGGCGGTGGTAATGGTGGGAGAGAATTTAGGGTTTGTAAAAACTGCGGTCGCCATGTACGGACGAAAAAGAAAGAGACGAAGATAGAGATGGGAGAGTTTAAGATCTCTGCGAATATGCAGGCAAGATTTATGATGAAAAGTGAGAGAAACAAAATCCCTAGAGATTATTTTAAGAGTTATCACTTTCCACTTTTTACGGATAAACTTTATCCTCATTTACATCATTCATTTAAATTTTTAATTTTAATTAAAATGTAATTTTATGTAAAAAATTTAATTATAATAAAAAAATTTAAAAAAATTAATATATTTTTTAATTATAATAAAATTAAAATTAAAAATTTAAATTAATAGGATGAATGAAATCTTATTTAAATTACACTTTTCAATTTTTAATTCGTTAACTTGCACTCATATTTTGATTCGGCTCTTACACAAATTGAATAAAAAATGTTCATATGAATAGTTTATCTCCACAATTTTATTTTAAAATTAAACTCAGTAACATTAACTCATGAACTAAATAGACTATAAATTTTTCTTTCCCACTATATATTATTTTTTTTCTTTCTTTTAAATAGTATATATTTTTTCCACTAATTATCCTATTGAATAATTTTTTGATTTATGTTCCTACTTAATATTTTTAAATGAAATGTTGTGAGTCTTTTTTTTTTTTTTTCTTTTTCCTTTTTCTTTGTCTTCTTCCTAATTCAATCTTACACTTTTTTTTCTCTGCTATATATTCTTGTTTTCTTCCTAGTTTCAAAAATATGATTTCTATGTTAATGAAACTAGTTCTTCAAGGTTATGTAATTTTGCCCCTGTTAAGATAACCTATTTTGAATGTGTTCCGATTTATTTGACAATTTTATTTTTTATTTATGCTGCTTTAAATATTTTTTCACTCTATTGCCCTTATTAAATTATGTTGTTTGGTTTTTTTTAATTGGCTCATCACACTAATTTATTTTCTTGAAATGTGTCTTTTTGTAATGTTTTTTAGTGTCATCCTTTCACTTATTATTTTCTAATAAATGCATTCTCTTTAATTTGTTTCTGTTGGAGTTATTTTGAAATGCACTTTTTTTATTTTACTCATATGTGTCCCGTGCTTAATTTTTTTTATTGTCATTTTTTACAAATTCTTTATTAGTATAATTCCCTTTCGATGCACTTTTATGTTCATATTAACATATATAGTTTTTCAAATGAGTCCTTATTTAATTTTTTCCCCTATGTAATGCTTATATGTATTTTAAAAATCATTTTCATTAAGATTTTGTGTTAGTTGTATAGTAACTAACAACTAACATATCTATTATTAGAAACAAACATAGCAACATATTCAAACTTAATAGAAGGATGAAACTCTTCAATTAAAGATGTAAAATAATAATAATAAAAAACCCTAGTCTTTAATTAAAAAAATAATTAAATGAATTGCAAGGCGATAACGTTTCCAGCTCTTAGTGAGGTAAGTGGCGGCTGATTTAGACAGCTGATGTCAAACTGACCCCCACCCTCAAAGAGCTTTTGGTTAGTGACACTTTCATGTTGTCAATTGCTTATGATTTTATTTCTAAGAGCAAAAAGATATTTCTAATTTTTGTTTTATTCAAAAAAAAAATCTACTGCCTAAAAAGCCCTTAAACAATTTTCTTCTGGCAATCCAATTATACCACAAAAAGAGAGTAGAAAAGAAGGAGAATAGTCTGATTAATTTAAGAGAATGTTTATTTTATGTATTTATTTATGAATATGAATCATGATTCATGATTTTTTATAATATTTTTCTTTCATAAAAGATATACATAAAATGAAAATAATTCTAAATTCATAAACCAAACATCCACTAATTATGTTTTTTTTTATTCTTTCCTTTTTTAAAAATTATATAGCTAAACATGAATAGGCATAGACAACTCTTATGATTGTAATGGGATGATTGTAGCTTGACATCTTTATAAATTTGGATGTATATACTCATTTGAATGAAGATATCCTAATTCGTCACATCATTTCTGATTGAAGGATGGTATCAGAGCCTAGCATTTGATTCATTCTAATAAAACCAGCGTGATTTCCAAAGAAAACAAAGCCTAGAATTCCAGATCTCCGTTACCGCCGTTCCCAGACCACCGAATTGATTTCTTCCTAAATCGTACAACGTTTTCAAAATCAAAGACTATCACGCCTCACAAGTTTTCCCCTACAAGAAGGGTTGCCGTCGAGGTCCTCCACCGGTCGCACCTCCATCCGTCATGCCTCCGCCCGTTGGCCCACGCCACTATTCAGTCACGCCACTCAATCGAAGACATGTTTTGTTCACCGTTTTCATCGTCGTAGCATCCAGTTGCATCCCTTTACTCATTGAAGATACGTTCCGCCGTCGTTGCATTAAGTCGCACAGCTCTGCTGGCCAAACCTGAGCATCCTATCGTACTTCTCTAATTTCCATTGAGTACAAAAAAAAAAATCATTTAATATAACACAGATATATATATATATATATGTTTGTATATATTTGTTTCAAGTCATTCCACACTTAGTTCATCATATATGTACACGTTTCATTAAACTTTTATTTATTTATAAATGAAAAAAAGGAGAGGAAAAGGTTAAAAAAAATAATTTTTAAAAAAATGACGAGTGAAAAAATATTGAATTATTTGGGATGAAATCAGTGTTTGGTTGTCGTACAGAAAATCATCTAAGAACTTACATATGTGCACATTGTCATCTGCCTGGTCACGCCAAAAGTCGATGTTTTTAACTTGTGGGATATCTTGAATGGTTGGATTATAGTCGTGATCCACGTATAGGAAATTGTAAAAGGAAGGAGGAGGATGTCATAGACATAAACTCTGCGTTGGTTGCAGCTGCATACAACAGTGTTAAGGTTTTAAATGTTTCTACACCTATTTTTATTAGCGTATGGATAATTGATTCTAATACGTTTGATTCTAGACAAGTGTCACATCTCAAACCATCCTACAAACCTTAATTTATACTGCCAAGGGTACTTCAACCCCAATTATTGGGGAAGGATCTTTGACCCTTACTAATAATTTAAATTTAGATTCTGTTTTAGCTGTTCTATCTTTAAATTATAACATTTTGTCAGTTTCCCAACTAATGATAGTCTTATCTTGTATTGTTATTGTTTGGCCTAAATTTTGTGTGTTTAAGGACATCCAAACACGGTAGACGATTGGTTATGGTACTAGGCGAGGAAAGCTATATTATTTAGACTTAGAGTCAAAGTTCTGAAAAGTTACATCAAGCTTTGACAGTAGATTGCTCTACAAAGGAGAAGAAGAAATTTGACATCTGGTTATGACATCGACGACTGGGACATGCATCCTTTAGTTACTTGAAGAAATTATATACTAGCCTGTTTGTGGGAACTAATGTATCTAGCTTTCAATGTGAGGTTTGAGAGCTAGCAACACGTCATCATGCTTCAGTTCCATTAATTTTAAATCCAAGTCCAGTCCCTTTAATGGTTATACATTCTGATGTTTAGGGTCCATCCACAGTTATCAATATGGTTAATTACTTTTATTGATGATTGTACCAGGATGACCTGGGTATGCTTGACAATGATTAAAAGTGAGTTTATTAGGAATAGTATCCTTAAAGCATGAGATGAAAAAAAGTTATTTATTATTTAATTAATAAAACAGTTTTTTAATTATTTATGTGCATGTGTTATAGGATACTTCATGAATATCATTGAAAAATTACGCAATTATTTATGTAACCTTAAATATTGTATATAAGTTTTATATACGAGAGGATAATATTTAAGGATAATAATTGAAATAGAGTTACAAAATTGTTGATTAAAACATTACTAATACATGTCATTCTTATTAAGAATGGAATGGTGTTATCCGCATCATTAATATAGATGGATATTGAATGAGTGTATTATGCCTAATGAGATTATGTCAAACTGGAACACAAACACAATTTGATTTTCTAATAATTTCCGTTAAGTATAGAATATCAAATTTGAGTCTTCCAATGGTTATATATAGAATGATCTTAATCCTTAGTTATTAATAGACTCCTATTTATTGATTCGTATTTTTTCATTTACTCGGTACGAGCTTCGAGATTCTAAATCATGTTCTTGTATCTTGGAAACATGACAACATGGATAGCCAAGGATGCTAATATAGGAGATAGAATCCATTTTTTCTTCTTTGAAGAAGTAGATAAATAATTCTCTTGAGGGTTGATTCGGTACTTGAATAAGTAACGAGCTCTTATTCTTGAATTGTTCCACTAGAAACTTGGAATTGCACTTTCGAAATTATTAATGTAATTTACTTCTAAGAACTTGACGTGTCCATTTGATATAGTCACTACATAAAGATCAATCCTCCATAAATAATTCATAATTAGAGCTAGATAAAATCCATTAACCTCTCTAGTTACATCTTTATCTTTTCATTGATTCTCTGTGAATAGTATATTCATAAAAGGAATTAATATGATTAATTATTAATTTTATAGGAGTTCAGAATTATAGGTCCATGAATCTCAATGTCATCCTTGTAATATTTGCAAGACAAGGTGAATTATTAAGTTTTAATATCACTCGAAATAAATAATGTGATTATTTAATTAAATTAATTTTAGAATACACTATAGTGGGACCACAGGAAGCCACACATCCAAGCATAGGGAGGTGTTAGGGGCGTGTAGCACAAGAAGAATTTAACTGGGATTTAGTTGCTTGCTCTCAAAATTAATTTGGTTTACTTGTTTTGACATGTTTTCCAATCAAATTTAAAAGGTAATTGAAGTTTGACTTTATTTAGGTTTGAATTTGAAGTAAAATTAGAACTGGATAAAAGGAAGAATTTATCTCATCCTCCTGCCTGAAATTTACACCAACCACAGGGAGATATCTTTGTGGTGTGGCCGGCCATAGTAGATAAGGAAGGGAGATAATTTTGTTTCTAAAATTAAATGAGAAAATATATTTTAAATGAGATTTAAAATAAAGTGATTACTAATTATCTATTAGTTAAAGCAAAAGGGATCCTCCTAATATTTTATAAATAGGAGATAATAGAAAATTTGAGAACACAATTTTTGCTCTCTATTTCTTATAGGTTGCCAAATTTTAGAGAGAGAAAAGAAAAGAAAATTCTTCTAATTCTCAGTTTCATCACATACATGCATTGATAGTGGTGAAATAGAAAATATCTAGTGATCAAATATGATAGTTCTATTTTGGAGCTCACACTCTAGGTCTTGCAGATTTCAAGCACTAAACGAGGAAGATTCGGGTTTTCTATGAAGGCTTGGAGCTTGGATCATTTGTGGTCAAAATAATTCAAGTTATCCACATAATAGATCGTTATGTTTCTATCTTTATAAATTAATATGATTAATTTATTATTGTGTAAATTAATATATACTATAGAGTATTTAAAAGTTTTATGAAAATTTTTATTATACACGATCCACACCTATAAGCTTCCTCAATATGTGAAATTCAGAAACCGACAATACCACAATGAAATTCAGTGTCTAGACTATGATTTTCTCACATCTAAGGAAGGCAAAATACCGAAATATGGTAACCAGAATGTGAGAAACTTGGATATAAGTGATATAAACTTGGATTCTAGTGGCGACGGCTCACAAATTGGACCAGTCAATCAAGAAGTGGGTGAATTGGATAGGAATGGTATAATTTTAGATCAAATAAGTGATGTAGACCCAATAATAGAAGAAGTGAGTCCGCCTCCAACTCCGTCTGAATCTGAGTCTCTCATTCCGCAAACTAAAGATGTGGCTCTACCTTCGTCTGACATACCATACCAATCACTTGTTGAGGATGTTCCTAACCCACACAGAAGACAATTACCACAACATCACACAAGAGGTATTCCTAAACCCACATATGAGCCTGAGCTTTCTAATAAAGTCAAATATCTCATAAATCATTTTGAGTCTAACCATTATCTGTCTGGATTGAATATGTCATTTATAAATCAATTGTCCAGTATATCTATTTCTAACAGTGTGCAAGAGAATACTAATTTTTTTTTAATAAAAAAAACCACTCTTTAAAATTTAACATACATGTGTCAAAACACTCAACACAAATTGCATACGCCCCAGAGCCGTCCATTTGATCTTCACACATTTTCCATTAAAAGAGGATGAATGTTTTTCTCTGCACTTCACAAAAGTTCACATCACAAATTGAGGTACAGAAACATCTTGTACCCTCGAAAAAAAGCCTTATGATCTTGTATTCTAACGATGAAATAAATAAATAAATAAATAAATAAATAAAAGGAAGAAGGTATATATATATATATATATATATATAAAAGTCTATTAAGTCATATTTGATTCCCTTTTTTCCTTTTCCTTCTCCGAACGTTTAATTTGAATTTCTTCATTTGGACTTCGTAATTGGAATTGTTTGCGTTCAAGATTTCTTTTCTTTTTTTTTTTTCTTTAAGCCAGCGGCATTGAAGGTCAATTAAATTTAATTGTGATCATTAACTCAGATTTGAAAAGGTAAAAATAAATAACTATTGATAATAGATTGTAGATTATATGGATATTATATATATATATATATATATATAAAGGATTGCTAAAGAAATAGTGATAATAGTTTTTAACACCTCTAATAATCCATGCAGCAAGTATTAAGCATGATGATAGAAAGAAAATTGGGGCAAATTAAAAAAAAAATGATTAGTTTATTATCAGGAATCAAATAATATTAAGCATAGAATAGCAGGTAAATTACAAACCTATCCATAAAATTGTGCAGGTAAATTAACAAACCTAAAAAGATCAAGATGAAGGTCAATAGAAAAAATGAATTTGATGAATATTTGCCATAAAGAGTTGGACATGCACACAACATTGGCACAAAGAAGAAAACAATTATTTATATCATGAGCTTGTGAGCTTGGTACATAGTATTATTTTAAGATTAGAATGTATTCCCACAAAAATAGTCTTCAATTTACCCATTAGAAGTTATTTTATTAAATGAAAAATTTTTGTTTCATGGATAGTGTGTAGACTAGGTTTTCATTTAAAAAAAGAAAACAAACAAAGTAACAATATGAGAAAATAAATGAGTAAACTTTGGGTATATTTAAGAGGTCTGTATTGAATACTAAATTAAATTTTTGGTCACAAATTAATAATGTTTAATCACCTACCTCATTTTTATATTCTTGTAGAGGAAAAATCGATTTTGTTTCTTATGTTTTTTTTTTTTTTTATCATCACGAACGGTGTATTTTCTACACCTTATAAAGTTTATCTCGCATACAAAGTCTGTATTTAGGAGGTCTGTATTGAATACTTCTGTAATGATACGGTGTATTTCCTACATATTGGCAACTTGTGTTATTTCCGTGAAAGATGTTGAAAGTTAATATTGTTGGAAACCTGTCCATAAAGTGGGATGTAATTTGTTATTTGTGAAATGACAAATGTCAGACATTATTGTTTTTGCTGATTTTATAAAATGAAATAAAGTTATGTTTTGACACATACTCAAGAGTGTTAGTGATATTGCTTAGCCCATAGACTGTTACCAACAAAAGAAGAGTCAGGGGAACCCTGCCTGACAAACTCTTCTGATACAGTTTAAAATAGATATTCGCAGTCTTAGGATTGATTGGGCAATCGAATCCGATTATGACTGTTAGATCGAACCATGTGATGCTGGTCTCGGGGCATGGGAGTTAGACTCTGTGGTTGATCTAGACATGCTCGCAACATGTTGAATAGAGCATGTGACTGATTAGGTTAGAGTAAAAACCGTTTACAGAACTCTAAACCTAATGATCACAACTTAAGTATATTTGTGTAATTATCTTAATCCTGAAGTGAATGCATAGCTCAACTTAATATCTCATGATCTTTGATTCACCAATGAGATTAGTTCACAGTTTTTGAATGACATCTCGGTCATTGGGATCATGACATTATTGAGTTGGAGTTATGTGATTCACAGATATGGAATTCGTAAGAAATAATATCACCTCATGTTTTATTGACGAGTGTGTGAATAAATAAACCAGGCCTGGTATTCAATGATGGTATTCATTGATTAAGACATCGTGACATGTGCAAGACATCTCACGAACATGTGTCTTTCTTATTCACAGTAAACTAAAGGAGTTGAGGAAATAATGATTGGAATGGTAAAACGGTAATATTTTATACCAGTCTGATCACTGATATTTACGAAGGATAATAATGCATTTACACTGTGGACCGTATGATAAATTGTATCAACACCATCAGAAAAATTAGCGCACATGAATCGAGAGATTATTCGGCATTGAACTTTTAGTGGAGTTGTACGATGTCGGAATTAAATATGTCGATAACTTATAGGAATGAGTTAGTCGAATATTGTAATTCCATAGCTTTGTTCATGTGGGTCCATTCGGTCTCAAGGCTAGCTCTAATAAATGGGAAAATAGAAACTGATATTTTGTTATATAATTATGTTTAAAATTCATTATGTTATTTTTCATTTATTTGATAATTGAAAAATAAAAGGAATGAATTTTGAATTTTGAAATTAATAGTGATTAATTTAAAATTCAAAATAAAATTTAAACATGATTTTATTTGGCAACTAAAGGAGAGAGAAAGTTTATATTATTTTGGGAAAATTCAGAAATCCCTTGCCATAAGAGGATTTCGAATTTTACTCCAAAAGGGGAAGTAAAATTCAGAAATCCCTAGCCATGTGGGGATTTTCGGATTTTAATCCAAGGGTGAAGGGGAAATTCGAAAATCCCATCTAGGGTTTGAGTTTTTGAATTTCCTCCTATATAAGGATATTTATTGAAAACCCTAACAATGAGTTTTTTGAGAAGAAAAAATATCACACACTTTTCTCTCTCTAGGGTGGCCGGATTTTAGAGACAAAATAGAAGGAAAATTGTTTCCTTAGGTTTTTGAAAAAGAGCCCACTCTCTCATCCCAAATACCATAGAGTCATAGCCTTGAATCAACGAGTGGTTTTTGGTGTGATCGTGTCGATAGATCAACGATCTTGTTTCACGGCAATTCTCCATCTTGGAACGTGAGATAGTGAGACAAGATCCTTGCGGTCATTTAATTCAATCGTCACAAAGGTATGTGTGATATTCTAATCCTTTGTCTATAAACATATATCATGCATGTATCTCTCATTGTGGTTTACGTTTAATTTGGAATTAAATGGATATGATAAAATTTTTGAAATTCCACCTACAATTATGTTGTTGTTCAAATGATTTTTTATCTACAAATCACAACTAGATCCTACAAATATGAGATTGGTTAATTAATTCACGAATGATTTATCGGCTGAATTAATTGTTAAATTAATTCTAGATAAATTGATTGAATTATTGTTTTAAGAGTTGTTTAATATGGAAAGACTATTATATGATTGTTTTGATCAGACAATTTCTCTATTGGGTTGCTTGAATCAAAACTGAGGCTCTGTACAAGTTTTCCGTGTTGAAAAACTAGGAAAACAACTTTCGCTAGTGTAGACCTATCATCCGGTTCATGAAGGACAGGTCGACCGGTCCGGTCGACCGGTTCATGAAGAAGAGGTCGACCGGTGAGTTATAACATCTTTGTCACCGGTAACTCACCGGTCGACCGGTTGTAACGCGTAGCGCGTGCTGACGTAGTAAAATTGACTCTGTATGTGAGATAAACTTTAGGAAACCTAATTGTTACTGAAGTATGGCTTCCTAAACACTATAAATAGCCCAGTAAGGTGAATTATTCATTAGATCACTTGACAGACTTTTTGGGGGCTATTTGTAAAAGGTTCCTTGGAGGAAAAATTATTTACTTCGCAAGAACAATTTTTCCTTTGACTCTCTTGTGGTTGGAAGGAATTCAAGAATATCAAGGGGAGATTGAACGACATGTGCCCACCCGCACTCCGATCGTGGGAATGAGAATAGCAAAGAAGACCAGTTGGTTGAGGCTTTTCCGATTGTTGTTTGGAACGCTTTGATCGGTCAGACGTGCACTTTCCTAAATCTCAAAATGTATGATTTAGATCTTTAGTATTTATGTTATATAGCATCATGAACATGTTCTTAGTTGGCTTTGACATTGATTAAAAAAATAATAAATAATGCTACAACATTCCTACAGAATGCTACAGCATTCTTACAGCATCTAAAAAAAATCTCTCAGTTTTTGGAAGTTTAAGAAGTTACAAGTTAAAAGTTAGTTTCAGTGATGGCTAACTCAGCAGGGTCATCACAAGAAGATCAGGACAAGACCGCATTCACATGTCCTTTTGGTACTTATGCCTTTTGGCGAATGCCATTTGGACTGTGTAACGCACCTGCCACATTTCAGAGGTGTATGATAAGCATTTTCAGTGACATGATCGAGAAATGCATGGAAGTATTCATGGATGACTTGAAAGTCTTCAGAGATTCATTCGACACGTGCCTTTTCAACTTGAAAGCCGTTCTGTAAAGATATGAAGAGAAAGGTCTCGTGCTCAATTAGGGGAATTGTCATTTCATCGTATCATCCGGCATAGTTCTTAGGCACATTGTTTCAGAAAGAGGAATCGAGGTCGACCGCTCCAAGGTTGAACTCATTTCCAACCTACCCACCCCCAAGGCTGTTAAAGATGTCCAAACTTTTTTGGGGGCACACCGGATTCTACAGGAGGTTCATTCAGAACTTTTCATCTATTGCGAGACCACTAAGCAACCTCCTAGCAAAAGATGTTGTGTTCCACTGGACACAAGAGTGTGAGGATGCATTCCAAACACTCATTACAAAACTGACTTCTGCCCCTATTATACAGTCACCAGATTGTAGCTTACCTTTTGAGATCATGTGTGATGCAAGTAATAACGCTATGGAGGCCGTTCTTAGTCAACGGAGGGAGGGGAAGCCTTTCGTTGTCTACTACACAAGCCTTACTTTGAATAGTGCTCAGATGAATTACTCAACTACTGAAAAAGAGTTGCTTGCTGTAAGATTTACTCTCGACAAGTTCCGTGCATATCTGATTGGTTCACCTATCACCATTTTCACAGATCATGCTACCCTTAAGTACCTTCTCTCGAAAAGGATGCTAAGGCACATTTAATTAGGTGGATCCTTCTTCTGTAGGAATTTGACTTGACAATCAAGGACAAGAAGGGAGTCAAAAATGCGGTGGCAGACCACTTATCTTGTCTTGAGTTTAATGATTCCGTTGAAAGTTCTGCTATTGGAGATGATTTCCCCGATGAACATCTCTTTGCTGTCACTATGATACCATGGTATGCTCACATTGTTAACTAATTGGTGACGGGCGAGATTCTATCTACCTGGGGTGCACAAGACAAGAGGAAGTTTTTGGTCGAGGTTCGTAACTTTTATTTGGATAACCCCTATCTTTTTAAGTATTGCCCCAACCAGATCATGAGACGATGCATCGCGGATGATGAAGTGTCTAGTGTCCTAAACTTTTTCTACAATGATGCATGTGGCGGTCATTTTTCTGTGAAGAAGACCGCCGCAAAGATGTTGCAGTGTGGTATCTATTGGCCCACTTTGTTCAAGGACACCAATGACTTCTGTCATTCCTGTGAGAGGTGCCAAAAGCTAGGTGCTTTGTCCTGTCACCATATGATGTCCTTGAACCCGATTCTCGTGATAGAAATATTCGACTGTTGGGAGATAGACTTTATGGGACAATTTCCACCTTCTTATGGATTCCTCTACATACTCCTTGCTGTGGATTATGTGTCTAAGTGGGTAGAAGTCGTGGCGTGCCGGAACAACAATAACACCACTATTGTAAAGTTCTTACAGGAAAATGTGTTATCTCAATTCTAAACGCCGCGTGCCATCATCATTGATCAAGGCACCCATTTCTGCAATCGTTCTTTTGAGACTCTGATGCGCAAGTATGGTGTGGTTCACAAAGTTTTGACTGCCTATCACCCACAGAAAAATGGCCAGGCAAAGTTAGCCAACAGAGAGATTAAGCAACTTTTGGAGAACACAGTTAATCCTGATCGCAAGGATTGGTCTCTGCGCCTTCCAGATGCACTTTGGGCATACCGTACAAAACCCAACTTAGGATGTCTCCCTACAGGGTTGTCTTTGGAAAAGCCTATCATCTACCTGTAGAGCTCGAACATAAGGCTTATTGGGCTACCAAAGCCCTCAATTTTGATCTCAGCGCTGTAGGTATCAATCAGAAACTCCAGCTATCTGAAATCGAGGAGTTAAGGAACGATGCCTATGATAATTGCAGGATCTATAAGGTAAAAATGAAAGTGGCTCATGACAAGAAAATCCTGAGGATGAACTTCAAGCCAAATCAGCGGGCTCATCTCTATGATTCCCGTTTGCATCTCCACCGCGGTAAGTTGAGGTCGCGGTGGACTGGTCCATTCGTAGCGAAACATGTTTTTCTGAACCTTCATTGATCTTTTGAGTTGGTAAAATCACTGTTAAACATCATTACATGGTTAGTGGTATGCTTGGTGCATATGCTTGAGGGATGGATTTTGGGTTAGATAGGAATGATCTTATGTAATAGAGCCTCATTTCTTAGTCATAAAAAAAAATTGAGTAAGAGCAACATTTCACAGATCATGTAGTTTGGTTGTAAACACAGTTGATGCTAGATAGCTATTTGTCAAAAGAACACCTTTCTACATTCACTTCATTATTGCAGGTTGTCTCTTACCAAAAAAAAAAAAGAGAAAAAAAAGAGTAATTTATTTTTCTATGCATTTTTTTTGCTCTTTGTTCGTTTCTGTAAATTTCTATTTGACTTGAATGAAATCCCAAAAGCTGATTTGTGGTAAGAATGGTGGTATGTTTTAGTTGATTAACCTATCTTTTGATCAATGTTTGTTTGATTGTTTGTCCTAAATTTTACCTTCTTCACACTGAGCGCTGATTGTTCTTTTTCCAACTCCATGAGAGAAAACCTTTGCACTCAAATATTTTTGACACCCTAGTTGAGACTTCTACTTGGTGAATTTTTCAAAGCTGTATGTGTTATGTTCCGTGGTAAGAAGGTTATGGTTTGGAGCACACACACACGACTTTGGAGTTATGACTGAAATAATCTTGATAGTATCTTTTGACTTCTTACTCACAGTTTGTTTAAAATACTCAGGTGACTAAGCTAATTGAGACTCAGATTTTCTTTGTGACATGATTTCTCTTGCACTTGGATTGCTAGAGACTAGCAATAAGCTGGTTGGGGGTTGTGATAAGTGCATGAAAATGCACCATAAATATTGCTTTTGATTTATATAATATTAAAATATTTAAGCTTTAATTAAACAATTCCATTATTTTTATTCAAAATATTTTAATTAGAATTTGTTTAGTTTTTGCTTAATTATTTACAGATGAAAGCAGTGTAAAAAGCTACACAAGAAAAGCCATAAAAAAAATCCTCCAATTGAGCAAAGCTTTTCAGCCGAGTGATTACGCCCAAACGTGTACAAAAACAAGAGGTCAATTGTAGTACAATTTAAACGGTTGATCCCATGAGGAAGTGACAAATCGAACAAGAAACGATTAGCAAATAAAAAGCTTTAGGAGATAAATAATAAAGTAAAAATAAAAGAGAATGGAATTTTTGTTGAGAAGTTTAAGTGTAAGAAAAATATAGGAGAAAATTATATAATTAAAACCGGTAAGGCGTCAAGATTCCCCTATATGCTTTGTTCACACGAATGGATTTTGATCTTTGAGATTACTCAATTGAAAGTTTCACATCCCAAACTAACAATTAGAATATATATATATATATATATATATATAAAGAACATGTGAATTAAAATATATTCGAGTGAGTAAAATTCTTACATTTAGTATTAAGAAAAATCATCTTAAGAGAAATCTAAGAGCGACAATATACTATGGGCAATATTGCAGTAAAAGACTACTCATAAAACAATATCTATCAATATATAGTATCATGCAACAATCACATAAAAAGAGCTTGACTAGATTTATATAAAAGTTGACAATAAAATATATCAATATGAGAAATTAGAAGAAGATAGAAGAAAATTAATCACTCAAATATATAAACTTTGAAGAACAAATGGAGAATCAAAATCCACTCAATATCACTTCACATATAGGTTTCTTTCTAACCTCACTAAAGAGAAAAAGATGTCTAAACTTAGGCTAAAAATTAACCCCTAATACCTCTAACAAAGCTCCAATTTATAGAGTCTTTGAGGATGTCAAAAAGCACTCAGCAAATAAACACAAATAAGGGGACATTTTACCCAAATAAATTGGATTTACAAGGCTTTAATCTGAGAGTGAATGCTGAAACATCCAACGGAACCAAAACGGATCGCTAGCTGAAGAATCCCAAACGGGTGGGACACGTGTCGCGCGAAGAAAGAAGAAACGTTGCTATGCCTTGGACACGTGGTGCACTGTGGGAGGAAAATGCTGCACACGGGACCCACACAGAAGAAGAGAGACGCTCGCGTGGAAGGAACTCGCTCAGGGGGAAGGGTTGTACGCGCCACATGCGCGTGCATGAGGGAGCATCTGGGTCCCATGCGACACCTGGCGGAACTCACTTGGAGAGCTGCTGAATGGCGGGACCTACGCGGAGAATAAAGGAGAACCGCTTGACGTGCGCGTGAGAAGAACTTGCCCGGGGAGGAGGGCTGTGCGCGCCAAGCGCGCGTGTGTGCGGGGATAGCTGGGTCCCACGCGGCAGAAGCGTGCTAGAAAATGACACGTGGCAGTGATAGGGCTCGCGTGGCTCGGCTCGGCAAGGCTCGGCTGGCAGACGGCTGCTGATGGGCTTCATTTTCTTTTTCTTTTGTTTTTGGCCCAAAAGTCTTATTTCCCTACAAAACAAATTAAATTAAATTAAAATCAAATGCTTCCACAAAATATTAATTCCACAAAAATATTTAATTAAAACTTAATTTATTTAGCAATTATGAACAATTTAAATGCATTTTCGTGCACTTATCACCGAGCAAACAAAGCCGATCAGAAAAGAGGGAAAGTCGTGCCGAGCTAGCTGAGCTGACCAAATTGCATCAGCTCCATGGGCCCTAACGCCCAACTCTCCCACGTTTCCTCAGCTTTCCTCGTACGCATCACCCGCATCACCTAGCCACTAGAACGTGTCCCATTCACACGCAATCATTAGCGCGTTCCATCCCAGACTCGCGTGGGTCCCATGCCTACTCAATCCAGCTGACTGCCCACTCTTCGCGCGCCAGCTGTCCAACGCAGACCCCTCACATGCTCAAGCTAGCCTGCGTTTCTCCTCTGCGCGTGACAGCTGTCTACCCCACTGTTCAGCGCCAGCACACTCCAACAATTCCATGCACTGCACGTGGCGAATTGTCTTCTCACTGCCAATCATGTTGCGACACATGTCCACGGAGTGCTGAGTCTAAATTTCTTCCCCAAAAATCAGAGCAAATTACCAGATTTCTTCCTCAAATCAAATATATGATTTCTCCTAATTTATGTGTAATTTTATTTTGTTTCCTTTTCTTTTGTAATTTTTTATTTTTATTATTTTTTTTTTTATTTGACAGGCAACCTCTGAACACTATAGATGAGAGGGTTGTTAGCCTAAGGTTTCACATTCAGTTTTTTGTCGTCTTGCTGTCAGTCTCATATTTTCTTTCTAAAACTTGTGAGAATGTTTTGCAAGCTATGCTAGAGTTCCCTTGGTGAGATTAGAGGTGAACTTTTCTTAGTGACCCAATTCAGAGTTTTGATTCCTGGTGCTGTAAAGTTTCATATCTGAATGAATTAAATCTCATCTATCTTTCATTTATTTTTCAAAATATTGTGTGCCAATTTTTATATAAGTTTAGTCACGCGTTTCTTATGTAATTATGTCATGCATTATTTTGTTATTCAAATTATTTTGTAAATTGTCTTTTACTGCAATATTGTCAAATTAATATATTGTCAATTTTAGATAACTTGTAATGATAATATTTCTGGAGTCAACATAGAGATTTAATTTATTCAATTCTTTTATTTTGTGAATCAAAACTTGAATTGGTGAACGAAACATTAGGGATTCTCGACACCTTACCGTTTTTACTACTAAATTTTCTTCATACAAATTTTCTTCTTTTTATTTTATTTGCAACAAAATCTCAAAAACTCTTCTTTTTCTTTAATTCACTTGTTATTTATTTTTCTCTAACGCTCTTATTTTGTTAATCTTTCTTGTTTATCTTGTTACCTCTCTGTGGATACGACCGCCCTTCTGTGCTACAATTGACCTTTTGTGACCATCACTTTTGAACGTTAATCATTGAGCATTCTTCTTTACTTAATTCACAATAAATTCTCCTATGTAAAACAAGGTTTTGAATAAAACCTCAATATACATATATATATGTGCATATTTCCACAATAAAAAAAAATCTTTGATATTTTTAATTGAAAGTGTGTTTGAAAATGTTTCCTTAGATTCTAATACTAGGAGGATGGTATGTTTATTGAGAGTAAATTTCACTACTGCACCTCAAATTTTTTATTTTTTTATTTTTACAAAATAGACCTCAAGCTATCAATTCTGACAAACTACATTCTGAACCTTAAAGTTGGTAACAACTAAGGTCTAATAGCTAATGAGACTATCAAATTGATAGTTCACATTGAGATACGAGATTTGCTCAGGAAAGGCAAAGCTTACCATTATTCAAACTAGGCTACATGTGAGTCTCATATTCTAAATTGTCAATTTGATAACGGTCAATTTGATTTAAAAGTTCGAAGCACAATTTGTAAAAAATTAAAAGTTTGAAGTGTGTTATGAAAAAAAAAAAAAAGTGAAGAAGTAGAGTTTAGACTATAATAGTATAATTTATTTTATATAAAATTGAAGGGTAATTCGACGAAACAATGTTGCCTATTAATTGAAGTTTAGGAACTATAGATGTTATGAATGAAAGTTCATACACAAACCATGATTCGACGAAATATACGTTTGGTTCATGGATTAGAACCATGTGATTAGAACCATTTTCAATTTATGTGTATTTTTTGTAAGAGAAAATACTATAGCGAATTACGAACCATGATTCGAATCAGGGAACGAATCCCCCAACCAAATAATTAGGTTAAAGGTCTTAAACATTACAATTGTATGGAAAAAAAATTAAAATAACACAAATACTAACCAGATTAGCTCAAACATCATCCGAATATAAATGATATTTGTCAATGCTATAATAGTATAATTGGCACAAAAAGTGTGAAAATCACGAACTTCATGTGTAAATTCTATTGTGTACCAATCCCAGCCAAATTTACTTTTTTTCATAATTATTAAGCGTTGAAATAAATTAAAAAAAGCTTTAATTTTTAAATAATTTGAAAATAACAAATTATGTTATTATTTAATAAAATTATCAACATATCAACTAAAAGTAATTAAATATTAAAATTTGACATATACTATATTTGGTGCCAAATTAAGTACTAAGTTTTTCATATGCAAAATTTAGCACTAAAAATAACAAGGCATTGCAAAATAATCTTCCTATCCAAATGTAAATTAAATATTGGCCGATTAATTTAGTATTGCATTGGAGATGATCTAAACATAATATAAACATAATATGTAAAGCCCGTATGGAAAAGTTTGTTTGTAGATATGACTTATCTACAAATAAATGTGACATAAAAAGCCCATAAAATCTTACATTTACTATTTTCCATACAATATTTACTTGTATCCAAAATATTCCTCTGTTATTTTTCTGAAACACTATTTATGTTCCTTTTATCATACAATATCTAAAGTGTACCTTGTGACTGTAGTTATTGAGCAAAAGCAACCTCTCAAGTGTTAAATTTGTGGAATTACTATTACTTTCATTATATTGTATTAATTTCCTTAAATGAAATTAAATTGTTTTCAAAACGTCAAACAAAATTAAGAAAAAAAAATTTTGAAAAACGACGAGGAAAACTAAGAAATTTCAAGAGGGCAGGGGCTATGCATTTTCATTCACATTTATTCATGTCATACCTCAATTTTTACATGTCAAATCCTATAGCGATCTCTGCATCATCACATCTGCGTAGAGGCTTATAAGGCATAAATCCATTACCAACTTCTTTCTAGAGAAGAAAAGATCCTTGAAAAGCTGGTCTTACAGCTCAAAACGCGTTAAATAGATAGAATTAGTCGATTGAGTACTCCGAATTCAACGACTGGAAATAATGCCAACCTAGTCTCTAACTCAAGATAACATACAAAAGTTGAAATCAAGTGTGAAGTTTCAAGGATTATAACAAGCTATCACTAGTACGTAACGACCAGTTCCAACGCAGCGAGAAGTTGAAGAATCAAGCCAAATCCATGGTTGAGGGAAGAGCTCTTGCTGTATTTCAAACTAGTTCTCTGTCCCAAAATATATAAATTATATAGCAAGGTTTTGATGCCTTTAGCAAAAGGGTCAAAATGACATGGCCTTTAATAAGAGGTAAAGCAACAAATTATGAGACAACATCCAAAACAACTTTGCACTATGTATCACCCAAAACGGTAGGGTTGAGGACAGTAAAACGACAAACATTTAACAAACATCTGCAAAAAATTACTAAGTGAGATTTGGATGACACCTTCATCATGAGTTCTTTTTTTTTTTTTTTTTGTTTTTAATAAATGCCACCTTCTTGATAAGATAAATTCATCTCTTAATTAGTAGCCTGCACGGGAGTATCGTTGGGTAAAAAAATATCAACTAAAAATACTCTTTTTTGACATTTCATTACTAGCTAAACACATGATCCATATTTTTTGTTTTCATGAAGATGCTAATTGGACTAGAGCTAAGTTTTTCAGCTCTTGCCATGTTAGTTTCTTTCCTAGACTGTCATTAGTTGCATTGAATATGTCAGGGGAAAGCCAAAGTTTTCCTCTCTAGTAGGGGGCCATGCGAGGGAGACATGCGTTGGGACAAAAGAAGCGCGGGAAGACAGTAGTCGCATGAGGGAGATCCGTGCCGATGACAAATCTATCTTTAGTAGTCTTACAAACAAAAAGATTAAAAAATAAAAAATAAAAAAACGCCAGATCTCTAGTAATGTATTATAACATATGTTATTAATATTAAGATGAACAATTTCTTTTATTTTGCACGATTCTATGCTTTTAATCACTATGTTGTTTCGTGGTTAATTGGGAAACGCAAACAATTCTAGCTCACTTGTTTTGGTTCACTTTTAGTTTTGTTTTTTTGTGGTACATAACAATCAACTATAGAGTTTCTTCATTGCACAAAAAGTGAATTAGCAGAGTATTCATTGGATGGTCCATGACTTGCATCGAGTTTCTTCATCTCTTCACGCAGACATGGATTACGACACGGGTAATGGCAATTACATCGATGCGTTCTGTGACAGCATTCATGAAGTACTCAAGGAGTATAACAGGTTCCTGCATGGTGCAAGAAAATGGAAGAAGAATCCATCAAAGACTAGCCAACACCTCTCACACACACAGATTCAAGCGCAAAGCAAATGTCTAATAATCAACTTCAATACCATCACGTATCAACTTCAATACAAGAAACTTACCAAAAGAATCTGATCACAAGCAAGTCTAGAATTCCATGAAAACAAATGGGAAAAGGCTTTGAAGATTATGTGATCAGTGATTTTTTTTTCTCTAACCTTTACAATGAGATCAACTGCTTTGTAGGCTGCCGCCACTGGACCTGTTCCTTCTGAAGAAGCAACATATTCTGTCCCATCAGCATCAACAAATTTAACAGTTGCGGTTGAAAGACCAGGAGTTCCACATTTGTACTGTGCTAAATTCATGCCATTTGGTGATTTAAATTACCTAGAAAATAATGAATATTAGAAGATCATGAGCAAAGTCAAACTGTATGCAGAATTACCTGCAGATCAACCAACTTCCAAACCACTTCTGGCTGAAAAACTTCATCCATAACCAATGCTCTAAGGTCGGCATCAGTTGCCTGCTGCAAACAGGAAACAAAACAGATGTGACAAGACGAGATGCTTTTCTAATCAAGATGCACATAAGTAGACAGAAAAGAAAAATAAATTGTGCAATACAGTTTATGTAGATTGGAGCAAAAATCTGACGGCATAAATCACTGAGTATAAACAGATAACATTATGCAATTTAGCTGTGCACTGCTCACGCAAGAAAATTAAAATACCTCCTCAAGTCGTTGCTTCAATGAATGACGGTCACTGTAAAAAAAAAAAAAAAAAAAAAAAAGAGCTACTACTGGAATTATTTGTAAGCAAACAGGAACAAAAGAGAACAGAGACAGGGTAAATGGAGAAATAATAAACAAAATAGGTTTCTGCCACTTTTCACGAGTACTCAATTCTTTAAATAATGTCTGTACAAATGTAGCCACAAGCAAGACAAATGTGAAATATAAGATAAAAGCAATTGAGAAGCATACCATCTTGCTCGCCATCATAATGTGTTCGGTGTTGATTCCCGTGTGAAGTCCCCCCAATTCACGCTCACCACAACATTTCAATATCATTACAACCTGAATATAAAATTCATGGAGAAAACGGAAAACAGTTAGGGTTCGTTTGGTATAAGGATTGAAATCAGGGTGATTTGAGTCATTTGATTCAGATCCATGATTCATGATTTGAATCATGATTTAGAGTGATCAGAACTTTCGTTTGGATGTGTATATGCATGATTCTGATTCTAACCTGAAATGTGATTCGAACCAGTGTTTGGTTGTCTTATTTTCTAAATTTGAATCATGACCAAAATAAATATAATTTAAGAAATTATATAATAAATATAAATCGTTACGTGTAATTTAAAAAAAAATATATAATTCATCGTATAATTAAAAAAATAAAGTATTAGAAAAAAATTATGCAAATAATTATAACTTAAAATTATAACAAGCTAAATGAGAAATATATAAAAAAAAATGTGAATTAAAATTATATTAAAAAGCCAAACATTACTTGTCTCCCACGAGCAACAATTTATAACAAGCCAATTAGTAGAAAAAAATTCGCCACATCAGATACGAGAACAATTATATAATAAGCCAATGAGAAAAATTCTCACCCGCATGTCAAATCACCATGTCATATCACCTTTTTTTACTGTTCATGGGGTTTCAAACGGGTGAATCAAGGGGGGGCTTGATTCCAAAATCAGGCCCTAAAATGATCCCAATCACTTTTCTAATCCCATTTTTTACTGTTCATTTTGTCTTTCCAAACACTGATTTGATCTTAATCAAGGGATTTGAATCCCTCAATCCCCCAACCAAACATGCACTTATTTAGAAAGAAAAGAAATTAGAGTAGCATACTTTTACAGTTGGCTCGTAATAGATCCACGAATGCTTTGGCACCTAATATACGGACTCAAATCTGTTGTCCAATTTTAGTGTGTTAATTCGTGTCTAACCAATCAAATCATATCACGTCATGTAAAAAATTTGGATTGCAATTTAACTTACTCTTTTGTGCTTATCGTGGGATGATGTGGCATGAATTACTTGGTGACACGAAAAATTGGACAGCAGATTTGGATCCCTAATATACTTGCTTCCTAGAACAGCACTTAAAAATACAATTGAAGTTAGAAATGACTTGAAGAGGTAACACTTGTGAATCTTTGATAGCCAATCATAGGAAAGTAATTCCAACGTCAAATGAATTTATAAGACGACTAAAGGGATATATCAATATATACTTGTACAATCCATTTCTCTACTCGGAGCAGAACCTCAAGATACTGTAACCGAACAATTTTAGTGCTTTAAGAAGGAGATGTACGGTAGGTGTGTTGCAGCATTACAAAATGTGTTAGATACTAGCTCTTAGTAAGTTAATAACTAGGGGGAAGGACAATAAATTGGGTTTGGACGTAATTTCTAAATTATGTTAGTGCTGATTTTTCTTGGGCTTGGCTAGGATTAGTGGAAAGGTATAAAAGGGAGGTAAGGGGCAGAGTTGGATCATTCTGAGTTTAGAAGTCCCTGGAGTGCTCGAATTCTCCAGCCTTTTCATTTATTTCCATTTAGTAGTGTAATTGGTGATTTGATAGTGAATATCAATAAAAGAACCCTTGATTTCTATCATATTTCCTTGTCAATTTCCGGTTGTGTGAGTGGTTTGAGGCCCTTTGGCTGAGAATTATTAGGTTCCTAATAGAATGTTAATATAACAATGACATGGAATCAGAATTAAAAAAAAAAAATCATTTACTTTAATTATTAGGTGGTCGTGATAATGTCAATCTAACTTTGTCAACTTATAGTACGTCTAGAACTGGAATCAGATAGGTCAATTCAATCTACGGTCAGGAGGGATGACGTTAGTAAGTATACAGAACAACTGAAGCATTCCACATTCCTCAAGGAATTTAGAGACATTGGAGATGCTGATAATGGGTCTAGGACTTCATACATTTGCCTGTGAATCAAATATGACCTAAAGGGAAATTGAAACTCCAGAAACTAATAACTAGGGTGAAAGCGTCTTCAATCAAGGTTAAAGATGTTAGCTATTCAACTGTTGCAGTCTGTTACCAAACTCAAATAAAAAGGATATTTTGTTAGAGGATCCAACATGATTCAAATTAAAAGATGAATGCGCACTCTCATGGTCATACAAAATAAACAATTACCTCTTCTAACGGCGCATTCCCAGCTCTTTCACCAATACCATTGATTGTTACTTCCAACTGTCTTGCACCTCCGCATGCCCCCTGAACATTTATCAAATGAGAAGGGTCCGCATTTATAATTGTACAATGTCTGAGGAAAAGAAATGGCATACCGCTATTGTGTTGGAAGTTGAAAGTCCAAGATCATTATGGCAGTGTGTTGAAATTATGACATTCTCAATTCCAGGGGTATTGGCTTTGATGTCAGCGATCAATTTTTCAAATTCTCCTGGCACAGTGTAACCCACAGTATCAGGTATGTTCAGAGTTGTTGCTCCAGCTTTTATAACTTCCCCCAAAATTCGATACAAGAATTCCCTATCAGACGTGGTGTACTCCAGAGAAACAAAAACAAGTCAGGGAATTTCTTTCTAACAAACCCCAACACTTCTTTCAAACCCAAGCCAACAGTCATAAACTATGTATATTCCCACACTTTTTTATTCCGACAACTCAACGCATCTTAGGCCATGCGCTGAGTGCATCTGTATCCTTTATTTCAATATTGTTCCCCCTCATCAGAAGCTATTTTTTTAGCATTAATAAAAATATTTCCTTACAATTTTAAGCAGTAAAAAGAAATATTAGAAAAGAAATATGAATCATTACTTTCAACTAGGATGTGGATCAACATAAAAATAAGTTTTTTCTGACTTCCAATAGAAGTTGGTATTAAAATTGCAATTTTTTCTTTTAAGAAAAATTTCAAAAAAAACACACATACACACACACAAACACACAACGGGGAGAAGGAATTGGAATACAAACCTCCCAGCATCTTCAGGGCTAAACTCAACATCCTCGCATTCCAAACTCCGGGCAAACTTCACCATATTCCTCGCAATCTCAATCACCTGCTCTTTACTCTTCCTCAGTTTGTACTCCATGTGAATTGGACTCGTAGCAATAAAAGTGTGTATCCTAGTAGAAACAAATTTTAAAAAAATGTAATCAATTCAACAAATTGTCCAGATCGCTTAAAATAGACAATTTTCAAGGGTATTCATAGATAGACAATTTCACCTACGAAATCTCTGCAAATTAGTAAGAAAAATTCAATTTTCAAGGGTCTCATATTTTCTACCTATTGCCTCTGATTTACAATATTCTAGGTCTACCCTTCTCTGACCCCTGTTTGGTTCTCTTGGGATTCGAAGCATATGAAAATTTATTATCTATGAAGGTGTTGAAGTTTTAGAATTAAGATCTTAACCTCTAAATTCCTCCCAAAAAAAAAAAAAAAAAAAAAAGATGTTAAGCTCTAACTAATCAAATATTGTCACTACTTCAGATGTGGAATGCCTAAGCGATCTCAAATCAACTAACAAAATCAAATAAATTAAACTACTCAAATAATATTCTTAAATATTCAGCAACAAAAAATTAATTAAATGTAACGAAAAAAGGAAAACAAATTGAAAGCATGAAGAATCTAATTCTAGTACCTAGGTCTCTTGGCGTACTTGACGGCCTCCCAAGCCGTCCTGATATCGTTCTCATTGCACCTCGAGAGGCCGCAGATGACCGGAACGTAACCGTCCTTATCGACGGCGTTGCCGACCTCCTTCGCGACCGCCTTCACGGCCTCAAAGTCGTCCTTCGAGGCGGCAGGGAATCCGGCCTCGATAATGTCGACGCCGAGCTTCCCCAGCTGCCTCGCGATGTCGAGCTTCTCGTTCGAGGTCAGCGACGCCCCCGGCAACTGCTCGCCGTCGCGAAGAGTCGTGTCAAAGATGCGGACGTTGTGAGTGTCAGAAATCCGGTTCGGGACATACTCCGGCCGCCGTCTTCTGCCGGTCGCCGGTGGTTCCCCGTCGGAACTCTGGCAGAAAACCACGAAGTCGGAGTTGTGCCTCGTCCTCCGACGAGTGGTGAGGTTGAGAGAAGCGGAATGGAGAGTGTAGATTCTGGTGTGCCGGAGAGTTGTGACTCTGTGGTAACAATGGTTCTTAGCGATGGAAAAGGAGGCGGAGGTGGTAATGGTGGGAGAGAACTTAGGGTTTGTAAAGACGGCGGTCACCATGTACGGGTGGAAAACAGGGAAAAGAAGATAGAGATGGGAGAGTTTAGAATCTCAAGTCAGAAAAAAGATGATTTTTAAATGTCAATTTAAGAGCTCAAATTATTTTCCATTTTTTAAAAATAAATGATGATTTTAAAACTCATTTTAAAATAATTTTATTTTTTTATAAAAATAAAAATAAAAATATTTTTAATTTTTAAAAAAATTATTTTTAAAAATATATTTAGTAGTTTTATTAATAAATTATTTTTAGTGTAAGAAATCATTAATATTTTTATTTTTCTCTTATTTGAGAGATGAGAAAATAAAAATAAAAAATGAAAAACGATTAAAAGTCGTTTTTTTATTTTCTGTCTTTTTATACTAAATTAAAAATCGTTTTCATTTTGTTTTTTTTATTTTGTTGCGCCAAAAACTGTTTTAGAAACGTTTTTTTCTCAAAAAACGTAAAAAATAAAAACGGGATCAATTCTAAATACGGACAAAATCTCGATTTAAATTATACATTCCAACAAATGAATTTTAAACTCATAAATTTTATTTTATTTTTACACAAAATTTGAATTAAAAATGTTCATATTAATAGATTATCTCACAAATTTTAAATTTAAAATCAAATTCATTAAGTTGAGCCCATAAATTAAACAACCCATAAACTTTTCTTTCCCACAATGTATTATTATTTTTTCCTTCTTTTAAATATGATCCTCGTAAATATATTTTTCACTAATTATCCTATTAAATAATTTTTTTTATTGATGTTCCTACGTAATATTTTTAAATAAAATGTTATGAGTCCTTTTTTTCTTTTCCCTTTTTCTTTGTTTTCTTCCTTATTTAATCTTACCCTTTTTTTCTCCACTATCTATTCTTGTTTTTTTTTTTTTTTTTTTTTTTCTAATTCAAATATCAACTCAAAAATATTATTTCTATGTCCCAACCTAATTTTGTTAATGAAACTCTTAGTTCTTCATTGTTATGTCATTTTTCCTGTTAAGAAAAACTTTTTTCTCCATTATATATTCTTGTTTTTTTTTTCTTAGTTTCAAATATGAGCTCAAAATATTATTTCTATATCCCAACCTAATTTTCTTAGAGAAACTCTTAGTTCTTCATTGTTTTGTCATTTTGTCTCTGTTAAGATAACCTATCAAATGTGCTAATGTTTATTTTATAATTTTATTTTTTTATGCTACTTAAAATATTTTTCACTCTATTGCTCTTATTAAATTATGTTGTTTTGCTTTTTTATTTGGGTTAACACAATAATTTCTTTTCTTGATATGTGTCTTTTTTAAATTTTTTGTGTGTCATCCTTTCAGCTATTATTTTTTAATAAATGCATTCTCTCTAATTTGTTTTTGTTGGACTTATTTTGAAATGCACTTTTTCTTATTTTACTCATATTAATATAAATCCATTCATATGTGTCCGTGCTTTATTTTTCTATTTTCATTTTTTATAGATTCTTTATTAGTATAATTCCCTTTTGATGTACTTTTTTGAAATTGTTATAGTTTTTCAAATGAGTCCCTATTTAATTTTTTCCCTATGTAATGCTTATACGTATTTTAAAAATCATTTTCATTAAGATTTTGTGTTAGTTGTATAGTAACAAACAACTAACATATTTATTATTAGAAAACAAAAATAGTAACAGATTCAAAACTTAAAATAAAAATGAAGCTCTTCAATTAAAGATGTAAAAAAAGACCTAGTCTTTAATTAAAAAACAATTAAATAATTGTAGCCGAAGTGGATGCTAATGAATTGCATAACGATAACGTTTACAGCTCATAATGAGGCAAGTGGCAGCTGATTTGGATAATTACTATCCAACTGATCAACTCAACCCAACCCTCATGGGCTTTTGGTTAGCGACACTTTCTTGTTGTTAATTGTTTATGATTTTTTTCAAAGAACAAAAATATAGTTCTGATTTTTGTTTTATTCAAAAAAATCTACTACCTAAAAAGGCCTTAAACAATTTTCTTGTTGCAATCCAACTATAACACAAAAAGAGAGAGCAGAAAAGAAAGAGAACAATCTGACCGGCTAACTGTTGCTGAGATTTAAAAGATTATGCTTTTCTTATTCTTTCCTTTATTAGAAATTACATAGTTATACATGAATAAGCATAGACAACTATCTGATTTAATTGTGGGATGATTGTAGCTTGACACCTCTATAAATTTGGATGTACCTATTCATTTGAGATATGAATGAAAATATCCCAATTCATCACATCATTACTGATTCAAAGATGGTATCAGAGCCTATCATTTTATTCATTCCAATAAAACCAATGTGACTTCCAAAGTAAACCAAACCCAGATTCAGTCGCACCACTTAATCAAAGACGTTTTTTGTTCGCCGTTTCCGCCGCTGTAGCATCGAGTCGCATCCCTCCACTCGCTAAAGACACGTTCTGCCACCGTCGTATCTGAGTTGCACCGCTCTGCTAGCCGAACCTGGGCATCCAATCGTGCTTCTATCATTTCCATTGAGTAAAAAAAATCATTTCATATATATATATCAATTCGTTTCATACTCAATTTACCATATATATATATATATATATACGTTTCATTAAAATTTCATTTATATGAATACATATAAACCAAAAAAAAAAAAAAAGAAACAGAAGAGAGAGGAAAAGGTCAAAAAAATAATTTAGAAAAAATGAGAAGTGAAAAAATATTACCATTTGCCCATCTAATCATGTTAAGAGAAGAAGAATGCAAGCAGCGGAAATGCAAAAGAGAAGAGCAAATATTCATGACCCAGAGAAATCAGTGTTTGGTTGTCGTACAAAAAATCATCTGAGAACTTACAGATGTACACAGTGACCAAAAGTCGATGTTTTGAGCTTGTGGGGTATTCAGAATGGTGTGATTATAGTCGTGATCCATGAACAGGAAATCGTAAAAGGAAGGAGGATCGTAGACAAAAAATCTGTGTTGGTAGTAGCTGCAAACAACTTTCTTAAGGTTTTAAATATTTCTACACATGTTCTAATAATGTACGGATAATTGATTCAGGTGCTACTGATCATATGACCTTTGATTCTAGACAAGTGTCACATCTAAAATCATTCTTACAAACCTTTATTTCTACTGCCAATGGTACTTCAACCCCAGTTATTAGGGACAGATCTTTGACCCTCACTAATAATTTAAATCTAAATTTTATTTTAGTTGTTTCATCTTTAGATTATAACCTTTTGAACAACATCCTTATCTTGTATTGTTATTTTTTAGCCTGAATTTTGTGTGTTTAAGGACATCCAAACAAGGTAGACGATTGGTTATGGTACTACGCGAGGGAAGCTGTATTATTTTAGACTCAGAGTCAAAAAGTTCTGAGAAGTTACATTAAGCTTTGACCGTAGGTTGCTCTACAAGGGAGAAGAAGAAATCTGACATTTGGTTATGACATTGATGACCAGGACATGCATCCTTTGGCTACTTGAAGAAATTATATACTAGCCTGTTTGTGGGAACTAATGTATCTAGCTTTCAGTGTGAGGTTTGAGAGTTAGCAAAAAGTCATCGTGCTTCATTCCCATTAATTTTAAATCCAAGTCCAGTTCCTTTTATGGTTATACATTTTGATGTTTAGGACCCATCCAAAGTTACCACTATGGGTGGATCGATATGGTTTGTTACTTTTATTGATGATTGTACCAGTATGACTTGAGTATGCTTAATGAAGATTAAAGGTGAGCTTGTTAAGAATAGTATCCTTAAAGCATGAGATAAAAAAACATATATTTATTATTTAATTAATAAAATGGTTTTTCTAATTATTTTTGTGCAAGTATTATTCACTTCATGAATATCATTAAAAGATTACGCGATTATTTATGTAACCTTAAATATTGTGGATTAATGCCCAAAAGTGTTATTCACAAGCGATCAATTGTAGCATAGAAGGACGGTCATATCCGCAGAGAGGTGATGAAAGTAACAAGAAATATTAGGTAAAAAATACGTTAGAGAAAAATAAACTGACAAAATAAACTAAAGTAAGAGTGTATTTTAGAAATTTTGTTGCAGATAAAATGAAATGAGAGAAGATTTGTGTCACACCCGATCAAATTAATTGACATTGTTAACTAATCTGAGATTAGTGGAAGGTTCTGCGTTATAATTATTACATAAATGACTTTTCTCCTTTAAAATGACTGTTTTTAGAAATTGACGCTTCTGTCCCCTGAATAGTTTTAAGTGTTGGTAACTAATTTTTCAGAACAGGAATGGTGGGTCATTCCATATTCTATTAAAATTGGGCTTTGAAGTCTAATAATCAAATTTACACAAAAAGTCCAACCCCTTTTTTCCTTTTTTTCTTTTTCTTTTTCTTTCTTTTTCTCGTTTTCGCTACTTCTCTCTCTCTTCCACGTACTCTCCTCTCCCATATCTTTCTCTTTCCCTCTCTCTCCACGCTGGCCATCTACCACCGATGACATTTATGTGTCATTTCGTGACACAGCCCATACCATCGGAAAGCTCTTGACGAGCTAGACTTGTTGAGATACCGCACTACCTCCATCTTCGCAAGAAACAGCGCAATCGCTGGCAAAATGTTTGAAAACCACCAAAATTTCTCACCGTCGTAACTTTGTCGTCTGACCTCCAATTGGAGTGATTCCGGTCTTCATGGACTCAACTCAAAGAGACAAAGAAAGCCCAACTAGCAGAAGCCTTCGATTCTCACCAAAGCTACCTTGCCGGAGCTACGAAAGTCGGTTGCCGCTTGCCGAATTATGCCTTTTTGACTGTCGTGAGTGTCATCATCGGGCTCGTTAGACTCAAAACAGAATGTTGAGCAAAAGCCCTAACTTAATCTTGAGGTCCCACCACCGATTGCTAGAGATTCGAGCTCACCGCGATCGTTGCCGTGTTGTAGCTTGGTTCCAACAATCTAGCCATTGGATCATCGTTATTTTGGTGTTAAAATGCTAAGAATAAAGTGGGTAACAAAACCCGCACGTCAATTTTGTCAATCCAAGGCCAGAAGTTTAAGATTTGAGTTGTTAGATTTTACCGACGTTGCTAGTCCTAATCTGTACTGTTAGGGGCCGAATTGGGTGTAATTGACTGCACCATTAAACTCAAGAGGGTTGATTTATAGGGGGTAGGACCCAAGTTTTCAGCAGAAAAACTTTCCGAGAGCCTCCGCTGCCGCTGGTGGCCAGATTTTGATGAGCTTCTGTTCGGCAACCTCCGGACCTCCGTTTGATGATCCGAAACAATAGCCTAAATCATTTCCACGTGTGGAACGCAATGGTGACCTCTATTTGTGCCAATTCCATTATGTTGAAAAGTCTACCGGTACAGTGCACAGATCATGGTGAATCGAATCGATTTGTGGAAATCAGAGTGAGCTGTGGAATTGTTATCCAAGAGATAGCATATTCATGTACATACCCTTAATAGCCTTGTTCTAAATGTTATTTTCCTATGAAAATGCTATGAAATCAGAACATATTGGACATTGTAGAGATTTAAAGAAAAATGATTTTAAAGGAATAGCATGAATTATGCTATTGAACTTTTATTGGCTTGAACTAAGGTTTTAAAGGATATATTTTCTTAAAATGAGATATTTGGAGAACTGGTAATATGCATGATGTCCTAGAGATCGAAGTATGGATATCATATCCCTGTGAGCATGTCCCGAAACCAGTACGGGTCACTTCGGTGGTGATATCATGGCTTTGTAATAAGGTAAGTGATTCAGCATAATTTTATAAATTGCTTACTTGAACACGGAACTTAAGATTTATGATTGTTTCCCTCATTTAAAGGATGTGTTAGTTCTAGATGATATGTTTGGATCGCGTACTCTTTTATTTCCTACTGGGCTTTTCGCTCATTTTTTTCTCTATTTTCAATGTATTAAACACCTCTAGTGTTAGCAGTTTTAGATTTACAATATGGCAAGTGGATGCTAATGGATTGAAGGCGCGAGATTCGAAGTAGTTCATTTGTTTTGAATTTACAGTTTTTAATTCTGAGATGTACAGTATTTCTGTATGTAAACTATATTGGTCGATATTGTCCCAGAATTGTATTATTTTTCTTGAATTTTATGGACTGTTTTAAATATTATTTTTTAAAAAAAGACTCCGCACTAATTATATTTTAATATTTATTTTGTTAATATGCATTTTTTTTTTATTTTGTTGATTAATCATGTTTAACCAAACTTAATTCTTTCAAAAATCACGGTCCCTCCTTTGGGGTCGTGACAATTTGTGTGAAGGAAATTTAATAGTGAAAACGGTAAGGTGTAGAGAATTCCTTATGTTTCGTTCACCAATTTAAGTTTTGATTCACAAAATAAAAGTTTCGAATAAATTAAATCTCCATGTTGATTTCAAAAATATTGTTATTACAAGTTATCCAAAATCAACAATATATCAATTTGACAGTATTGTAGTAAAAGATAATTTGCAAAGTAATTCAAATGGCAAAATAGTGCATGAAAGAATTATAAAAGAAAAGCTTGACTGAACTCATATAAAAATTGGCACACAATATTTTGAAAAATAAATGAGAGATAGATGAGATTAATTCATTCGAATTTTGAACATTATAGCTTAAGGAATCAAAACCCTAATTTGGTCAGTAATAAAAGTCCATCTCTAATCGCAGTAAAATTACAAACGAAAAGGAAACAAAATAAAATTACACATAAATTAGGAGAAATCAGATATTTGATTTGTGGAGGAAATTAGGCAATTTGCGCAGAAGAAATCCGGATTCAGCACATCAGGTGGACACATGTTGCTAAAAGATTGGACATTACAACTTAAGTTGCCATGCGTCACAATCGAAATAGCTGGCGTAGGTAAGAGTGTAGGACAACTAGCACGTACAGGACTGAGCTGGGAACATGCAGGGTCTATGGCGAATAGCTGTCACGTGCAGAAAGGAAGAACAGGCTTCTTCTTGTGTAGCCTTTTGCATTGCTTTCATATGCCAATAATTAAACTAAAACATGAAAAATTCCAACTAAAAATATTCTAAATAAAAATAATTGAATTAGTTAATTAAAGCTTAAATATTTTAATATTATATAAATCAAAAGCAGTATTCAGAGCGTATATTCATGCACTTATCACAACCCCCAACCAGCTTATTGCTAGTTCCTAGCAATCCAAGCGCAAGAGAAATCATGTTACAAACAAAATCTTTTTGATGACGTGTGAGGTACGAGCTGGAAAACGCTCGAGACAATGGGGCCCGCACAACATTCGCTTGGCTTGGCAGCTCACTCTCTCTCTATTGGCTTAGCTTGGCTAATTTAGGTTGGCTAAAAACATGGCTTAAATGGCTTCTTCTTGTGTAGCTTTTTGCATTTGTTTTCATTTGCTAATAATTAAAAGAAAACTAGAAAACTTCCAACTAAAAATAATGGAATTGTTAATTAAAGCTTAAAGATTTTAATATTATATAAATCAAAAGCAGTATTCAGGGAGTATTTTCATGTACTTATCACAACCTGCAACCAGCTTATTACTAGTTCCTAGTAATCCAAGTGCAAGAGAAATCATGTTATAAAGAAAATCTTGTTGATGATGTGCGTAGTAGGAGCTGGGGAACGCTCGAGACAAATGGGGCCCGCGCAGAATTGGCTTGGCTTGGCGGCTCGTACTCTCTCTCTCTCTCTTATGGCTCAACTTGGCTTACTTAGGTTGCTGAAACCATGGCTTAAATGGCTTCTTCTTGTGTAATATTTTGCATTGCTTTTCATCTGCCAATAATTAAGCGATAGCTAGAAAAATTCCAACTAAAAATATTCGAAATAAAAATAATTGAATTGTTTAATTAAAGCTTAAATATTTTAATATTACATAAATCAAAAGCAGTATTCAGGGCGCATTTTCAGGCAGTAATCACAACCCCCAACCAGCTTATTGCTAGTCCCTAGCAATCAAGCGCAAGAGCAATCATGTCATAAAGAAAATCTTATTGATAGCGCGCATGGTAGGAGCTAGGGAACGCTCGAGACAGATGGGGCCCATGCAGAATTGGCTTGGTTTAGCAGTTCACGGTCTGTCTAATGGCTCAGCTTGGCTGACTTAGGTTGGCAGAAAATATGGCTTTAATGGCTTCTTTATGTGTAGTGTTTTGCAGTGTTTTTCATATGCAAATAATTAAGTAAAAACTAGAAAAATTCCAATAAAAATATTCCAAATAAAAATAATAGAATTGTTCATTTAAAGATTAAATATTTTAATATTATATAAATCAAAAGCAGTATTCAGGGCACATTTTCATACACTTATCAAAACCCCCAACCAGCTTATTGCTAGTTACTAGCAATCCAAGCGCAAGAGAAATAATGTTATAAAGAAAATCGTGTTGATGACGTGCGTGGTAGGTGTTGTGGAACATTCGAGACAAATGGGGCCCGTGTAGAATTGGCTTGGCTTGGCGGCTCACTCTCTCTCTCTCTCTTTCTAGTGGCTCAACTTGGCTGAAAACATGGCTTAAATGGCTTCTTCTTGTGTAGCATTTTGCATTGCTTTCATATGCCAATAATTAAGCGAAAACTAGAAAAATTCCAACTAAAAATATTCCAAATAAAAATAATGAAATTGTTTAATTAAAGCCTAAATATATTAATTTTATATAAATCGAAAGCAGTATTCAATGCGCATATTCATGCACTTATCACAACCCCTAATGGCTTATTACTAGTTCCTAGCAATTCAAGCGCAGGAGAAATCATGTTATAAAGAAAATCTTGTTGATGATGTGCGCGGTACGAGCTGGGGAACGCTCCAGACAAATGGGGCCCACGCAGAATTGGCTTGGCTTGGCGGCTCACTCTCTCTCTAATGGCTCAGCTTGGCTGACTTAGGTTGGCTGAAACCATAGCTTAAATGGCTTCTTCTTGTGTAGCTTGTTACATTTCTTTTCATCTGCCAATAATGAATTGAAAACTAGAAAAATTCGACCTATAAAATATTCAAAATAAAAATAATTGAATTGTTTAATTAGATATTACGTAAATCAAAAGAAGTATTTAGGGCGCATTTTCATGCAGTAATCACAACCCCCAACCAGCTTATTGCTACTCCTTAACAATCAAGCGCAACAGAAATCATATCATAAAGAAAATCTTATTGATGACGCACATGGTAGGAGCTGGGGAACGCTTGAGACATATGGGGTCCGCGTAGAATTGGCTTGGCTTAGCGACTCACGCTCCGTCTAATGGCTCAGCTTGGCTGACTTAGGCTGTTAGAAAGCATGGCTTTAATGGCTTCTTTTTGTGTAGCATTTTGCAATGCTTTTCATCTGCAAATAATTAAGCAAAAACTAGAAAAATTCCAATTAAAAATATTCCAAATAAAAATAATAGAATTGTTCAATTAAAGCTTAAATGTTTTAATAGTATATAATCAAAAGCAGTATTCAGGGTGCATTTTCATGCACTTATCACAACCCCAGACAAGCTTACTGTTAGTTCCTAGCAATCCAAGCACAAGAGAAATCATGTTATAAAGAAAATCTTGTTGATGACGTGCGTGGTAGGTGTTGTGGAATGCTCGAGACAAATGGGGCCTGCATAGAATTGGCTTGGTTTGGCGGCTCACTCTCTCTCTTTAATGGCTCAGCTTGGCTGACGTAGATTGGCTGAAAACATGGCTTAAATGGCTTCTTCTTGTGTAGTTTTTGCGCTTTCATATGCCAATAATTAAGCAAAAACTAGAAAAATTCCAACTAAAAATATTCCAAATAAAAATAATGAAATTGTTTAATTAAAACTTAAATATTTTAATATTATATAAATCAAAAGCAGTATTCAGGGCGCATATTCATACACTTATCACAACCCCCAACAGTTTATTGCTAGTTCCTAGCAATCAAAGCACAAGAGAAATCATGTTATAGAGAAAATCTTGTTGATGATGTGCGTGGTACGAATTGGGGAAAGCTTGAGACAAATGGGGCCCGCGTAGAATTGGCTTGGCTTGGCGGCTCACTCTCTCTCTAATAGCTCAGCTTGGCTGACTTAGATTGGCTGAAAACATGGCTTAAATGGCTTCTTCTTATGTAGCAATTTGCATTGCTTTTCATCTGCCAATAATTAAGCGAAAACTAGAAAAATTCCAACTCAAAATATTCTAAATAAAAATAATGGAATTGTTTAATTAAAGCTTAAATATTTTAATATTATATAAATCAAAAAGCAATATTTAGGGCTCATATTCATGCACTTATCATAACCTCCAACTAGTTTATTACTAGTTGCTGTTAATCCAAGCACAAGAGAAATCATGTTATAAAGAAAATCTTGTTGATGACATGCGTAGTCGGAGCTGGGGAATGCTCGAGACAAATGGGGCCCGTGCGGAATTGGCTTGGCTTTACGGCTCATTCTCTCTCTAATGGCTCAGCTTGGCTAACATAGGTTGGCTGAAACCATGGCTTAAATGGCTTCTTGTTGTGTTACTTTTTGCATTAATTTTCATATGCCAATTATTAAGTGAAAACTAGAAAAGTTCAAACTAAAAATATTCAAAATAAAAATAAGTGAATTGTTTAATTAAGGCTTAAATATTTTAATATTATCTAAATCAAAAGCAGCATTCAAGGCACATTTTCATGCAGTAATCACAACCCCCAACTAGCTTATTGCTAGTCCCTAGCAATCAAGCGTAAGAGAACTCATGTCATAAAGAAAATCTTATTGATGACACACGTGGTAGGAGCTGGGGAACGCTCGAGACAGATGGGGTATGTGCAGAATTGGCTTTACTTGGTGTCTCATGCTCTCTAGAATGGCTCAACTTGGCTAACTTAGGTTGGTTGAAAAGATGGCTTTAATGGCTTGTTCTTGTGTAGCATTTTGCAGTGCTTTTCGCATGCAAATAATTAAGCAAAAACTAGAAAAATTCCAATTAAAAATATTCCAAATAAAAATAATAGAATTGTTCAATTAAAACTTAAATGTTTTATTGTTATATAAATCAAAAGCAATATTTAGGGCACATTTTCAAGCACTTATCACAACCCCCAACCAACTTATTGCTAGTTCCTAGCAATCCAAGCGCAAGAGAAATCATGTTATAAAGAAAATCTTGTTGATGACGTGCGTGGTAGGAGCTGAGGAACGCTCGAGATAGATGGGGCCTGCGTAGATATGGCTTGGCTTAGCGGCTCACTCTATCTCTAATGGCTCAGCGTGGCTGACTTAGGTTGGCTGAAAACAAGGCTTTAATGGCTTCTTCTTGTAATACCTCGAGAAATTAAACGAGATTAATTGAGATAATTAAGATTTATTGGTGTGCATAATCTAGTTAATTAAATAATTATTTTTTAATAAATATTTCTGATGTGAAAAATTTAAATATTTCATAAGAATTCAAATGTTTTCAGTATTTACATTTTTACCCCAGAAGTGTGTGAAGACACATTTTCTGGACTGTTATTTTAAATATTTAGACGCCAATTTCCATTCCCCGTTCAGCACCCTCTCTTTCTCCCTCTCACACACACTCTCTCTCTCTCTCCTCTCATTTTTATCACAAAACCAACCAAACCTTAAAGCAAAAGAGAATTTCAAGGAGTTGATAATGTCAAGAGAAGGATTTAAGGTAAGATTTCTGAAAATCTTCTCTTGAATCTCGGATTTTACAGTTAGAAAATCTAGTTTTTTAACTCGAAATTGATTTTGATGGATTTTGTGTAAAATCTCAGTGGAAATTGGGGATTTTTGGTTCTTTGGACTTGATTTGTCATTTGGAACCTAGATTGAAAAATTTCCATTTGAAATATCTCAGATTGAACTCAAAATTGTAGGTTTTCAAGCTGATTTGACGAGTTTTCTCACCCTGCATATTCCCACCGGCCGACCGGTTCCTTTTCCACCGGTCAACCAGTGGGGAATAAACACTCTGTCATCGGTCGACCGGTGTACACGGGATTTGACCATGTTTTGCTGAAAAACCCTATTTTGACCCGTATTTTCAAAGAGAACCCAAGTTAGCTTCATTTGGGGACTTGGAATAAATGGATTAGCATCTTTAATCCATATTTTGTGATTAAAACCCTTGAAAATGATGATTTGAAACATAAAATGATTCATGAATTTGGAAATGGATTAAGGCACACTAATAGGAAATCGAAGTGTATAAGTGATATTGATCAACTTTGGGAATGAGGTTGTCAATGATAACTGAAAAATTGAATTGAGGGCTTCGTGGGGGTGGCAGCTGGAATAAAGTAATGCTAGCAACAAGTTTGGTGTTTGTGAGGTAGGATTTCTTGCCCTTTTCCTTGATAGCCTATTTTTGAAAAGAGTTTTGGCCTTGCAAAGGTTTTAAAGAAAGGACATGTTTGCAAAACAAAAATGTTTTAACACAATAGCTTGATTTTAGCTATTGGAATTATAATGAACTATTTCAGAATTTTAATGAATGATTTCCTAAGATAAGATATCTTGCGAACTGGTAAGCCCACTGATGGCCTAGACAGAATATGGAGATCGTATCTTTAGGGGCAGAACCCGAAACCTGGACCGGGCCACTCTTGTGGTGATAAGGCTTGTGCTTATGGTTGTGTAAGTAATTTATCATAGTATAAATGACTTGTTGATTCCTGTAATACGGAATTTCAGTTATATTTTCTTTCAGAAAAAAGATATAAGGTTCTGGTTGTTGTGTTGGAACTAAATATCTTTATTTACTTGTTTAATTATTTATTTACTGCTTATTTATCTACTTATTTATAAATTTATTTCAAATTACATCCTACTGGGCCTTTCGCTCACGTTTTATTTGTTTTTTTATATATTAAACCCCTCTCAGGCGACTCTAGAAGTAGCGCGGAGTAGCTGAGTTAGTGGCTACCATGTGATCCAAAGAGGTTTGTGTTCATCATCTTGGTATACAAATGTACGAATTGTAAATTCTGAACTTTGGATTTCTAGACTGTGGTTAATGTCTGTAATGTTAATTACATGTTCATGTATGTACAATATTGTATGTCATGTGGGTGAAACCCTGAACGATGCCATTGGTTTAGTCTAAAAGTTGTTTCCCGAAATGCAAGTCCCATTACTTTCTTGTAATTTAATTATATAATAATGTGGGGCTTATGATGACGGGTATTTCTACCAACAAATCAAGTACTTTTAAGCTTGAATATTTGTAAGTTTTCAAGCATTTTTGTTAGTTTAATGTCTTTTGTGTGTTTTTTATAGGAAATATAAATAAATGCCAACTTGGATGATTTTGCATGAAGAAAAGAAGAATATTTGTCTAACTTGTGAATCAATGAAAAGAGGATGTGAAAGAGGATTTTGTGGCACAAAAGAGGAGGCTTTGGATTGCAAGAAAGCGGGTTGCAGTGCGCCTTCATAGGCTACAGCGCACAAAGAAGACCAAAGAGCAGGGGAAGCGCAGGCTGCAGCGCACAACAGGCGCTGCAGCGCGCTGCAGCTCCTAGCCCCAGAGACGCACGCTGCAGCGCACCAAATGGGCGCTGCAGCGCGCCCAAATTAACGCCTAGCCCCAGAGAGGCACGTTGCAGCGCACCAAATGGGCGCTGCAGCGCGCCCAAATTTTTGCCTGACACCAAACGCGCGCTGCAGCGCGTAATTACGCAGGCTGTAGCGCGCCTAGTTCCAAAAACGTGCGCTGCAACGCGTATTCACGCAGGCTGCAGCGCGCGTCTAAAGCCCTAGCTCTGAAATGTTTCATTATAAAAGGAAAGAGTTGCCATTTGAGAGGGAGAGCCCCGGAAAAGTGAAGAAAACATCAAAAGGAGGCCGAAATCCTTCATCCTTGAGGTCCTTGGAAGCTCTTCAATGGATATTGGGTTTTATCTTCTTTCATCTATTTTTCCATGTTGAGCTAGACATTAAATCTAGGACTTGTGTAGTTTTATTTGAACTATGTTTTGAATATTTTGTGGATTGTTAATTTAATTTCATTTTTCAATTCATTTATGTTTCTCTATGCTTAATGCTTTTAATTTATTTGGCCAATGAGTTAGATGATTTTTTAGATTGCTAATTTGATGCTCGGGAGAGATTGAATTCTTTATCTAGATTCGAGAAGCATAGTCTAGGTTGTTGTGAGACCGGGAGGAGATCAACGCTTAGATAATCAAATTAGGATTTAGGTTGTTGTGAGGCCGGGAGGCGATCGATATTCCTATTTTCTAATTCTAAAGGCGAAGCTTAATTTGTGTTTAAATGTTCATTTCGAATAGGGATATTGTTTTGGGTATTTAAATACAATTTCTTGTGAGGCACTCGGGAGAGGTTGCAAGATGATATTAGAGCCTTGATTACTGAATTGAATGGAATTGATTAGTGATTACATAATAGGATGAACATAGGAATAATAAAGCGAAATCAAGTCCCTAGACCATTTGTGTATAAATACTTTATTTTTATGTTTGTATTTATCTTGTTTTCTTCTTTCTTAATTATCATTTTACTTGGTTGCCTAGATAAAGTTAAGTTACGATAATCACGGTATTTAACGGCAATTCTAAACCCAATCCCTGTGGAGACGATACTCACTCACCTTATACTCAAAACTTGACACCGTACACTTGCAGAAATTTATTATACAAAATTAATTCGCATCAGCTTATTAGAATTCCCTTAATATTTTACTTTTGATTATAATTATTATATATTCCAAATGCTTAATTATTTTCTTAATCATTTTTAATCTCTAAACGAGCCTCCACGTCACTAACCCTGCTTTGGGGCTTGGTAAAGTGGTATTAAAGCCTTAGGTTTAAAAACCCCAGGATTGTACATACATATGTGATATTAGGAATCCACTAAATAGTGTAGTTTCTTTTTAGTTAAAGAAGATGCCGCAGCGTCGTTGGTCCGTTAACCAACCGGCACCACAGAATCAATAATTCATGGACGCCATGTATGTTGCTTTTGAAGGAATGACCACTCGAGCTCAAAATGAGCGATCGGCCGAGGATAGGAAGCAAAGTTATTTCTGTGAATTTAGACGTGGATCTATCCCCACATTTAATACTGAGGGAGGACCCCAAGAGGCAGAATATTGGTTTGACTCCATAGTAAAACACCTGAACACTATGGGAGTGCCAGAGGAATATTGGGTAGAATTCATAGTGTATAAGTTGGAAGGCCAAGCGAGTACTTGGTGGAAGCAGGTGAGGAGAAGGCTCAATGTTGCGGGAATGACATGGGAATAGTTTGAAACCCTCTTTAATGAACAATACTTCCCTCAGAGCTATTGAGATGACCTTTAAGTTCATTAAAGGTTGAGTCCTTACCCCAATGTGAATCTTATTTGGAGGGCAAAATGACCAGAAGACCATTTGGGTCTAAGGGCAATAGGGCTGAAGATGTTCTTGAACTTGTGCATAGTGATGTTTGTGGTCCCAAGAACATCAAGGCAAGAGGAGGGTATGAGTATTACATCACTTTTATCGACGATTACTCAAGATATGGTTATGTGTACCTATTGCGCTACAAAAGCGAAACTTTTGATAAATTCAAGGAGTTTCGGGCTGAGGTGGAAAAGTAATTGGGTAAACCTATAAAGGTACTTCAATCTGATCGAGGTGAAGAATACCTCTCTGATGAGTTCATTAGATACTTATTAGAGAATGAGATTCTAACCCATTTAACTGCACCTGGCACTCCACAACAGAATGGTGTAGCTAATAGCAGAAATAGGACCTTGTCAGACATGGTACGGTCCATGATGAGTTATTTGACATTGTCTATATCTTTCTGGGGATATGATTTACAAACTGCATGTTATCTTCTAAATAACGTGTTAACAAAGTCAGTTCCTAAAACTCCTCATGAGTTGTAGATAGGCAGGAAGACATCTTTGAACCATATTCGCATATGGGAATGTCCTGCACATGTCATAGACAAGGAAGCGAACAAGTTGGAAGCACGTTCAGAAGTGTGCATTTTTGTAAGTTATTCGAGAGGGATGAAAGGGGGTTATTTCTATAACCCCAAGGAAAATAAAGTCGTGGTTTCAACGAATGCAACATTCCTTGAGGAAAGTTACATGAATGACTTTAAGCCTCATAGCAAAATGGTGCTTGAGAAAATGTCGAGTGATTTGGTCATACAGACTGTTCCTTTGAAAACCGGTCCAATCAGAGTAGAAAGAGAAGCCCAACAACAACCTAAGGGGCTTCGGCGTAGTGGGAGGATCAGACATGAACCTGAGAGATTCATGGCTAATGGGGAAACCTTTTTGGCAGAATATCTGGAACATGACAAAGATCCTTATACTTACAAAAAAGCTATGGAGGATGTTGATGCAAACCTCTGGACAGAAGCCATGAAAGCTTAGATGAAATCTATGGATTTTAATCTAGTCAGGGAACTTGTAGATCTTCCTGATGGGATTAAGCCCATTGGGTGTTAATGGGTCTACAAGAGAAAGAGAAATCCAGAAGGAAAGGTCGAAACCTATAAAGCTAGATTGGTAGCTAAGGGATACATGCAAAAGGAGGGAATCGACTATGAGGAAACCTTTTCACCTGTAGCCATGCATAAGTCCATCCGCATTCTCTTATCCATTGTGGCTGCTCTCGACTACGAGATCTGGCAAATGGATGTCAAGACGGCGTTCTTGAACGACCATCTTGCGAAAAGTATCTATATGGTACAACCAGAAGGCTTTGGGGCTAAGGGTCAAGAGGGAAAAGTTTACAAGTTGTTGTAATCCATTTCTGGATTAAAGCAAGCTTCTCATTCTTGAAACAAAAGATTTGACCAAGTGGTCAAGAATTTTGGATTCCAACAGAATATGGATGAACCTTTTGTTTATAAGCATATTCAAGATGGGAAAATGGTTTTTCTACTCTTATATGTTGATGATATTCTACTCATTGGCAATGATGTAGGGGCTTTGTCATCAGTTAAAGTTTGGCTTACCAAACAGTTTGACATGAAGGACTTATGAGAAGCTAATTATGTTCTGGTCATTCAAATCTTAAGAGATCGAAAGAACAAAATGATAGCTCTCTCTCAGGCTTCATACATAGATAAAATCTCGAGAAGTATGCAATGTAGAATTCCAAGAAGGGTGGGTAACCATCTAGGCCTGGAATTACTCTTTCGAACAGTGATTGTCCCAAGACATCTGAGGAAAGAGAATACATGACAAAGGTACCTTATGCTTCGGCGGTCGGGAGCCTCATGTATGCAATGCTTTGTACTCGACCAGACATTTACCATGCGGTCAGGATTGTAAGTCGATATCAGTCAAATCCAGGACCTAACCACTGGGTAGCGGTCAAGCATATATTCAAGTATCTTCGGAGGACTAGAAATTATATGCTGGTATATTCCAGGGAGGATTGACACCTCTTAGATATATAGATTCAGATTTTCAATCATGTTTGGATTCTAGGAAATCAACTTTGGCTTCTGTCTTTACTCTTAGAGGTGGTTCCATCATTTGGAGGAGTGTCAAGCAAACTTGCACTTCTGACTCAACGATGGAATCTGAGTATGTGGCAGCTAGTGATGCTTCAAAAGAAGCAGTGTGGCTCCGTAAATTTCTGATGGATCTTGAAGTAGTTCCTAGTGTGGATAAGCCATTGAGACTATACTGTGATAACAGTGCGGCAATAGCTAACACCAAAGAACCAAGATATTAGAAAATGAGTAACCACATAGATAGGAAGTATCACGTGAAAAGAAGCTTTATTGAAAAAGGGCATGTGAAAATATGCAAGATCGCGTCAGAGGATAATATGGTTGACCCGTTCACGAAGGCCCTGCCGGCTAAGGTCTTCGAGAAGCATGTCGAGGCTATGGGGATGCGCAGCATGTCACATTTACTCACTTAAGTGCAAGTGGGAGATTGCTAGCGTTTATGCCCTTAGGAATAAATGTAACAATATTCTTTGAGACATTTTGACTATTAATAAAGATTTGTTTATTTCATATATCTATGTATTGTCCTTTTTATGTTTATAATAGTTGAATGTATGAAAAGCAAACTGAAAGTCTGAGACTGTCATTCTAAATCTTTAGGTCATGCATGTAATGTGAAGAACATGCAGAAGACAAGAATCTAAAAATGATAGTCTAAATCTTATGATCCACAATCGAGGGAATAAAGTTGGGCGCTTTATTCATGTTAAGATCGTTATGTTGTCTACTTCCTAATGGAGACGACTTGTCTTGGTTGTCATAGGTGGGACTCCATGGGTGGAGACATTGATATAGTTTCTAATAGTGAAATCTATATTGGATCAGACCAAAGTTGAATTGTTTTAATTAATAATTCTGTTTGAATAAAAAAATTCACTTTTGATGAATTATATGTTGTCATTTTAATCCTGAGACGGATGATGAACCCGTATGCTTGACTTGTATCCTTTGATGTACTAAAGGGAGACATCCTGACATTATGTAAAGGTATGTTTGTCAGTACATTGGGGGTATGACTCATGTATGCGTAGATTCATTATTCATAGATAGTGGAATCCATAGCTCCTATAGAGAGTTAATGATATCCTCTTATGCATTATCAGTGGATTGGAAAATACGAGCGCTCGGCCATTAGACTACTCTGTGTTATCTAATGGTTTACTGTTTGTAATTGTACGAATAGTGTTTTTCTGATGGTATGATAATGGAACATAAGATAAATGTAATCGGGAAGGTAAAACGGAACTTGACCTTAAGTCGATTATGGATATCCTATGGGGATGATACACTAATATATTGAGTCATGGACTAGAGCTAGTCAGAGCTTTGTAAATACGCTATATAAATCGAGAGTGCAACTCTAGGCTTTTAGTGGAATAACGCTAGAGTTTTATAATCATGAGATGACTTGTTGGTTTACAAGTAGCGTTGTGATTATAGGAGCTTGATTTATATATGTCCATCGGGTCCTTTTGCTAGTTCACATAATTTCCTGTAACGATACGGCGTATTTCCTACATGTTGATACCTTGTGTTATTTCCGTAAAAGAGGTTCAAAGTTAATATGAGAATGGTTAATTCATGATGATTTATCGGGTGAATTAATTGATAAATTAATTCTAGATAAATTAGTTGAATTATTATTTTAAGAGTTGTTTAATATGGGAAGACTATTATATGACTGTTTTGATCAGGCAATTTCTCTATTGGGTTGCTTGAATCAAAACTGAGGCTCTATGCAATTTTCTCGTGTTGAAAAACTAAGAAAACAACTTTTGTTAGTGTAAACAGGTCGACCGGTCACAGGTCGACCGGTTCATGAAGGACAGGTCGACTAGTGAGTTATAACGTCTTTATCACTGGTCGACTGGTTGTAACGTAAAAATGCATGCTGACATGGTAAAATTGACTCTGGACGCGATTTAGACTTTGGGAAACCTAATTATTATGGAAGTATGATTTCCTAAACACTATAAATAGCCTATCAAGTCACATTACTCATTAGATCACTTGAGAGACTTTTTGGAGGCTATTGATAAAAGATTCCTGAGAAGAAAAATTGTTTAATTCTCAAGAATAATTTTTTCTTTGACTCTCTTGTGATTGGAAGGAGATCAAGAATACCAAGAGGAGATTGAACGACGTGTGACCACCCACACTCCGATTGTGGAAACGAGAATAGCAAAGAAGACCAATTGGTTGAGGCTCTTCCAGTTGCTGTTTGGAACGCTTTAATCTGTCAGACGTGCAGTTTCCTAAAATCTCAAAAGGTATGATTTAGATCTTTAGTATTTATGTTATATAGCATCATGAACATGTTCTTGATTGGCTTTGGCATTGATTTATATTTTTTAAAATTTCGCTGTGCACTCTATGCCATTATTTTCCAACACTTATACCCTGACAGGAGGCAGTTCTAGAGGTCAGGCCAGCAACACCATTGTTGAGGGTATGATATTAATTTCTCACTCTTTAGCACATGTATTGTTTGATACTGGTGCTACACATTCTTTTATATCATGTTCTTTTGTTCAAATGTTGAAACTGAAATATAAGAACTTGGAAGTCCCGATGATGTTGAATTCCCCACTGGGATGTGTGGAGGTAATTAGTGAGTGTAGATCGTGTGAAATCATGATTGCAGGTGAGCGATTGAGAGATGATTTAATAATCCTTCCGATGAGTCTGTTTGACATGGTACTCAGAATGGATTGGTTGTCAAAATACGGTGTAATTGTTGATTGCTATCGTAGGAGAATGACTTTGATGACCAATTCTGGAGTAGTAATTACTTATCAAGCGGACATGAATCCAGTCCTGGAAGAATGACTGTTGAGATACAATGTTGGGGGACGGAGAAACTTAGCATACTTTTCTTTACTTCTTGCTTTGGAAGATGAACTTGTTGTAATCGGAGAAAATACAGAGATTCCTGTGGTGGATGAATTCATAGATGTATTTTCAGATGAGTTACCCAGTCTACTGCCATATCGAGAGATTGAATTCAGTATTGATTTGATACCGGGGATGACACCTATTTCTATTCCTCCTTACCGAATGACACCTGCTGAGATGAAGGAATTGAAGAAGCAGCTTGGGAATTTAGTAGAAAAAGGGTATATAAGGAATAGTACCTCCTCATGGGGTGCACCTGTGTTATTTGTGAAAAAGCACAACAGATCTCTTCGGTTGTGCATTGACTATCGTCAATTGAATAGAATAACTATGAAGAATAAATACCCACTACCCAGGATCGATGAGTTATTCAATCAGTTGGGTGGATCACAGTATTACTCTAAGATTGACTTGAGGTCAATGTACCATCAACTTAAAGTTAAGGAGGAGGATATCCTAAAAATTACTTTTAGAGCTCGGTATGGGCATTTCGAGTTTCAGGTAATGCCTTTTAGGCTGACGAATGCCCCAGCAACATTCATGCATTTAATGAACCGGGTCTTCTGACCTTACTTGGATCAATTTGTAATTGTCTTCATCGATGACATCCTGGTTTATTTGAAGACTTGGGAAGAACACGAGCAGCATTTGAGAATTGTTCTTCAAACTCTTCGAGAGCACCAATTGTATGCAAAGAAGGAGAAGTGTGACTTTTGGCTTACAGAAGTGAAGTTCCTTAGGCATGTGATATTAGGACAAGAATTTCAGTGGACCTTTCAAAGATTGAGACTGTGTTGCAGTGGGAAAGTTCAAAAAATGTAGCAAAGATTCAAAGTTTCCTCAGACTTACAGGATACTACGGACGTTTCGTAAAAGGCTTCTCGAGCATTGCTACACCAATGACTCAGTTGACCAAGAAAGAAACCAGATTCGAATGGGATGCTGAATGCGAAGGTGCTTTTTAAGAACTGAGGGTCAGGCAAACAAGTGCACCAGTCCTGACTATTCCTAATAGTGAAGAGCCATATGAGGTGTATTTTGATGCCTCGAGGAGTGGGCTTAGCTGTGTTTTGATGCAAGGTGGACAGGTTGTAGCTTACGCATCTCGCCAATTGAACCGCATGAACGGAATTACCCAACTTATGACTTAGAGCTAGCAGCGGTAATATTTGCTCTAAAGATATGGAGATGTTATCTCCTTAGAGCAACGTTTCAGGTCTTCTCTAACCATAAGAGTCTGAAGTACTTGTTTACTTAGAAAGATCAGAATCTCAGGCAAAGGAGATGGATGGAATATATGGAAGATTATGACTTTACTCCGCAATATCATCCTGAAAAAGCTAATGTGGTTGCTGATGCCCTTAGCAGGAAGACTATAAGAACTATGGCGCTATTAGCACTAGAAGACTGGAAAAGGATTGAAGTAGTAAGCAACTATGATATTCAGTACTATGAGGATTATAATCAGCCAATAGTGTATAATCTAATCTCCACACCGGCCATTGTGCAACATGTTAAGCAGAATCAATGGTAGGATCCCCCATCTTCAAGGAATTTAGATTGAAATTCAAAATGGAGAGCAACTTGAAGATTGGAGAATTCGGGAGGATGAAGCACTTTACTTTCATAACTGATTAGCGGTTCCTAAGGTGGATGAGATCAAGAAGACAATTTTACATAAAGCCCATAAGTCGCGGTACGCCATTCATCTTGGAAGTACCAAGATGTACCAGGATTTTAGGGGACAATACTGGTGGAGAGGTATGAAGAAAGACATTCGTGAGCATGTTTCAGAATGTGTAACTTGTCTCCGGATTAAAGCTGAACACCAGAAGCCTGTGGGAGAACTGCAACCTTTCCTGTTCCAGGATGGAAATAAGAACGTATCACTATGGATTTTTTTATGGGACTACCTGGGTGGTGGTAGACAAGTTGACGAAATTTGAACACTTGATATCGTTTTGTGCGACATATTCTCGAAAGATCTTGGTAGAATTATATCTGGAGCACATCGTCAGACTTCACAGAGTGCCGTTGACCATCTCATCTGATCGCGATACCCGTTTTAATGCAAGGTACTGGAAAATTTTTTAGGAAGCCATGGGAACATAATTGAATTTTTGCACAGCATTTCATCTTCACACTAATGGGCAATCTAAAAGAGTTATTCAGCTTCTAGAGGTGCTTGTATTCTGGACTTTGGTGGAAACTGGAAGAAGTGTTTGCACCTTGCTGAATTTACTTACAATAACAACTATCAGGCCAGTATCGACATGGCACCATTTGAAGCTCTCTATGGTCGACCTTGTAGATCACTTGCTTGTTGGCTGGAACCAGAGGATTGACTTACTACAGGGTCAAAATTATTCAAGAGAACAATGAGAAGATAGCTCTTATCCGGGAACAATTGCTAACGTCTCAAAGTCGTCAAAAGAGTTATGTTGACAGAAGGCATGGGCTTTTGGAATCCCAGGAAGAAGATTTTGTTTTGCTAAAAGTTTCCCCACACAAAGGAGTAGTTCGTTTTGGTGTAAAAGGGAAACTTACGCCAAGATACGTTGGACCATTCCCGATCATTCAACGAGTCAGAGTTATGGCGTATCGTCTTGCCCTACCACCTGAGCTATCTCACGTGCATGACATATTTCATGTCTCTGTGCTTCGTAAATGTCAACCTGATCCAGAAGCCATGGTGTAATCTATGATGTTCAGATACATTATAACGCGACATACGAGGAGGTACCAGTCCAGATTCTTGATCGGAAGATAAAGAGTTTGTGTCATCCTGAGATCCCATTAGTGAAAGTGTTGTGGCAGCACCATGGAGTTGAAGAAGCAACATGGGAGCTTAAAACGACGATGCAGGAGCAGTACCCGCATCTGTTTGCATTTTGAGGTTAGTCCTAATTTCGAGGACGAAATTCCTTAAGGGGGTGGAGTTGTAACACCTCGAGAAATTAAACGAGATTAATTGAGATAATTAAGATTTATTAGTGTGCCTAATCTGGTTTAATTAAATAATTATTGTTTAATAAATGTTTCTGATGTGAAAATATAAATATTTCCAAGGAATTTAAATGTTTCCAGCATTTACATTTTTACCATAGAAGTGTGTGTAGACACATTTTCCGGACTGTTATTTTAAATATTTGGACACCTATTTTTCTTTTCTTTTTCCTCTTCTTTTCTTTTCTTCTTTTTCTTTCTTTTCTTTTCCTTTGCCCGTGCAACACCCTCTCTCTCCCTCTCACTCACGTTCTCTCTCACACTCTCACTCCTCTCGTTCTTGTCACAAAACCAACCAAATCTTGAAGCCAAAGAGAAATTCAAGGAGTTTATAATGTCAAGAGAAGGATTTGAGGTAAGATTTCTAAAAAACTTCTCTTGAATCTCGGATTTTACCGTTAGAAAATCTAGTTTTTAATTCAAAATGGATTTTCATGGATTTTGTGTAAAATCTCAGTGCAAATTGGGGATTTTTTATTCCTTGGACTTGATTTGTCATATGGAACTTAGATTGAACAATTTCGCTTTAAAATATCTCAGATTGAACTCAAAATTGCAGGTTTTCGAGCTGATTCGGTGAGTTTTCTCGCCCTTCAGATTCCCACCGGCAGACCAGTCCGGTCGACAGGTTCCTTCTCCACCGGCCGACCAGTGGAGAATAACCTCTATGTCACCGGTCGACCGGTGTACATGGGGTTTGACCTTATTTTGCTAAAAACCCCTGTTTTGACCCGTATTTTCAAAGAGAATCTAGATTAGCTTCATTTGGGGACTTGGAATAAATGGATTAGCATCTTTAATCCATATTTTGAGATTAAAACCCTTGGAAATGATAATTTGAAACATAAAATGATTCATGAATTTGGAAATGGATTAAGGGACACTAATGGGAAATTGAAGTGTATAAGTGATATCGATCAGCTTTGGGAATGAGAGTTTCATCCTGAAGTGTTATTTATTGTGAATGATAGCTGAAAAATTAAATTAAGGGCTTTGAGGGGGTGGCAGCCAAAATAGAGCAACACTAGCAACAAGTTTGGTATTTGTGAGGTAGGATTTCTTGCTCTTTTCCTTGATAGCCTATTTTTGAAAAGAGTTTTGGCCTTGCAAAGGTTTTAAAGAAAGGACATGTTTGCAAAACAAAAATGTTTTAACATAATAGCTTGATTTTAGCTATTGGAATTATAATGAACTATTTTAGAATTTTAATGAATGATTTCTTAAGATAAGATATCTTGCGAACCGGTAGGCCCGCTGATGGCCTAGACAGGATATGGAGATCGTATCCTTGGGAGCAGAACTTGAAACCCGGACCGGGCCACTCTTGTGGTGATAAAGCTTGTGCTTGTGCTTGTGTAAGTAATTTATCATAGTATAAATTACTTGTTGATTCCTGTAATACGGAATTTTCAGTTATATTTCCTTTCATAAAAAAGATATGAGGTTATGGTTGTTGTGTTGGAACTAAATATCTTTATTTACTTGTTTAATTATTTATTTACTACTTATTTATCTACTTATTTATAAATTTATTTCAAATTACATCGTCTTTTGCTCATGTTTTATTTGTTTTTATATATATTAAACCCCTCCCAGGCGACTCTAGGAGTAGTGCGGAGTAGCTGAGTTAGTGGCTATCGTCTGATCGAAAGAGGATTGTGTTCATCATCCTGGTATACAAATGTAAGAATTGTAAATTTTGAACTTTGGATTTCTAAATTGTGGTTGATGTCTATAATGTTAATTACATGTTCATATATGTACAATACTGTATATCGTGTTGGTGAAGTCCTGAACGATGCCGGAGGCTTAGTCTAAAACTTGTTTCCAGAAAGTGTGCAAGTCCCATCACTTTCTTGTAATTTAATTATATAAAAATGTGGGTCTTGTTTAGGAATTCCCTTAATATTTTACTTTTGCTTATAATTATTATATATTCCAAATGCTTAATTATTTTTTTAATCATGTTTAATCTCTAAACGAGCCTCCATGTCACTAACCCCTGCTTTGGGGCGTGACACTTCTTGTGTAGCATTTTGCATTGCTTTTCATCTACAAATAATTAAGCGAAAAGTAGAAAAATTCTAACTAAAAATATTACAACTAAAAATAATGTAATTGTTTAATTAAAGCTTAAATATTTTATTATTATATAAATAAAAAGCAGTATTTATGGTGCATTTTCATGGAGTAATCACAACCCCCAACAAGCTTATTGCTAGTTCCTAGGAATCCAAGCGTAAGAGAAATCATGTCATAAAGAAAATCTTATTAATGACGCGCATGGTAGGAGCTTGGGAACGCTCGAGACAGATGGGGCCCGAGCAGAATTGGCGTGGCTTCACGGCGCACTGTCTCTCTAATGGCTCGGCTTGGCTAATTTAGGTTGGCTGAAAACACGGCTTTAACGAATTCTTCTTGTGTAGCTTTTTACACTACTTTTCATCTGCAAATAATTAAGCGAAAACTAGAAAAATTTCAATTAAAAATATGCCCAATACAAACAATGAAATTGTTTAATTAAAGCTTAAATATATTAATCTTATATAAATCAAAAGCAGTAGTCAGAGTGTATTTTCATGTACTTATGACAACCCCCAACTAGTTTATTGCTAGTCGCTAGCAATCCAAGCATAAGAGAAATCATGTCACAAAGAAAATCTAAGTCTCAACTTGTTTAGACACCTGAGTATTTCGAACAAAGTGCCAATGAGAAGTCAAAAGATGCTATTAAGATTATTTTAGTCATAACTTCAGAGTCGTGTGAATGTGCTACAAACCATAACCTTCTTACCACTGACCATAACACATACAGCTTTGAAAAATTCACCAAGTAGAAGTCTCAACTCCATTGATCTCACGAGGTGTCAAAAATATTTTAGTGCTAAGATTTTCTCTCATAGAGTTGGAAATGAAACAATCAACGCTCAGTGCGAGGAAGGTAAAATTTAGGATTTCATTAAGCTCAAACAAAAATTTATAGAAACGAACAAAGAGCCAAAAATGCGTAGAAAAATATATTACTTTTTTTATTGGGCAAGAGACAACCTAAAATGGTAATAATGAAGTGAATGTGGAAAGTGTTCTTTTGACAAAAAGCTATATAGCATCAAATGTGATTGTAACCAAACTACAAAATTTGTGAAATGTTACTCTTGCTTTCTTTTCTTCTTTTTATTACTATCACTACAACAAATATCATTATCAATAGCGTTCTAAAAATCCTATGAAAAAATAGCGTTTTGAAAACGATATGACAAACGCTACAGAATTGATGTCTTATAGCATTTTAAACATGTTATTTTCAACCTCTTACAACTATTTGGCGTTGTTTCAGTACATATCAATAACTTTTCTCACTTGTTATGTTCATACTCATGTAGCTTTTTAAAATTATTATTGAATATTTTACCAATAGTAAAAGTGATACAAACTATCGTCCCATTTACTTTTATTATTTTAATATCCTTTTGAATTCATTTAAATATATGGTGATTCCGTGCAACATCTTAGTATTACATTCAAATAGGAACATTCAAATTAAAACATAAAACATTCAATGTAATAATTGTGATCAGTATCAACAAAGTTGGCAATAAAATGTCTACAACATAAGTCACACCATTTGTCTACAACTTTAACATTCAAAACAAGTAAAGAAAACAGAGAAATAGCTAGAGATATCAAAGTATCCAAAACGTCTAGCTACATGAAATGGTTAAGTAAATAATCCATCTTCACAAAATGCTCCAACAAAAAAGTCATCTCCACCAGCAAAGCAACTATTGACCTCTCACAAAAATGCTCCAACTATTGACATGTCACAAAAATACTCCAACTCTCCACCAGCAAGGCCCATTGCTCTCATGCAGCCATTCCGTTCAGGGCCAAAGAAGCTAGAGCATCATCTAGGAAACCAGTTTGATCGGAAGTAGCTTCTTCTTCATCTTTTGATACTTTTCACTTTTTTCCTAGTACAAATTTAACAACTTACATGAAGATATATGCTATTCTGCTTTAAGATTGAGTTAGTGAAGCAATTGTAGACAGAAAAAGCAGAAAGAAAATATACTATGGTATTATGCTTTAAGAATGACTTTTTAAGTCATGGTTCACAAAATGGCCAACCAAGCTAGCTAAAGTGTCGACTTCAGCTTCAATCTAGTGCTGCAATGGAGCAGTTGCTTTTTATGATTTCCACCACTAATGTTTACACCATGAAACACAAAATTTCACAAACCATGCAGTATCTTTCTCTTTCACCTAATGGAAACAACAAAACGAGGAATGTTTATTTATTTCTTGGTTGTTACAGTGATATACCAATGTTCTATATCATATATCAATATTAGGAACCAAAACCCAGTTTAGTTGTCACATACCTCAAGGCATTCTTTAAGTTTTCCAAGTTCTTTTCTAGCTGTTGCTCGTCTAGAATATGCCTTGATGTAACGGTCATCCGTGTTCAAGGCCTCCGCAATCACCCTCAGCCTCTTGATGTAACTGTTGACAATTTTTTTCTTCCATTTTTTTTTTTTGGGTTAACAAGTAAACATAATGACCATAATATAACACCATTATCATTTTGGAATGAAAAGTTTGTCCTAAATTTATAAATTCCATACACTTTGTCAGTCCTCCCAAGTACTGTATTTTACACCACCATAGAATTCTCCTAGAATGATCCTAGACTCAAACATGTGGAAAACGAAGTAATTGGCATGTCTAGTGAGTTTGTTTCCTTCTCAAATCACGCATGATTTGAGTGATCAAGATAAGGAATTACAGTCCACAGTTTCCTTGCCTTGTTTCCTTTTCAATCGGAATAAACAACTCAATTACATATATAATAATAACTAAGAATAACATTCAGGCCCTAAACTTTCTATCACCATTCCCAAAATCCCCAAATCCACTCTAATATGACTTCTACGCAAAAATACATTATATCTAATAACTTTAGATTCTTGAACACCAGTTAACAAACACCTAAATCAAATACTCATTCTCATTTTTGTTCCTTTTTTATTCCAATTTCAGTTCATAGTGGATCTGTGGCTCTGTGCTAAGAAAATTAGCATACGAATTGGATTGATCAAGAAAATGAGTCACAATCCTAAGTCCCCTGTTCACTTCAACTAAATAGATAAACAATAACACTCAACCCTGCTTATTTGTGGGGAAATATTACAGAGATATATAAATAATTGAATGGTTTTTATCACTGTTCCTTGATTCAACAAACGTCATTTAGCAAATCTGATCAATTTCCATTTTCATTTCCAATTTCATTCTCTTTCCATTTCAAAATTTCATTTCTACAGGATTAGCATTTAGCAATTTATAATGTTACACCACTAAATCTTACAAGGCTAGAAGGGAGGCAGGACCCTCTAAAACTGATGTTATTCCTTCAACGACAACAATCGCAGCATCCCTACCCGCATATCTCGAATCCCCTTTGTTGTACTCGTACCCTGCCAAAGACATAAATAAATAAATAATCACAAAACATAAAAAATAAAAAAATCTATGACCCCTTCAAAGATTAGTGATCATAACCCACTAAAGATTCGAACTTTATCACAGAAGAAAAAAAATAAATATATATATATATAGACATATATATATATATATATATGTATTATATGTATATAAAAAGACGTACAAACTTCAGCCGAGTAAAAAGCAGTCTTGTCCTTGTAGAATTTAGGAGAGAAGGTAAAATAGCTTTTGAGAATCAAGTGGGTCAGTCCAATGAAAACCCACTAGCACATTTGCTAATCTATCCACTTTTGCTATCTTGGGAAATCTCCCTAATAAAAAAAAATAAAAAAATAAAAAATAAAAAACAACAACAACAACAACAATAAACAAGCAAAAATTCAGAAAGGAAAAGTCAAAAACTTATGGTTTGAAGATGTGGGTTTCTTCAAAATTGGTGAAAAACGAAGAGGAGAAAGAAAGTTGGGGTGATTTAGAGAGAGAAAGAGAAGGGAAATAAGGGGTTACCGGAGAAGATCCAGATGAGGGAAACAACGAAGATGGAGAGCTGAAACAGAGCTGCGGCCTTGCTCACTGAAAAATTTGACTTCCCGAAGGCCAAATTTGATGAAGAAATGAGAAGAACAAGCCTTCACGAAGGCTGATCTGACGAAAAAATGAAAGAACACGACTTCTCCAAGGTCGAATCTGAAGGAGAGATGACAGAGATGAAAGAAGAAGAAGCAGCAGCAGCAGCAGCAGCGAAGAAGAAGCAAGGCCGCAAGGGTGGGTGACTTTTGAGAGAAAGGGAGGGTCAACGTGAAGAGAAGGAGTAGCATGGCGTAAAGATAAGGAGCGGCATGGAGAGAAGAGAAGGAGCGGCAACGGACCGTTAGTAAAAGGGCCAAATTATCGAGGAACAAGAGATTATGAGATAGAGGCCACCAGATAGAAGATAAATAGGGTTTAATAACACAAAATGAATATGAGACAGAAAGGCCTTAAAAGTTTAAAGAAAAGTATTATCAAATTGGAAATTATTTTATGGTTTAATTATTGAGCTTTAGCTCATATAATTCTCGTGATGCAGAAAAGTTCTTTAGAAAAAGTTTCAGTTGACTGAGTAAGAGCTGTTCAAGTCCCATGAAGAATTTAAGTTAAGAGATCTTAAGTTATGTAATTTATAAACTTAAGAATTTATTTGAGGATTGTGTTTGTAATAGATGTACTATTGAGAATTTTGTAAATCCAAGAAATATGTTCGAGGATTGTACTTGATATAGAGATTATTTCTCTATTTAAGCTGTAATATGTAAAGTAAGTTAATGTTTCTCCCGAGCTGATGTAGTTTTTAGCTGCTAGCTCGGGAGGGGCGTTACACGAATAGCTATCGAGAAAGCAATTGAAAGGATGACGTGTCACACGTTCTAAGATTTAGTTTATGAATGGAAGTTGAAAATGGCCTTTGTGAGTGGCTGTGTGTTAACCTTGCGATAGTCAATGGACATGCGCCAACCAGTCATGACCTTGGTGAGGACAAGTGTCCCTTTTTCATTTCCACCATGGTAACCCCGATTTTTTTGGAACAACCTGAACTGGGGTAACCCATTTGTTAACAGCAAATGGGTAAATGATGCCAGCATCCAATAGCTTGAGAACCTCATTCTTCACCACCTTCTTCATTGTTGGATTCAATCTTATTTGAAGATCTCTTCGGGGGTTAGCCCTTTCTTCTAAATGAATCTTATGGGAGCAAATTAAGAGGCCGATACCCCTAATGTCATAACTGTCCAACCCAATGCAAATTTATGCTTTTACAGCATGTTAATCAACCGTTGCTCTTGTGATGCATTGAGTTTGGAAGAAATGATAATAAGAAAGGCACCACCAACTCTCAAGAATACATGCTTCAATCCTTCAAGTAGTTGAGCAAGTTTGACTGTAGGGGTCTCCTCGATGGAAGGATTTGGCTTTTCTCTCCCTTGCGGAAGTTCCTCGAAACACCGTTGCTCAAACTTAATTCCTCTATCATGTGAGTTTTTAAAAATGGTAGAGAAGTGAGTCAACTCAACAGAATCGAAATTTTCAAAATCATAATTTTGGAGGAGGTTTTCAAGATATTCAGAGTTGCTTTGCAGCTAAACCTCCTTCTTGACAAATGTATCGGTCATGAACGTTTGGTGACACTCGTTGTCGCCTTGTGGCTGTTTTACAATGTTGAAAACATTTACCTCAAGAGTCATGTTCCCTAAAGAGATTCATTAGACCATTTCTACAGTTAATTAAGGCATTTACTGTTGCAAGGAATGGTCTTTTGTTGCTTGATTTTTCTACTCGCAAGTGTACGTGTCGTAGACAAGTAATAAAGTGTACAGAATACGGATATCGCCCACAGAGAATGAATCACCAAGTGGACATGCAGAAATCAACTAGTTTACCCGTTTTAGAAAGATAAAAAATTGACTGTTCAGAAATTACCCAATTGTTTTAAATGCAGAAATGTAAAATGAAATAGAAAAGATTAAGCAGAAGATCAAGAATGCTAAAATGGAGTGTATATTGTGAAGTAAATGAGCTAGACCTACTAATTTCTCCTTAGTTGCAAGTCTGATAGAGAATGCTGCAAGAATGCTATAGCATAAATGTCCTGTTAATAGAAACTCATTTATTGTGTATAAGATTCTTCCGAAGTCATTATGTCTACAAATTTTTCAACAATTTCCAGCATACTCCTATGTGAATCTAGTTTCATAATACAAATTAAGCTCGGATTTCTATATGTTATGCAAGTTGAACAATATATCTCTATACCATTCACAAATCAATAAACTCAAACAAGATTATTGAACTTGCATCATCTATGTTAGATCCAACTAGAATTAACCTTTGCAATATTAATCTTAGTCTTGTATTCTATGATTGATGGTCAGTTAAAGACTAAAATAAGCATTAAGCATACATATATGAACAAGAATAGGATTAATCGACATTCCTTGAGCAACCATCATCCTTACAACCTCAGTTCCATTAGCAAATCTAGCTTAACAAATTAGTTCATAATGGTAATTACAAGAACCAAATTTCTAGAGTAATCCATGTCTAATTAATATCAAAAATAACAAAAGAATCAAGCTAACAGAAAGAAGAAGAATTGAGGACCTGGATCTTGGATCTTTTAAAATTTCCCCGTGTCCTTCTCTTTAGTTCCTCCTTTCAACATCTCTCTCATTTGATTTTTCTTCTTTCTCTCATGTCTTTGGTACTTGGTTTTTCTCCCGGTACTGTACTGCTTATATTTTCTTCTATTTTTCTCCTCTTGTACTTGGCGGCTACCTCTCTCTTTCAAAAAACACTTCCTTCTTAGGGCAAAAAAAGGGTTGAGGTGTCAATTGATAAGGGTTGAAGTGGTCCACATGGGTTTTTTGTCATTTTCCTCAAGGTAGTGCGCAGATGTCATACCGCTTACCAGCTGCACCCAGAACGCTGCAGCAGAATGCTACTGCTTTCTCCCTACAATTTGCAAAATCACAATTCAGGCATATTTCAACCTCTTTTTGACTCAAATCACTCCTTAACCCGAAAGCAACACAAGTACATAATTTAGCAAGATAAAATGTAAAACCAGAAAATCTAAGTTAAAACACAGAAGAAACAATGAAATACACTCTTGGCTAAGTAAACTTTAAGCTAAAAATGCATAAGATAACTCTAATTTCTTAGAGTTATCACACTCCCAAACTTAAAGTATTGCTCGTCCTCGAGTAAGACACAACAAAAACATAAACGAAGAATAAGTTTTATGGATGAATTCCCGAGAAAGTTACCCTCAAAAGCTGGATTAGGAACATAGCTTAAAGAGAAACACAATTTCCACCCAAGTGTTGAACTTAACTTGAAAAGATTGCCTCTTCTCCAATTAGACCTTTCTTGTGTGTGTGTGTGAACAACCAAGTGCAATAACATCATTGTCAATCTAGATAGGACAACGCACACATGCTCTAAGCTAAGAATCTTTATAAGCGAATTTTTAAACTGCAAAGGCTCACTTTTCAACACTTTCTCCACTAATGTAGATCAACACACTCCTAATGATCAATAGGACTTTTAGGCTTGAAATGATAGACTAGGATGAAGGTAAAATATGAGATGATGTTTTGGCTCAATTCATCCTTAAAGCACATCAATAATTCTAGGACCTCAAAAAGCTCAAATAACATTCCCAAGTAACACCCCCAAACTTAAGTTTTGCTTCCCTTTGTTCACCATATCTGCTTTTATTTTTATTTTACCCTTTTTTTTTGAACTACCAAGAGATGCCACTCTTGCCTTTTTACGCGAGTGCCAACATTGGTGATGAAGTCACCCGGTTACTCAGCAAGATGCAATTCTAGATGCTTTTTTTTATTTACTTGCTTGCTCTTGCCTTGGTCTACCGTTTGACGTAAAATTGAACATGGGGCTCATACTCATTCCTGGTTACCAAGAATTCCAAAACATCGGAGCAAAGTTTTTTTTAGAATAGGCTTCCCCGACCTCCAAACTTAAAATCAACATTGTCCTCAATGTTGCAAAAGAGCAAGGAGGGTACAGAACAATCCCAATGTTCGTTCATTTTCTTATTATACTTAACTTTTTTTTAGAACACGCACGACATGCTTATGGGTGAGGGTGAAGAATTAGGATATTTATATAAGGCTAAGCTAGTATGTGTGGGTGACAATGGAGAAGGACACCATAGGCACAAAAGGGGTATACAAGGGATTCAAATTATTAAGGATAGCTTGAAAGGCTCAAACGGTCTAAATATGGCCTAAATCATTTCCTTGGTAAATGGTTAATCTAAGATTTCACATCAAGAGTGTATCAAGCAAGTTCCAGAGTTTGTAAAAACTAAGCACAAAACACATGTACAAAATCTGTCTCCAAACATTCAAGAAATTAATAACACAAAGCTGAGTGCTCAAATGAAGAAAAATCACAAATATTGAAGAAGACAATCATTAAGAAGTTAAGGACCAAACTTGGTGGAAATCATGCTTGTCTAAAAACTATGCCCAAATCCAGCCAAATCATCACGAGTGAGAGAAATTCATTCACAGAACTAGAAAACATAAGAAAATGCAAAATGAAAGTGAAGAAACACAAAGCACAAGTAAAAACAGTAAAGCAAAACAGTGAAACAAAACAAAACAAAACAAAAGCCACACTGTAGCAAGTGAATTAAGTGATGAAAGACTTCCCTAAGTGGTCAAATCAGCTACGAATCTCCTCATCAAAATCGCTTCGAGGCGCTACACAACCTCAATCGACAAGACGATGGCTCCGGAGTGACTGATTTTCCTTTATCCGTTCTCCTCACGGAGGCAGTGGCTTCCAGTTCTTGTGGCTCTACTGGTGTGGAACTGGGAGGGTCGGCAACCACTTCTTCCTCATCACGAGGTTCGTCAGCATCGGAAGTTGAGTCACACAAATGCTGGGAAATTCTGGAAAGTTGTGGAGTCTATTGGAGTTGGCTCTATAATGGTTCTAGAGAGCCGAGTCTCTCTGCTTCTCATATTTCCAGAACTCTCGCATCTTCTGTAAAGACTCATATCTCAATGTGACTCATTCTCTGCTCGAAGCGGCGGAAACCTGCAGCCAAATCATTGCTAGGCTGCTCCGAAGCTGGAGTGCTAGGCGCGACAGGTACAGGTGCTTTGATTGCTTCCACCTCAGGTTATGTATCATCCTGCAAGAGCCAGGTGATGGCAGCACGTGTGAGAGGCATTGGAGGCTACTCTTTTGGCTCAGAGTCTTCAATAACAACACCGTGTGCTGTGCACAATTGAGTGATAAGAGATAGAAACCATAGCCCACAATTGTTCTGCCTTGCACAAATGCCAATTTGCTGCCGGAGGTGTTTGCCCACATTAAGGTTCCTGCCCTCAACAATACTATAAAGAAGGATAGCCCTCTCTTTGTGCACTACATGATCATGGGACGAGGGCATCAGTCAGAATTTCAACAAATGGAACCAAACTTTTGGTCCTGGCTTAAGAAGCCTTCAGGGGATTGCCATGGAACCGCGGGTGGCCTTTGTCCACTCAGCACCCTCTATACAGAGTGTGTAAAGGATTTCATCAAGCTACTCCTCATCCAACCCCTCAGAGAATTCCTGGAAATGATCTTATGTACATGGCAGATTGTAAACTCAGTTAATTTTTACGGATGTGAGTGGAATCCAGTGGTCTCTCACAAAGACTGATTCTAGTGTAGCTGCATTGTAGTTTGCGTAGAATTCGCGCACCAACTGAGTCACTACAGTAGGTTGACGATAGCAGAAAGTTTGCCATGCATGATTCTCTATGATTGTGTGAATGAAATCTGGGTAACCTAAGGTGCTGCTCCGCGTGTAGACAAACCCCTTCTCTATATGTAGAGCCCATAAGTTTGTGCACGTAGTGAACCTGTCTAATGCTTGAGGAGAGACAAACTGCTCCATAGCCCGATTCTCCGATTCAGAGTGTGTTTCTCTGACTCAGCCCTCACAGGCACGACCTTCCCCTTTCTCGCTGTGCTCTTGAATGGCATGTTGAGGTTGTAGCAGAAAACTGAACAATGACTACCCTTTTCTTCTTCACTACTCGAGTGATGGCTGCCCCCCCTCTAAGATTACTACTCACCGAACCCAAAAGAAATAAGTCCTCCCTTTCTTACCTAACTCCTCAAGGCCTAGAACTACTCTGCCTCTAACAACACGGAAATCTACTATTTTTCAACCCTTGGGGGTCACTCTCGGTGATGACAATAAACACCCCAAATCTCAGCACATTCAAGTATACTTCACAACTCAAGCAGAGAAAACAAAAAGAAAGGAAGAAATCACCCCCACCTCAGGTAAAAATTTGCCCTGTGGCCGCAATTCCCTCTTCCCCCAAACTTGAGATGTACAGCATGGTGGTGATGCCTCGTTGAAGATGTTAGGGATGAGTGAGGCTCTATTAGAGATATTGATGAGGATGGTGGAGAGTGCAAGGGCGTGGCGGTGATGGGAGGGAGAAGAGTAGGAGCGGCCGTGAATGGACGAGTGTAGAGAGTGAGTGGGGTGTTTGATAAGGGGCACAAATGGGCGGGTGAAATTAGGGTTTCAAGAGGTAATGGGGAGACGTGGCTGAGTAGGAGAGAAAGATGGTGCGGTTTTTCTTTTACAAGGATGCTGAGTGAGTTTTCATTTTTTACTTGCTGCCCAGAATGCTGCCTAAAATAATGCAGCATAGTCATAGAATTCTGGATAACTTGCTATCATCTTGACTTTTTCATGCCCCCTACACTGCTTCCTAATTCCTTCTCAGCGTTTCTTTTCTCTGCATAAGATTTAACTCAAAAATTAATTCTAACTACTAATAAACCACACACAAAAGCTAAAATGCAAAGATAAAACAGCAAAACAAAAACGAAAATAGATCAAAACAATCCTTGGGTTGCCTCCCAAAAACACTTGTTTTTGAGTCATCAGCCTAACTACTTCCCTTATTTATGCCTTCTGTAAGATGATGGAAGTCTTGCAGCGATCCACAGGACTTCCCAAATAGTGCTTGATCTACTGGCCATTCACCAAAAATTTCCTTCCAGAGTGAGGTTGTTGTAACTCCACTGCTCCATGGGGAAAAACTGTGGATACAATGAATGGACTTGACCACCTAGATTTCAGCTTTCCAGGGAAAAGCTTCAATCTTGAGTTAAACAAGAAAACTTGCTTCCTCTTGTCGTGCCACCGTTTGACCTTCTCTTTGTAGAGCTTTGCATTCTCATAAGCTTGTAGTCTGAATTCATCCAGCTCATTTAATTGCAATAGTCTGTTCTATCTAGCTGCCTGCCAATCAACGTTTAATTTCTTAAGAGCCCAAAAACCTCTATGTTCTAACTCTAGAGGCAAGTGGCAAGCTTTTCCATAAACCAGTCTATATGGTGACATTCCTAATGGTGTTTTCAATGCTGTTCGAAAGGCCCACAGTTCATCACCCAAACGCATCGACCAATCTTTACGAGTTGGGTTCACTGTTTTCCCAAGTATCCTCTTGATTTCTCTATTTGATATTTCAGCCTGCCCATTGGTTTGAGGGTGATAGGCCATGGCGACCTTGTGTTTGACACCATATTTGGCAAGCATCTGTCCCAAGTATTTATTGCAAAAGTGAGTTCCTTCATCGCTGGTGATGGCTCGGGGGGTTCCAAGATGAGTGAAGATGTGCTTGGCATCATTTGTGGGTAAAGCAACCGCCTCCACCCGCTTTGACGCATAGTTAACAGCCACAAGAATATTTTAATTCCCAAAAGATATAGGAAAGGGGCCCAAACATCAAAAAGTTCCACTTCTAAGATGTTATTCAAAGGCATTTCCTATCTTTTGGATATGCTTGTAGTTCTTTGTGTTGGAAAATAATGGCATCGAGTGCGCAGCGGAATTTAAAAATTTTAATCAACGTCAAAGCCAAACAAGAACATGTTCATGATGCTATATAACATAAATACTAAAGATCTAAATCATACCTTTTGAGATTTCAGGAAACTACACGTCTGATAGATCTAAGCGTTCTAAACAGCAACCGGAAGAGCCTCAACCAACTGGTCTTCTTTGCTATTCTCATTTCCATGATCGGTGTGTGGGTGGGCACATGTCGTTTAATCTCCTCTTGGTATTCTTGATCTCCTTCCAATCACAAGAGAGCCAAAGAAAAATTGTTCTTGATAATTAAACAATTTTTTCTCTTGGAATCTCTTATCAACAGCCTCTAAAAAATCTCTCAAGTGATCTAATGAACAAAGTGACTTAATAGGCTATTTATAGTGTTTAGGAAGTCATACTTCCGTAACAATTAGGTTTCCCAAAGATTTAATCGCATCCAGAATCGATTTTGCCACGTCAACATGCATTTTACGTTGCAACCGGTCGACCGATGATAGAGTAGTTATACTCAACCGGTCGACCTGTCTTCACTAACCGATCGACCGGTCTGCACTAACGAAAATTGTTTTCTTAGTTTTTCAATACGGGAAACTTGCATAGAGCCTCAGTTTTGATTCAATCAACCCAATAGAGAAATTGCCTGATCAAAACAGTCATATAATAGTCTTCACATATTAAACAACTCTTAAAACAATAATTCAACCAATTTATCTAGAATCAATTTATCAATTAATTCACCTGATAAATCACTCATGAATTAACTTTGCACCTCTTTTACGGAAATAACACAAGTTACCAATATGTAGGTAATACACCGTATCGTTACAGGAAATTATGTGAGCTAGCAAAGGGACCCAATGGACATATATAAATCAAGCTCCTATAATCACAACACTACTTGTAAACCAACAAGTCCATCTCATGATTATAAAACTCTAGCGCTATTCCACTAAAGCCTAGAGCTGCACTCTCGATTTATATAGCATATTCACAAAGCTCTGATTAGCTCTAGTCCATGACTCAATATATTAGTATATCATCCCCATAGGATATCCATAATCGAGTTGAGGTCAAGTTCCGTTTTACCTTCCCGATTACATTTATCTTATGTTCCATTATCATACCATTGGAAAAATACTATTCATACTATTACAAACAGTAAACTATTATATAACACAGAGTAGTCTAATGGCCGAGCGCTCTTATTTTCCAATCCACTGATAATGCATAAGAGGATATCATTGACTCTTTATAGGAGCTATGGATTCCACTATCTATGAATAATGAATCTACGCATACACGAGTCATACCCCCAATGCACCGGCAAGCGTACCTTTACATAATGTCAGGATGTCTCCCTTTAGTACATCAAAGGATACAAGTCAAGTATACGGGTTCATCATCCATCTCAAGATTAAGATGACAACATATAATTCGTCAAAAGTGAATTGTTTAATTCAAACAGAATTATTAATTAAAACAATTCATCTTTGGTCCGATCCAATATAGATTTCACCATTAAAAACTATATCAATGTCTCTACCCATGGAGTCCCACCTCCGACGACCAAGACAAGCCGTCTCTGTTAGGAAGTAGACAACATAACAATCTTAACATGAATAAAGCGCCCAACTTTATTCCCTTGATTGTGGATCATAAGATTTGGACTATCATCTTTAGATTCTTTTCTTCCGCATGTTCTTCACATTACATGTATGATCTAAAGATTTAGAATGACAGTCTCAGACTTTCAGTTTGCTTATCATACATTCAACTATTATGAACATAAAGAGGATAGTACATAGATATATGAAATAAACAAATCTTTATTAATAGTCAAAATGTCTCAAAGAAAATTGTTACATTTATTCCTAAGGGCATAAACGCTAACACTTTGGTACCTGTCACACCTAAATGCAAATGCATGTGCATCTTCAAAAATTGAAGGTCAGTAGAACCTTGATTGTAAAATCTTTGTGGCAGTCCTCATGCCTCCATAATGGCCACCATAAGGGGAAGAATGGCATCCCTGCAGAATGCTTTCCACCTCTTCCTCAAGTATACATCTTTTCAAAAGCTGGTCATTACATTGTTTATACAAATAGGGCTCATCCTAGTGATATAACTTGATATCATGAAGAAATTTTTTTCCTTGTTGGCTAGTCAGATTCGGTAGAAGCAACCCACTTACTAGATAATTTGTAAAATCAGCATACCAAGGTGCTCGTGACTGTGTTGCGACAAATAACTGGTCATTAGGGAATACTTCCTTTATAATCTTAGGATTAACTGCTTCCTCAGCTCTCTCTAACCTGGACAAGTGATCAACCACTTGGTTCTCCGTTCCTTTTCAGTCCTTGATCTCCAAATCAAACTCTTGAAGTAGGAGTACCCATCTGATTAGCCTCAGTTTTGCATCCTTCTTATCAACTAAGTATTTGATGGCCGAATGGTCTGTGAAAACAGTGACCTTTGTTCCTATCAGGTATGCTCAAAATTTGTCAAAGGCAAAAACAACCGCCAATAGGTCCTTCTCTGTCACGATGTAGTTCAATTGAGTTCCAGATAGGGTTTTACTGGCATAGTAAATTGAGTGAAATACCCTATCTTTATGCTATCCTAAAACAACCCCCATTGCCCAGTCACTTGCATCACACATTACTTCAAAAGGAAGAGACCAATCAGATGCCATGATGATAGGTGCGGAAACGAGCTTCTTCTTTAACTCTGTAAATGCTGTTATGCATACCTCATTGAAAATGAATTGGTTGTCCTACTCTAATAAACTGCAAAGAGGCTTGAAAATCTTTGAAAAATCCTTAATGAATCTTTGATAAAACCGAGCATGTCCAAGGAAACTTCTAAGTCCGTTTACATTGGTCGGCGGTGGTAGCTTCTCTATTATAGCGATCTTTACTTTGTCAACCTCAAGGCCATTCTTTGAAACTCTGTGTCCCATCACTATCCCCTCATTGACCATGAAGTGGCACTTTTCCCAATTGAGGACTAAGTTAGTCTCTTCACACCTCTTCAAGACTTTGGCCAAGTTAGTGAGAAAATCATCAAAATTTTCCCCAAAAACTGAGAAGTCATCCATCAAACCCTCTAAGTATTGCTCCACCATATCAGTAAAGATAGCCATCATGCATCGCTGAAAAGTTGCCAGAGCATTGCAAAGGCCGAATGGCATTCTTCTAAAAGTAAATATGCTGAATGGACAAGTAAGCGTGTTGTTATGTTGATGCTCTGGTGCAATAGCACTCTGATTATATCCAGAATATCCATCCAAAAAGAATAATACTCCTTCCTCGCCAATCTATCCAGCATCTGATCGATAAAAGGAAGAGGGAAATGATCCTTTCTGGTGGCCTTATTGAGCTTCTTATAGTCCATGCATATCCTCCAACCCGTTACAGTTTTTATGGGGATTAACTCATTCTTTTCATTCTCTACAACAGTAATCCCCCTTTCTTAGGAACACATTGGACTGGACTCACCCATACACTGTTAGAGATTGGATAGATTATCCTTGCATCCAACCACTTGATTATCTCTTTCTTGACCACTTCTTTCATGATCAGATTCATCCTTTTCTGTCCCTCTATAGACCCTTTTTTATCATCTTTCAAGAGAATCTTGTGCATACAAAATGTGGGACTTATACCCTTTATGTCCGCTATAGTCCAAGCAATGGCCCCTTGGAATTCTCTTAAAACCGTGAGCAGCTTCTCCTCTTGATCTTTTGTCAATACAGCATAAATAGTGACTGGAAGGGTGAAAGATGCACCTAAGTAGGCCTACCTCAAATGCGGTGGCAAGGTCTTAAGTTCTAGGACTGGTGGTTCTTTACTTGATGGTTGAGATGGCTTTTGTTCTCGTTCTGCTAAGTCCAGAGACTCAAACTTCCTTGTGTAGCTCGAGATTATTGAATTGGCATCCAACCAATCTATTTGCTCAACAACTTTTTCCTCATTCTCTTCAAGGTTGTCTTGCTCAAACTTTTCTGCCACCAAAGAGTCAACAACTGAAATGGTTGAGCACTCCTCAATCTCATTTGGGAACTTTATTGCCTTAAACACATTGAATGTGGCCTGCTCTTCCTGCACCCTCATGGTCAGTTCTCCTTTTTGTACATCAATCAAGGTGCGGCCTATTGCAAGAAATGGCCTTCCTAAATTATGGGCACTTCTCTATCCCCTTCACAATCAAGAATATTGAAGTCAGCAGGAAAAATGAACTTATCCACCCTCACTAGCACATCCTCAATCTTTCCTTCAGGAAGTGTACTAAACCTGTCTGCGAGCTACAAAGACACTATTGTAGGCCTTGCTTCTCCGATTCCAAACTTCTTAAAAATGGACATCGACATCAAATTTATACTAGCTCCCAAATCACATAGTGCCTTACCAAAGTATTAGTTTCCAATGGAGCACGTGATAGTGAAACTTTTTGGATCCTTTAGTTTGGGAGGGAGTTTGTTTTGCAAAATTACACTGCATTCTTCAATCAAAGCCATCGTCTCAAACTCTCCTAGCTTGTGTTTTTTTGTAACTAAGTCTTTCATGAACTTGGCGTAGTTTGGCATCTTTTCTAGGGCCTCAACCAATGGTATGTTGATGTGTAGCTACTTCAAAACATCCAAAAACTTGTGAAACTACCCATCTTGTTGTTGTCTGTGAAAGCGTTGAGGAAATCGTTGAGGTGGTCTACTGTTACTGCTGTTACTAGTTTCTGCCGCTCCAGAATGCTGTGGAAATGATGTGGCTTTCTGTAGTGCAGAATTTTGTTGCTGATTCCTTAACTATTCTCCTTGTGGCTAGGTTTGATTCTCTTCCTTTTGGATTAAAGGGGGCTCTGTTTGCATAGCCTGGAGTCTTTTCTTTGGCTCCAGCTCTTTTCCACTAATTAATGAAATAGGCTTGTACTATTCTTTCCCTTCTCTTCTTGGATGTTCAGTGTTGCTTGGGAGAGAACCTTGAGGTCGGTTGCTCAACGCATTAGCAATCTACCCAATCTAATTTTCTAAGTTTTTCAATGTTGCATCATGACTTGCAATCCTAGCATCATTCCTTGCAATGTATTCTTTAAGCAAATTCTCCAAGGAGCTAGATTGATCCATGGCTTGTGTTCTTTGTTGTTACGGTGGATACCCTGGTCGATATGTGGGTTTGTGATAAGCATTGGCTCCACTAGAACATGCTCCTTTATTACTCCATGTCGACTTTGGGTGTTGCCTCAACCCTTGATTTTAAAAGTTCGGATAAGAATTGTTGTTCCTGTTGAAATTAGCCATATAGCAAGCTGAGGTTGGACTGGACGGGCAATCTTCATACAATGCCCCTCTCCACAGTAAGCACGGGAGACACTAGATGTTTGCATAGAATTTACACCCACTGGTGTGTTCATTGCTTTTATCATATTCGTCAAGGATGACACTTGAGCCAAGAGTGCAATGATGACATCAACTTCATGAATTCCGGCTGCCTTCCTAGCTTTGAGTCTCTCGATTGGCCATTGATAATTGTTATTGGCCATCCTTTTCAAGATCTCATAGGTTTCATTGTAAGACTTGGCCAAAATAGCTCCATTAGCTACGGCATCAATTATAGTACATGTTTGCTCATTGAGCCCATAATAGAATGTCTCCATTTAAATCCAATGGGGGATCTGATAAGCGCATGAAAATGCACTTAAATTGTTCATAATTGCTAAATAAATTAAGTTTTAATTAAATATTTTCGTGGAATTAATTTTATGTGGAAGTATTTGATTTTAATTTAATTCAATATGTTTTCTAGGGAAATAAGACATTTGGGCCAGAACTAAAAAGAAAAAAAGAAGAAAGAGTCCCATCAGAACTAAAAAGAAAAGGCAAAACCATCCACCGAAGAGACCCCAGCTCTTAAGCTGGCTCAACTGCGTAAAAATCTGAAACATGTATTTCTGGGAGCTGGTGATACCTTTCCTGTTATCATTTCATTTAAACTTGATGCATTCCAAGAGCAGCGGTTAGTTGATTTGCTGTGTGAACACAAATCAGCATTAGGTTGGACGATTGCTGACATTAAGGGTATTAGCCCCTTAATTTGCTCTCATCACATTAACTTGGAAGACAGGGTTAATCCACGAAGGGTTAAAGGAGACTGAACTCGACAATGAAAGAAGTTGTGAAGAATGAAGTCTTGAAGCTTCTGGATGCAGGAATTATCTATCTGGTCGCTGATACTAAGTAGGTCAGTCTAGCTCAGGTAGTGCCAAAGAAATCAAGGGTGACAGTGGTTGAGAATGAGAAAGGGGATCTTGTTTCCATAAGGACTGTGACGGGTTAACGCATGTGCATTGATTACCGAATACTAAATGCCGCCACCCGCAAGGATCACTTCCTGCTTACATTCATCTACCAAATCTTAGAACGAGTAGCTGGTCATCCTTATTATTACTTTCTTGATGGCTACTCAAGTTACTATTAGATTGAGATCGCATTAGAGGATCAGGATAAGACTATTTTTACATGTCCTTTCGGAACTTATGCTTTTCGGCGTATGCCATTTGGGCTCTATAATGCACTAGCCACTTTCAGAGGTGCATGATGAGCATTTTTAGCGACATAGTCAAGAAGTGTATGGAAGTGTTCACTTGATTGTCTTTTGCGACTCCTTCGACTCGTGCCTTCTCAAGTTAGAAGCTGTTTTGACGAGATGCGAGGAGAAAGGCCTTGTGCTTAACTGGAAGAAGTTCCATTTCATGGTACCATCTGGCATAGTCTTAGGGCATGTTATTTCTGAGAGAGGGATTGAGGTTGATCAGTCTAAGATTGAACTCATCTCTAATTTGCCCACGTCTAAGACTGTTAATGAAGTTCAATCATTTATAGGGCCTACTGGTGTTTATAGGAGGTTCATACAGAATTTTTCAACAATTTCTCGTCCATTATAAACCTCCTAGCCAAAGATGTTGTTTTTGAGTGGACGCCTGAGTGTGAGGATGCCTTTCAAATGCTTGTGGCCAAATTGACTCCCGCCCTTATCATTCAGTCACCAGATTGGAACTTACCATTTGAGATCATGTGTGACGCAAGCAACCATGCTGTTGGGGCTGCCCTAGGTCAGAGAAGGGAGGGGAAGCTCTTTGTTATGTACTATGCTAACCGGACTCTTAACAGCGCTAAAATGAATTATTCAACCACTAAAAAAGAGTTGTTCGCTGTAGTGTTTGCTCTTGACAAGTTCCATGCGTACTTAATCAGTTCACCTATTACCGTCTCCACAGATCATTATGCCCTCAAGTATCTCCTTTCCAAAAAGGATGCTAAGGCGCGATTAATTCAGTGGACCCTTCTGTTGCAAGAATTTGACTTGACCATTAAGGACAAGAAAGGTGTTGAGAATATTGTGGTAGATCACTTGTCCCGATTGGACTTTAAAGACTCTACCAATGCCCTTGCCGTTCGAGGTGACTTCCCTAAAGAACATCTTTTTGTGGTCACAAAGCTGCCTTAGTATGCTCACATCGTCAATTACTTGGTGACCGATGAACTTCCTTTTGATTGAGGTGCACAAGATAAGCACAAGTTTGTGGTCAAGGTGCATAATTTCTGTTGGGATGATCCGTACCTGTTTAAGTACTGCCCCGACCAAATCATGAGGCGTTGCATTCCCGATCATGAAATTCTTAGTGTTCTAAATTTTTGCCATAATGATGCCTGTGGTGGTCATTTCTATGTGCAGAAGACTGCCGTAAAAATCTTACAGTGTGGTCTTTATTGGCTCACTTTGTTCAATGATAGTAATGAGTTTTGTCGCTCTTGTGGGAGGTGTCAAAAGTTAGGTGCTATATCTCTCGCCATATGATGCCCTTGAACCCAATCCTTGTGATGGAAATATTCCATTGTTGGGGGATAGATTTTATGGGACCTTTTCCACCTTCTTCTGGGTACCTTTACATTCTCCTTGCTATGGATTACGTTTCTAAATGGGTAGAAGCCATGCCGTGTCACACTAATGATAATGCGACAGTTGTGAAGTTCATGAAAGAGAATGTGTTATCTAAGTTTGGTACTCCGCGTGCTATCATCAGTGATCAAGGCACTCATTTCTACAACTGATCTTTTGAATCTCTCATGCGAAAATATGGTGTTATTCATAAGGTTACAACTGCCTACCATCTACAGACTAATGGTCAAGCTAAGTTGGCGGATAGTGAGATTAAACAGTTTCGGGAAAAGACGGTAAATCCCGACCGTAAGGATTGGTCTTTATGTCTTCTTGATGCTCTCTGGGCATACCATACTGCTTACAAGTCCCCTCTTGGGATGTCTCCCTATAGGCTTGTCTTTGGAAAAGCCTATCATTTACCTGCAGAGCTTTAGCATAAGGCTTATTGGGCTATTAAAGCCCTTAACTTTGATTTTAGTGTTGCAGGGCTGAGAAATAATGCTTACGACAATTCTAGGATCTACAAGGCAAAAACGAAAGTGGCACATGATAACAGATCCTACGAAAGAACTTTGAGCCGAATCAGATGGTGCATCTCTATGACTCCCGTTTGCATCTCCACCTAGGTAAGTTGTGGTCGCGGTGGACTAGTCCATTTATGGTGAAACAAGTTTTTCCGAACAGTGCTTTCGAGGTCGAGGACCAAAGCGATGGGAGAGTATTCAGAGCCAATGGCTAGAGATTAAAGCACTACATTAAGCATGTGAGCCAGGTTGAAGAAATCATTCTCGAGGCTCCTATAAACCAATCTTGAGGAGTTTACTTCCAACACTTTTGTATCATATTTTTGTTTCTTTGTTTCGTTTGGTGTGTTTTTATTTTCAGTTTGTTTTTGTGTGATTTTATATTTGTTTGTGTGTTTTGGAGATTCAATTTAAGAGGCTCGACTTAGTTCTAATGTTCATCATCCAGGAGTTCTCTTTCCCTGTCTTCTAAATATTGCATACATTTTTAGACATTGAGGACATTGTCTGATTTTGGGTTGGGGGTGGTGAGCATATTCATGCATGAGATTGATTTTTATCTTGTTGTTATTTTGGGTCAAAAGTTTTACGAGATTATCTGGGTATGATTTCAAAATGTTCAGTTTGAGTTAGTTTTTGTTATCTTAATTACCAAGAAATGATTTTCAGAGTTATTTGTGAGAACATGCCAAACCTTGTGGTAAGATGGTTGTTAACACATTTAGTTGAGAAAATTTTTCCGAGTTTAAGGTTTTCATTTTTGGTGAGTTGTGAGAGTTGAGAAAACAGCTTTTTGAACTTTCATTGATCTTTTGAGTTGGTGGAATCATTAATGGAGCACCATACTTGACTTATGATATTTGCTTGAGGGATGATTTTTTGTTAGAAATAATCTTTAGAATTGAGCCATGTGTTGTAAATATTTATCATTTTTCTTTTGTATTTCTTTCTCAAAAACAAAAAACAAAAAAAGAGCAAGAGCATCATTTTATCATCAATGTTTATGTAGTTTGGTTGTACTCACATCTCGCACTGCATAGCAGTCAGTCAAAAGAATGCCTTACTACATTAGCTTCATCAAATGTATGTTGTCTCTTGCCTTAAAAAAGAGAAAAAAAAAGAGTGTATATATTTGTTTGTATTTTTTGGGCTCTTTCTTTATTTATGAGATCTTCCTTTTGACTAGAATAAAATCCCGAAAGCTTGTTTATGGTTTGAGTGATGGATTGTTTCAGATATTTCATTTGCCTATCATTTGATCAATGTTTGTTTAATAGCTTGTCCTTAAATTGCCTTCTCTTACTTGAGCGTTGACTGATTAACTTCCAATTCCATGAGTGAAAACCCTTTACATTAAAATATTTCTGTCACCCATGAGGTGAATAGAGTTGAGACTTTTTCTTGGTGAATTTTTCAATCCTATTTGTGTTATGGACTTTGATAAGAGGGATACGATTTACTGGTCACACACACGACTCTGGAGTTATAACTGAAGTAGTTTTGATCGCATTTTCTAATCACTTACTAATGTTTTGTTTGATTGCTTAGGTGATTCTGTTTGTTTTATTTTGAATTTTCAGCTTGACATGATTTTTCTTTCCCTTGAATTGATAGGGACTAGCAATAAGCTGGTTGGGGGTTGTGATAAGCGCATGAAAATGCACTTAAATTGTTCATAATTGCTAAAGAAATTAAGTTTTAATTACATATTTTTGTGGAATTAATTTTATGTGGAAGTATTTGATTTTAATTTAATTCAATTTGTTTTCTAGGGAAATAAGACAATTGGGCTAGAATTAAAAAGAAAAAAAGAAGAAAGAGGCCTATCAACCCATCAGCCCATCAGCTAGCCGTCGTCGAGCCGAGCCGAGCCGCGCGAGTCCTCTTAGCTCTGCCACGTGTCACTTTTTGGAGTGCCACAGACATGTGGGACCCAGCTGTCCCTTCATGCATGCGCACTTGGCGCACACAGTTCGCTCCCCAGGGCGAGTCTCCTCCACACGCGCGTCAGGCGGTTCCTCATTTCTCTCCGTGTAGGTCCCGTCTTGCAGCAACTCACCAACCAACTCCCACCATGTGTTCTTATGGGACCCAACTATCGGACATTTCCACTTCTCAGCCTCTCACCTGTTGGAAATGTGTCCATAAAGTAGGATGTAATTTGTTATTTGTGAAATGACAAATGTCAGACATTATTGCTTTTGCTGATTTTATAAAATAAAATAAAGTTATGTTTAGATACATACTCAAGAGTGTTAGTGATATTGCTTAGCCCATAGACTGTTATCAACGAAAGAAGAGTCAGGGAAACCCTGCCGGACAAACTCTTCTGATATAGTTTAAAATAGATATTCGCAGTCTTAGGATCGATTGGGCAATCGAATCCGATTATGACTGTTAGATCGAACCATATGATGCTGGTCTCGGGGCATGGGAGTTGGACTCTGTGGTGGATCTAGACATGTTCGCGACATGTTGAATAGACCATGTGACTGGTTAGGTTAGAGTAAAAACCGTTTACAGAACTCTAAACCTAATTGTCACAACTTAAGTATATTTGTATAATTATCTTAATCTTGAAGTGAATGCATAACTCGACTTAATATCTCATGATCTTTGATTCACCAATGAGATTAGTTCGCAGTTTTTGAACAACATCTCGGCTATTGGGATCATGACATAATTGAGTTGGAGTTATGTGATTCACAAATATGGAATTCGTAAGAAATAATATCACCTCATGCTTTATTGATGGGTGTGTGAATAAATAAACCAGGCCTGGTATTCAATGATGATATTCATTGATTAAGACATCGTGACCTGTGCGAGACATCTGACGAACATATGTCTTTCTTATTCACAGCCAAATAAAGGAGTTGAGGAAATAATGATTGGAATGGTAAAACGGTAATATTCTATACCATTCTGATCACTGATATTTACGAAGGATAATAATGCATTTATTCTGTGGACCGTGTAATAAATTGTATTAACACCATCAGAAAAATAGCGCATATAAATCGAGAGATTATTTGGCATCAAACTTTTAGTGGAGTTGTGCGATGTCAGAATTAAATATGTCGATAACTTATCGGGATAAGTTAGTCGAGTATTGTAATTCCATAGCTTTGTTCATATGGGTCTATTCGGTCTCAAGGCTAGCTCTAATAAGTGGAAAAATAGAAACTGATATTTTGTTATATAATTATGTTTAAAAATTCATTATGTTATTTTTCATTTATTTGATAATTGAAAAATAAAAGGAATGAATTTGAATTTTGAAATTAATAGTGATTAATTTAAAATTCAAAATAAAATTTAAACATGATTTTATTTGGCAACTAAAGGAGAGAGAAAGTTGATTTTATTTGGGAAAATTCAGAAATCCCTTGCCATATGGGGAATTCAAATTTTGCTCCAAAAGCTAGAAGGAAAATTCAGAAATCCCTAGCCATATGGGGATTTTTGGATTTTGATCCTTGAGAGAAGGGGAAATTCGAAAATCCCATTTAGGGTTTGAGTTTTTGAATTTCCTCCTATAAAAGGATATTATTGAAAACCCTAGCTATGAGTTTTTAAGAGAAGAAAAGATCTCACACTTTTCTCTCCTAGGGTGGCCGGAATTTTGAGACAAAATAGAAGGAAAAATTGTTTCCTTAGGTTTTTGAAAAAGAGCCCACTCTCTCATCCCAAAACACTTAGAGTCATAGTCTTGAATCAACGAGTGGTTTTTGGTGTGATCGTATCGATAGATCAACGATCTTGTTTCACGGCAATTCTCCATCTCGGAACGTGAGATAGTGAGACAAGATCCTTGCGGTCATTTTGATTCAATCGTCACAAAGGTATGATTGTTATTTTATTCCTTTATTTATAAACATATATCATGCATGTATCTCTCATTGTAATTTACGTTTAATTTGGAATTAAATGGATATGTTAAATTTTTTTTGAAATTCCGCCTACAAGCTTGTTGTTGTTCAAATGATTTTTCATTAAAAATCACAACTAGATCCTACAATTGGTATCAGAGCCTAGGGTTTATGATCATGCATGATTTATGTTTATGCGATTGAATGTATGATATGTGTTGATATTGGCATCTTGCATGAATATGTGATGAATTCAAAATTGTTTTGATTCTATTTTTGATTGGATCCCGATCAATTGGCTCTAGGTTTTTAATTACACCAAGTTGGTGGTTTATGTTTTTCTCTAGAAAATAATGTAAGCCATTAAAGGGCATAGGAAATTTTGTAATTTAAAATTCCAGAAATTGAAGGCTGTCGCCGCCGCCGTCGTCGTACGCCGCCGCACGAGTCCCAGCCTCCGCCACAAGTTCAGCCGCCAGCCCCTCCCCTGGGTTTGGCTGCGCGGCACACTAGGGTTTCGAAAACCCTAGTGTGCGCTAGGGTTTTCTGAAACCCTAGCGGGCCCTACCCAGGCTGGGGCCACAGGCCCTACCGCTGGCCTTGCCCAGGCAAGGGCCGCAGCCCATGCTGAACGCGCAAGGGTTGCCTGGCTTGGCAGTCCATGTTGTGCTAGGCAGGGCCTGGCCCTGCCGAGGCAAAGATGGTGGGCTCGGGATTGTCTTGAGCCCAGCCCAAATAAAAAAAATTTTAATTTTTGGATTTCAAGTTTTAAATTTTTCCACAAAAACATTTTCACTTTTCAGGGATCATGAGAAGAGAAAATATAGATGATGCCAAGAAGACAAGATGAAGAAAATTATTGTAATTGTTTTCATTTGTTTTATGGGTTGTAATTAGAAATGAGCCATACAAAGGTTAAATTGTGAATGTATGATTTATTATTTAATCTCGCATCATTATAACATGCCATATAGGATATAGAGATGCCAATATCAAATTTCCATGCAAACATGTTCATGCATCATTGTAGTTTAATATTATAAATTGTTATAATTATAAATGCAATGGGTAAATTTTATAAAGAGTTATAAAATGCAACAACTTTATAAGGGTTATAATTTTTTTGACAAATTTTAATTGGACTTAATTTTTTAAAACACAATCCATTTTTCAAAAAGCTAAGTGGGAGGGTCGTTTGCGTTGAAACGTTCCCAAAGTCTCTGACTTTAGCCTGATCGTGACACGTGGACGGGTTAAGAACCGCCTTAGTGGTCCTCACTTCAATGGGAGAAACCCACGAAACATGTCGCTAAGGAGTCATCAGGTTGCTTAAAGAAGATAAGACTCGAAAAGGAAGTAGTGAGGCGGGACAATCCCTAGATGGATCGCTAGTTCATAAGAACCTCTAGAGTCGATTAGTCGGTTAAACACTTAGACTGAAGATCATTGTAACCTCCCATAGGAGCTAGGCAATGGATCTGAGGTGACTAAAAGGATGGTGATTGGTTACACTAGATGTGGAGACCTTCTGTGAAGTGGACCAAACGAGAGGAGTCTCGATGCGATAGGAGGCTTCACGGACGCCACCCCTAGGTGGGACGTGTTGCCGTTTATGATCGTAACACCATAGATGAAACATTTTTTTAAGGATTTTCTTTATGTTTAAGTACTTGCATTCATGCATCATACTTTTCTTAAATATAAGCAAATTGCCAACGCCGCTTTATTTTATTTTTCAGCAAACATGTCTTTATCCCCGATCGCACAAATTCTTAGTACAAACAAACTAGTGGGTGAAAATTACGTTGACTGGAAACGTAACCTTGATATCATGTTGATGGTAGACAAGCACAAGCATGTGCTCACCACCCCCTGTTCTCTTGGGCCGACTGATGAGTCGACTCAAGAGGAGCGAGACGCATACACTGCTTGGATGTGTTCCGATGAGATTACTAGGTGCTATATTTAGCATCAATTAGCAATGTGTTGCAACAGCAACATCGGAACATGCTGACGGCTGCAGATATGATCTACAACATTGCTGAAATGTTCGGCAGCCAAGGCCATCAAGCCAAGCAAGCTGCGGTGCGTAACTTCATGAACTGTCGGATGAAATCCGGCACTCCTGTTCAGGACCATATGCTACTGATCATAAGTCACCTGAATGAGATGGAGCTCATGGGAGCTAAAATAGATGGGGAGACTCAGGTGGATATGATCCTAAAGACTCTCCCGGAGATGTTCGACAACTTCAAACTCAACTACTCGATGAACAAGTTGAACTATTCACTCCCAAAACTCATGAAGGAGCTTCAAACTGCATAAACTCTACTGCTTAAAGGCAAAAAGAGGAATGGAGAGGCAAACCTTGCTGAAGCAAAGCCTTCCACCTCTGGCGCCAAGAAACAGAAGAAAGTCCGCAACAAGAAGAAGCTGGCTGGAAAGTGCAAGAACACTGCAAAGGTGGACAAGAGTAATGATAAATGTCACCATTGCAGAGTAGTTGGCCACTGGAAGCGCAACTGTCCTACTTACCTCAAGGAGGTTAAAGCTAAAGGTACATTACTTGTTACCAAAGCCTGTTTTGTGACTGACTCTACTTTTTCTTGGATTGTAGACTCTGGAGCCACTAATCATGTTTGTTGTTCTCTGCAGGGGTTCAGGGAAAACAAAAGGCTTAGCAAGGGCGAGTTTAACTTTTGCTGGGGGAACGGAGCATCAGTATCAGCAACATCAGTTGGAAGCATTAAATTAGTTTTTGAGAACAGTTTTATTGTTTTGAACAATGTTTATTATGTCCCGGTTTTTGGGAAAAACCTTATTTCTGTAGCTGTTTGGTTAAGCAAGGATATTCTTTAGGATTTAATAATGATGTTATTCAAATTCTTAAGAATGGTTTCATGATTACTTCTACAGTCATGATAAACAATCTGTTCTACGTCAAACCAATTATTCCAACGATTTATGATACTGAATTGAATAATGATTCAATTAGGGATAGTAAAAGATTGAGGTTAGACCCAACCGATCAAACCTATAAATGGCATCTACGTCTTGGACATATTAGCCTTGACAGGATTAAAAGGAACGTAAGAGACGGTCCCTTACAAACCTTAAGTGTAGGCTCACTACCTACATGTGAATGCTACATAGAAGGAAAAATGACCAAGAGACCCTTTTCAGCAAAGGGTAATAGAGCTGATGAATGCCTAGAGCTCATACATAGTGATGTATGTGGGCCATTTAATATCCAAGCAAGAGGAGGATATGAATATTTCATAACCTTCACAGATGACTATTCTCGTTTTGGTCATATTTATCTAATGCGTCAAAAGTCTGAAACCTTTGAAAAGTTCAAAGAATTCAAGGCCTTGGTTGAAAAGCAATTAGACAAACAGATCAAAACACTATGATTTAATCGTGGTGGTGAATACTTGCTGGGAGAGTTCGAAGACTTTCTTAAGGAAGAAGGTATATTTTCTCAACTGACTGCGCCAGGTACTCCTCAGCAGAATGGCGTGTCAGAAAGAAGGAACCGAACTCTATTAGATATGGTTAGATCAATGATGAGTTACTCATCCCTTCCAGATTCTTTTTGGAGATATGCTTTGGAAACAACAGCATATATTCTGAACCAAGTTCCATCTAAAGTAGCGCCTAGAACTCCATATGAAAGATGGAGTGGCAAGAAGTCATCTCTTGGCCACACCAGAATATGGGGTTGCCCAGCACTTGTGCTTAGAAAGAAGACTGGTAAGCTAGCCAGTCGTTCAGAATTATGCCTGTTTGTAGGATATCCTAAAGGGACAAAAGGCTACATCTTCTATAGTCCTACCGATCAGAAAACATTCATTAGCACGAATGCTCATTTTTTGGAAGAGGATTTTGTGAAGAATATGAAGCCTAAAAGCAGGCTTGTACTTGAGGAATTGACTGGTGAAAATGTTTAGGTAACATGTCCTCATTCTATTCCTGAACCGACAACAGATGAACCACAACAAGAACTAACACTAATAGAGCCTCGACGTAGTGGGAGGGTTGTGAGACAACCAGATAGGTACATGTCTTATGGAGATGCATTGACTGCAGTCTCAGATTTAGACATCGACGAACCTGTCTCCTACTCACAGGCTATGGCGAGTTCTGAAGCAAACCTATGGCCTGAAGCCATGAACGTCGAAATACAATCGATGTATAAGAATGGCGTATGGACTCTGGTTGATCCTCCTGAAGAGGTAAAACCCGTAGGGTGTAAATGGATCTACAAGAAAAAGAGGGGTCTAGATGGGAATGTAGAGACATTCAAAGCAAGACTAGTAGCCAAGGGCTACACCCAGAAAGAAGGAATTGACTATGAGGATACCTTCTCTCTGGTGGCTATGCTTAAATCCATCCGCATTCTTCTATCCATTGCTGCTGCCTTAGATTATGAAATCTAGCAGATGGATGTGAAGACAACTTTTCTGAATGGCAACCTGGATGAGCGCATTTATGGACTAAGGGTCAAGAAGAAAAGGTTTGTGAATTACAAAAGACCATTTATGGACTAAAGCAGGCATCCAGATCATGGAATATCATATTCGATGAGACTGTTAAAACTTATGGTTTTGTTCAGTCATTGGATGAGCCTTGTGTGTATAAGCTAATACAAGAAGGCAAAGTGATTTTCTTAGTCTTATATGTGGATGACATACTAATCATTGGGAATGATGTAGGAAGACTGACTGAGGTTAAGCTCTGGCTGGCAAAGCAGTTTGACATGAAGGATCTAGGAGAAGCTGCCTATGTTCTGGGAATTCAGATCTTTCGAGATCGGAAGAACAAACAATTGACACTATCTCAAGCATCCTATATCAATAAGGTAATGGACCGATTCGCCATGCAAAACTCCAAGAAGGGTTATCTACCCTTCAGACATGGAGTATCCTTCTTAAAGGAGCAGTCTCCCAAGACTCCTCAAGAAGAGGAAGACATGAGCCGAGTTCCTTACGCTTCAACCATAGGAAGCCTCATGTATGCAATGTTTTGCACCAGACCTGATATATGCTACGCGGTAGGCGTGGTGAGTAGATTCCAGTCTAACCCTGGACCCGAGCACTGGGTTGCTATCAAGCATATCCTCAAGTATCATACTGACCTGACTATGACGGGATACACCGACTCCGATTTCCAATCGGATAAGGATTCCAGAAAATCCACTTCAGGATCAATGTTTGTCCTGAATGGAGGTTCGGTAATATGGAGGAGTATTAAGCAGACTTGCATAGCTGACTCCACCATGGAGGCCAAATATGTGGCAGCTTGTGAAGCTGCAAAAGAGGCCGTATGGCTTAAGAAGTTCCTTGTATCACTGGAAATTGTTCCGGAAGCTGATAGGCCCATGGTACTGCATTGCGATAACAGTGGGGCTGTAGCAAACTCTAAGGAGCCTAGAAGCCACAAAAGGTCCAAGCACATAGAGCGGAAGTACCACCTCATCCGAGAGATTGTACAAAGAGGCGATGTTGAAGTGACAAACATATCAACACATGACAACTTGGCTGATCCGTTCACAAAGGCTTTATCTGGTAAAGTCTTCGATAGCCATCTGGAAGGTTTGGGCATGCGAGATTGTACTCACCTACTTTGAGTCCAAGTGGGAGTTTGTTGGAAATGTGTCCATAAAGTAGGATGTAATTTGTTATTTGTGAAATGACAAATGTCAGACATTATTGTTTTTGCTGATTTTATAAAATAAAATAAAGTTATGTTTAGATACATACTCAAGAGTGTTAGTGATATTGCTTAGTCCATAGACTGTTATCAACGAAAGAAGAGTCAGGGAAACCCTGCCGGACAAACTCTTCTAATATAGTTTAAAATAGATATTCGCAGTCTTAGGATCGATTGGGCAATCGAATCTGATTATGACTGTTAGATCGAACCATATGATGCTGGTCTCGGGGCATGGGAGTTGGTCTCTGTGGTTGATCTACACACGTTCGCGACATGTTAAATAGACCATGTGACTGATTAGGTTAGAGTAAAAACCGTTTACAGAACTCTAAACCCAATTGTCACAACTTAAGTATATTTGTATAATTATCTTAATCTTGAAGTGAATGCATAACTCGACTTAATATCTCATGATCTTTGATTCACCAATGAGATTAGTTCGCAGTTTTGGAACAACATCTCGGCTATTGGGATCATGACATAATTGAGTTGGAGTTATGTGATTCACAGATATGGAATTCGTAAGAAATAATATCACCTCATGCTTTATTGATGGGTGTGTGAATAAATAAACCAGGCCTGGTACTCAATGATGATATTCATTGATTAAGACATCGTGACATGTGCGAGACATCTTACGAACATATGTCTTTCTTATTCACAGTCAAATAAAGGAGTTGAGGAAATAACGATTGGAATGGTAAAACAGTAATATTCTATACCATTCTGATCACTGATATTTACGAAGGATAATAATGCATTTATTCTGTGGACCGTGTAATAAATTGTATTAACACCATTAGAAAAATAGCACATATGAATCGAGAGATTATTTGGCATCGAACTTTTAGTAGAGTCGTGCGATGTCAGAATTAAATATGTCGATAACTTATCGGGATAAGTTAGTCGAGTATTGCAATTCCATAGCTTTGTTCATATGGGTCCATTCGGTCTCAAGGCTAGCTCTAATAAGTGGAAAAATAGAAACTGATATTTTGTTATATAATTATGTTTAAAATTTCATTATGTTATTTTTCATTTATTTTATAATTGAAAAATAAAAGGAATGAATTTGAATTTTGAAATTAATAGTGATTAATTTAAAATTCAAAATAAAATTTAAACATGATTTTATTTGGCAACTAAAGGAGAGAGAAAGTTGATTTTATTTGGGAAAATTCAGAAATCCCTTGCCATATGGGGAATTCGAATTTTGCTCCAAAAGCTAGAAGGAAAATTCAGAAATCCCTAGCCATATGGGGATTTTCGGATTTTGATCCTTGAGAGAAGGGGAAATTCGAAAATCCCATTTAGGGTTTGAGTTTTTGAATTTCCTCCTATAAAAGGATATTATTGAAAACCCTAGCTATGAGTTTTTAAGAGAAGAAAATATCTCACACTTTTCTCTCCTAGGGTGGCCGGAATTTTGAGACAAAATAGAAGGAAAAATTGTTTCCTTAGGTTTTTGAAAAAGAGCCCACTCTCTCATCCCAAAACACTTAGAGTCATAGTCTTGAATCAACGAGTGGTTTTTGGTGCGATCGTATCGATAGATCAACGATCTTGTTTCACGGCAATTCTCCATCTCGGAACGTGAGATAGTGAGACAAGATCCTTGCGGTCATTTTGATTCAATCGTCACAAAGGTATGATTGTTATTTTATTCCTTTGTCTATAAACATATATCATGCATGTATCTCTCGTTGTGATTTACGTTTAATTTGGAATTAAATGGATATGTTAAATTTTTTTTGAAATTCCGCCTACAAGCTTGTTGTTGTTCAAATGATTTTTCATTAAAAATCACAACTAGATCCTACATCACCGCACCACGTGTCCATGCAAAGCAACGTTTCCTCCTTTTTAGCACGCCACATGTACTAGTTGTTCCACGCTTCAATTTTTCCGGTTCGAAACATTTCTGATGTTCTTTTTCTCCACCATTATCAGCTTTTACCCTCAAAATAAAGCCTTGTAAATCCAATTTTATGGGATAAAAAGTTTCCTGTTTTATTTTTATTTCTTTGCTGAATGCTTTTTCATATGCCCAAAAAACTTTATAAAAAGGGGCTTTGTTAAGTGAATTAGGTTGTTGCTTTTTAGCCTAAGTTTAGACACTTTTTCTCTAATTTTCTTGCTCTTACTCTCATATTTTCTATTTAGAATTTTGTGAGAATTATGTGCAAGTTAGGCTAAAGTTCTTTGGTGAGGTTAGAGAGAAACCTATATGTGAAGTGATCTTGAGTGGATTTTGATTCTCCATTTGTTCTCCAAAGTTTATATATTTGAGTGATTAATTTTCTTTTCTCTTTTTCTAATTTCTCATATTGATATATTTTGTTGTCAACTTTTATATAAATATAGTCATGCTCTATTTTATGTAATTGTTGCTCAATATAATTATATTGATAATATTATTTTATGAGTAGTCTTTTACTACATATTGCCAATGGTATATTGTCGCTTTAAGATTTCTTGTATGAATAATTTTTACTAGGTTTCAATGTAAAAATTTTACTCACCCGAATACATTTTAATTCACATGTTTTCAAATATTTATTTTTTGATTGTTAGTTTGGGATGTGAAACTTTCAATTGAGTAGTCTCAAAAATCAAAATCGATTCAGGTGAACGAAGCATATAGGGGAATCTCGACACCTTACCAGTTTTAATTACATATGTTTCTCATATATGTTTCTTACGCTTAAACTTCTTAACAAAAATTTCATTCTCTTTTATTTTGATTTTATTATTTATCTCCTAACACTTTTTATTTGCTTATCGTTTCTTGTTTAATTTGTCTCCTCCTTGTGGATACGACCACCCTACCTGTGCTACTGCAATCGCTTATTTTTGTACACGTTTGGGCGTAACCAGGATCCCATGATAAGGGCACTTCCGCAATAACTCTTTGAATCATTCCCATGTTTCATACAATGATACCCAATCTGCTTGTTGGAATGAGGTAATATCGTTCTGACCTTGGCATTCTTGGTTGGTGGGAAGTATTTCTTGAGTAATTTCTCTGCCAAGCCATTCCATGTTGCTACCGAATCTGGTGGTAAAGAATTAAGCCATGCTCTAGCTCTATCCCTCAAGGAATAAGGGAATAGTTTTAGCCTCAAAGCTTCCTCTATCACTCCCGGTAACCTGTAGGTATCATTAACTTTCGTAAATAGCCTAAGATAGAGGTGAGGATCTTCAGTTGGGATTCCACTAAACTGCCCCACTGTTTGGAGCATTTAGAACATCACTGACTTAAGCTCAAACTGAGGTGCCTGAATATCTGGCCTTAGTATGCCGGGGTTAAGTCTATGTAACATGGGCATAGCATACTCTTTGATGGCCCTATCTCTGCGTCGGCCATAACAGCAGCAACCGCATTTAAGTTGACCGGATTGTTCCCATTGACATTCTGTCCATTGTTTTTGGCTGCCCCATCTGCCATTTCTTCCACTACAACTAAACCTTGCTGCTCCTTTCTCCTAGCTCAGAATGTTCTTTCAATTTCTGGATCTAAGGGCAACAATTCCAAGTGGATTCATGCAAAGGATTAATAAACTGCAAAATTAAAAATAAAATGAATGAGAGTAAAGCAAACAAATGAAAAATAAATTGACTTCTACAAATACTTCTAATGATTTCAATCCCCAGCAATAGCGCTAAAAATTTATTGCATGATTTTTATGCTCACAAGTGCACATGTCACAGACAAGTAATAAAGTGTTCAGAGTACGGATATCGTCCCGAGAATGAATTACCAAGTGTACATGCAGAAATTAACTAGTTTACCCATTTTAGAATGATAAAAAATTATCTGTTCAGAAATTACCCAGTTGTTTTAAATGCAGGAATGTAAAATGAAATGTAAGAAAATATTACAAGAACCATATTTCTAGAGTCATCTATGTCTTAATTAATATCAAAAATAGCAAAAAAAAAACAAGTTAACAAAAAGAAGAAGAATTGAGGAGATGGATCTTGGATCTTCTAGAATTTATCCTTGTATTTCTCTTCAGTTCCTCCTCTCGGCAACTATCTCCTTTGATTTTTCTTCTTTCTCTCTCGTCTTTGGTACTTGGTTTTTCTCCCGGTGCTGTACTGCATATATTTTCTTCTATTTTTTCTCCTCTTGTACTTGGCGGCTACCTCTCTCTTTCAGAAAGCATTTCCTTCTTACGGCAACAAAAGGGCTGAGGTGTAATCGATAAGGATTGAAGTGGTCCACACTACTGTACAACTCCATCAGCTCACATAGGTTTTTTGTCCTTTTCCTCTAGGTAGTGCATTGATGTCATAACACTTGCCAGCTACCCCCAGAATGCTGCAGCAGAATGTTACTGCTTTCTCCCTGTAATTTGTCAAATCATAATTTAGGAATATTTCAACCTCTTTTTGACTCAAATCACTCCTTTTTAACTCGAAAGCAACACAAGTACATAATTTAGCAAGATAAAATGCAAAACCAGAAACTCTAAGTTAAAACACAGAAGAAACAATGAAATACACTCTTGGCTAAGCAAACTTTAAGCTGAAAATGTATCAGATAACTCTAATTTCTTAGAGTTATCATCTTTCTAGGATGATCAGGATTTTTGACTCCACATCAACCACATGGCCAATATCCAAAACAATGAAATCCACGAGATAGTAGAACTTATCCACTTGCAACAACACGTCTTCAACTATTCCACGTGGTTTCTTGATTGATTGATCAGCCAATTACAGTACTACAGGTGTCTGCTTAATCTCTCCAAGACCAAGTTCCGAATAAACTGAATAGAGCATGAGGTTTACACTCGCTCTAAGATACAGCAATGCTTGGCCGAATTTGCGTGTCCCAATGGTGCAGGGAATGGTAGGATAGCAAATATCCATGTACTTTAGTGGTGTCTTCTGCTCAATCACTGTGTTTACTTATTTCGTAAAGAATACAGTTTCTTGACATGGTGTTTTCTCTTCATGGTGCACATATCCTTGATGACTTTCGCATAAGTCAAAACTTGCTTGATCGCATGCAGTAATGGCAGATTAATCTTTACTTACATCAAGTGTTCCAGGATCTCACTATAACTTTTTAGTACATTCCTAGTTGGTTGGAGTGCTTAGGGGAAAGGCACCTTTACCAAAAGTTCAGTTAGGCCTTTTTCCTTAGGAGTGTCTTTTTGGTTACTCGAAGTGGTGGCACTCGTTGAAATAGTGTCAAGAATTTTACCACTTTGACTAGAGACGACGTTGACCTCCTTAATGTTTTGATCCTCAGAATTTAAGGTGTGAGCTATGTGTTGTCCCTTCAAATTGGTCTGGGTTTGAGATGGAAACTTCCCGCGCTCCTAAATAGCCAAAGCTCTAGTCAACTTAGTAATTTGGCTTTTTATCTCCTTATTCTCCTCCATTATTTGTGCAAAATGGCTTTCAAACTATTTATTCCTCTATTCTTGCGATTCCATGAAAGTTGCCAAGGTGCTCTCAAGAGAACTCCTAGATGGCTATGCATTATACTGAGGTGCATGGTATGTTTTTTTATGGGAATGGCTGTTGGTCGGGCCTCCATTATTCTCCAGATTAATGTGCTTTGATTCGAATCTCACCAACCGAAGTTTTGGTGGTTTTTCCAACTAAGATTGTAAGTTTCTCATAAAGGTGCATAAGGTTTTTTTGTATATGCCCAGGGCATTGCATTGTTCCCCATACACACTTCTCATTTCATTGAAAGTGAGGCAATCACGAGTTGAATGGTCCACCCTTCCACAAACAACACATGGCTCGTGTGATTCCACCTTTGCGACTGTATGAGTCCTCTAACGGGATTGGGTTTAAAGGCCTTAAGTTGCCTTGTCAAAGATTCAACTTAGGGTTTGAGGTTGTTCTCTTCCCTTAGATGATAGACTCTTGCTGGTCAGGTTCTACTAGTGATATCAATATCACTTGGTCCAGTCCAGGTGTGGGCTTTTTGGGCTAACTCATTCAAGTACTCAGTAGCCTCGTTAGGATCCTTCTAGAAAAACTCCCTATTGCACATCATCTCAATAAATTAGCACCCCAGATTGTGAGTCCTTTTTAGAAATAGCTTACCAGGCGCCAACTCTCATACCCGTGATGGGGACACACGTTCAACATATCCTTGAAACTTTCTTAAGCATGATAAAGAGTTTCACTGTCCTTTTAGGAAAAACTCAAGATTTGTCTTTTAAGACCTTGGGTCCTATAGTGCGGGAAGTACTTATTGAAAAATGCAATCATCATTTCTTCCCATGATCTAATAGACCATGGTCTCAAAGAATACAACCAGGTTTTGGCCTTGTCTTTTAGAGAAAAAGGGAAATAACCTTAATCTAACGGTGTAGGCGACAAAAACATGGTTGTGAAAAGTGGCTACCACCTCCTCAAATTTCTGAATGTGCATATATGGATTCTCACTTTCTAACTCGTGAAAGGTTGCCAAGACCTGGATCATGCCTGGCTTGAAGTCCAAACTCGGCATATTTGAAGAAAACATTATGCATGAAGGAGTAGCTGTGTGCTTAGGGTGTAGATAATCATTCAATAACTTATGTTAAACCTCCTCGTTTTAAGCCATTATGAATAAATTTTGAAGTGCATATTCCAAGGACGAGTGTGGACACAAAGACGTAGAAGATGAGTCAGATAGAATTTCACAAGGGATTTCAATGTTTAGACGTCGAGCAAATTTTCTTAGTTTGTCTCTATACCGATGCGTTCACCCTAAGCGGCTTTTTTTTATTTTTTTTGAAATACAAAATAAAACCAAAACAAAATAACTGTATAGTCACATAAATTGTAACCGCCAAGAGTGTTCCCAGGAAAGACTCTTGCTTTTGGCTCAACGAATAGCCTCCTAGATAGAGCAACGTTCTCAGAAAAGACTGGTAGGGCAAGGCCTACTTAAATGCCAACTTTCATAGACAGAACTCCATCAGATTGCACTTTTCACGAAACTACACAATTAATTCAAAAACAAATTTTAGAAGAATTTAAATTTAATTAAGTAAATTATGAAGTGGAATCTAACAATGGAAACTATTCCTAAAGTCAAAAGCCTAAATCTATCAAATTATGAAATTCCTAGATTAAGAATAGTCAATTAATTACAATCTAATTACTATCCTAAAAATTAATGAAAACTATAAAAGGGAAAAATAAATTAGGCAACAATATAAGCGTCAACAATTAATTTTTTTACAACTAACAGACCAGAAAGAATATTACCAAATAAAAATAAAGCGAAATTTACTTATCTCTTTCGACTCAAAATCTGCTGATCACTCTTGCTAATAGCACCTCCCCAGCAACGATGCCAAAATTTGATTAATGCCCAAAAGTGTTATTCACAAGCAATTAATTTTAACACAGAAGGGCGGTCGTATCCACAAAAAGGTGACAAAAACAACAAGAAAGATTAGTAAAAAAAAAGTTAGAGAAAAATAAACTGACAAAATTAACTAAAGTAAGAGAGTATTTTAGAAATTTTGTTGCAAATAAAATGAAATAAGAGATGAATTGTGTGAAGGAAATTCAATAGGAAAAATGGTAAGGCGTCGAGAATCGCTTATATCTCATTCACCAATTAAGTTTTGATTCACAAAATAAAAGTGTCGAATAAATTAAATCTCCACGTTGATTTCAAAAATATTAATATTACAAGTTATCCAAAATTGACAATATATCAATTTGACAATATTACAGTAAAAGACAATTTACAAAATAATTGAAATGACAAAATAGTGCATGACAAAATTATATAAAAAAGCGTCACTGAACTGATATAAAAATTGGCACATAATATTTTGAAAAATAAATGAAAGATAGATGAGATTTAGGGCCTGTTTAGTTCACTGATTCGAGTTTTTAATTTGAGTTGAGATGTGACTTTATGTGAGAGCTTTTTATTGTAGTCAAAAAGTTAGATGTGATTATTTATGAGAGTTTTATACTGTAGAAAAACTCAAATTCTAAACTCGAATCAACAAAATGAACGGGGCCTTAATTCATTCAAATTTTGAACATTACACTTCAAGGAATCAAAACTCTAATTGGGTCACTAACAAAAGTTCATCTCTAACGTCAACAAAAGAACTCTAGCCTAACTTGCAAAACATTCTCACAAGTTCTAGAGAAAAAATCTGAGAATGACATCAAGACGACAAAAAAATGAATATGAACACTCCCCTAAACACTAGGCTAACCCACTATTTATAGTGTTTAGAAGTTGTCTGTAAAATAAGGAAACAAATAATCAAAAATGGAAAATTCCAAAAGAAAAGTAAACAAAATCAAATTATACATAAATTAGGAGAAATCATATATTTAATTTGAGGAGAAAATCAAGCAATTTGTGGAGAAGAAATCTGGATTCAGTACATCAGGTGGACACGTCTCGATAAAAGATTGGACATTACAAGTCAAGTTGCCACATGTCGCGATCGGAATGGCTGGCGTGTGCTGGTATAAGTCAAAGTGGAGGTTAGCTCGCTTGTGTGGGACTGAATTGGGGAACAAGCCGGGTCAACGAAGAACAGCTGTCACACATGGAAAGGAAGAACAAGCTATCACGCTGACATGCAAGACCCACACGGAGGGAGACTTAGGCACGCTGAAGATCGCGCGGAGTGAGAACATGCTCCCTAGGAGCCCTGCGTGTTGATGACGCGCGTGGTGGGAGCTGGGGAACGCTCAAGACTGATGGGGCCCACACAGAATTGGCTTGGCTTGGCGGCTTATTTTCTCTCTAATGGCTCGGCTTGGCTGACTTATGTTGGTTGAAAATATGGCTTTCATGGCTTCTTCTTGCGTAGCTTTTTACATTGTTTTTCATATGCAAATAATTAAGTGAAAACTACATAAACTCCAATTAAAAATATTCTAAATAAAAATAATAGAATTGTTTAGTTAAAGCTTAAATATTTAAATATTATATAAATCAAAAACATCATTCAGGATGCATTTTCATGACTTATCAATTGTATATATGTGTTATATACGAGACGACAATATTTAAGAATAATTAACGAAATAGCGTACGTAATGAATTTTATTAAAGTATGGAGTCTTTGATTAAAACATTACTAATACATGTCATTCTCATTAAGAATGAAATGGTGTTATCCGCGTCATTAATATAGATGGATATTGAATGAGTATATTACACATGATGAGATTATGTAGAACTTTATTTTTATTGATGATTGTATAAGGATGACCTGAGTATGCTTGATGAAGATTAAAGGTGAGGTTGTTAGCAATAGTCTCTTTAAAGCATGAGATGAAAAAAGGATATTTATTATTTAATTAATAAAATTATTTTTTAATTATTTATGTGCATGTATTATAGAATACTTCGTGAATATCATTGAAAAATTACGTGATCATTTATGTAACCTTAAATATTATATAAAAATGTTAGATAGGAGAGGATAACATTTAAGAATAATAATCGAAATAATGTTTGTAATTAATTTAATTATAGTTACGGAATCTTTGATTAACACATTATTAATCCTTAGTTATTAGTAGACTCTTATTTATGAATTTGTGTTTTTTTTATTTGCTCGGTATGGGTAGCAAGATTCTAAGTCTTATTACTTGTATCTTAGAAAAATGATGAAGTGAATAGTCGGGGATGCTAATATACGAGATGAAATTCATTTCTTCTTCTTTGAAGAAGTAGATAAATAATTCTCTTGAAGATTGATTCGGTAGTTGAATAAGTAACGAGATTTTTTTTTTTTGATAAATGCCACCATAAAGTGAGATTCATCTTTAAATCAACAACCTGCACGGGAGTATCGTTTGGTTGAAAACTATCAACTAAAAATACTCTTTTTTGACATTTCATTACTAGCTAAACTTATTATCCATATTTTTTGTTTCCATGATGATGAGAATTGCCTTTGTCAAAGCTTCTTGTGGCTAACTTTCCCATTTTGCTAATTGGACTACAGCCAAAATTTTCGGCTCTTGCCATGTTAGTTTCTTTCCTAGATTGTCATTAGTTGCATTGAATATGTGAGAGGAAAGCCAAAGTGATAAGAACTCGACAGATTTCAAGCAATAGGTAAGAAAAGATAGTGAAAGATGAGAATCAAGTAGTGTTTCTATACAGATTGATGAAGACGAACACTGATATGCGGATATTCGAGGGTCCACTACCTCCCCACTCAAAATGAACTCCAAGATTTTCCCAAGACAAACCTAAAACATTTCCCTCCATTTCTCTGTTCCCCTATCCCCCTTTTATTCTCTCTCTCTTTGCTCTACTAACTAGAAACTAATAATCTTTCTTAGCAAGCCTACTAACAATCTTTCTTAACAAGCTAACTAACAATCTTTCTTAACAAGCTTTAGAAACAATCTTTCCTAACAAGCTTTCTAATTCTTCTTATTCTTCTTAACGTATACTTGCCTAAGTAAAGGCTTATCAAAGTTTTTCTATCTAGTAGGGGGCCATGCGAGGGAGACCTGCATTGGGAGGGACTAGAGCTATGACGGTGAGCGTGGGAAGGTAGTGGCTGCTTGAGGGAGATTTGTGCCGATAATAAATCTATCTTTAGCAGTCTTACCAACCAAAAAAAAATGCCAGATCTCTAGGAGAGAGAAGATTGGTCCAAAAATAAAAGGGAATACTATTTGATTTTAAATAGGATTTAAAATTAAATTAATAGAGTGGTTACACGGTTATGTGATAGGCGTGTAACACAGTGGTTATAGGCATGTAACATTCTACTAGTCAGCGTGTAACATGCTAATGATTGACATGTAACTTTTTCACTTCCTTTTTTGTGGCTGGTGCGTAACTTGACTATTGTATGCATGTAACACACAGTTAGTTAGCATGTAACCTTCTAACAGTGTGCGTGTAATATTGAGAGAAAAGAGAAGAAAAGTTCTTCTATTCCCTATTCCACTCCAAATAAAGTTGATGTTTGTGGATGACTTACGAATTGAGTGATAACTGTTTTGTTTTCGTTTTCGGGTGTGCCCAAATGCAAGTTCTTTGTAAAATCAAGGAATTGAAGTGGAAGATTCTTGGTGATCTGAGAATCGGGACATTGGATTATTTGTGGTCAAAGAATTCAAGTTATCCTCCTCAAACGATAAGGAAAAGTGAAGAAATTTCAAGAAGGCGGGGGCTATGCATTTTCATTCACATTTCTTCATCTCATACCTCAATTTTTACATGTCAAAGCCTACAGCGATCTCTGCATCATCACATTAGTTGATCCAATACTCCGAATTCGACGATTGGAAATAATGCCAACCTACCAATCCTTAAACTTTCTAGGTGTCTATGACTGATCTATGCTCGGAACAATTTCCAGATCAGTTAAGAATTTTCTAGAGTCAGGTTCTTTTCTTTTGCTGCTTCACAAGCTGTTACACATTAACTCTTAATGATAAAATTAGCAATCACACTTTGCCAACAACCTTTCTTGTCATGACTCCTTCACCTAGTGTGAACACAGACTTGGATGTTGACTCTCAATATCCACGTATGACTCATAGTCAAAATCTATGTATCCCGCGAAAGACAACTCTTTCACTAACTAAACTATCTTATAGTTTCTTTATTTTCCTTATATACTTAAGGATACACAACACGACCACTTAATGATCAAATCTTGAGCTCAACTGACAACAACTGACTACTCCCACTGAATATCATATATTCGGGCTTGTAAAGAATAAGAACATCTTCTTTTCTTTCATTTGAAACATCTTGGTTTTGATCAAATCTATAAGACTTAATAGCCTCATCAAACGTGATATTCCATGATCTAGAAGTTTGCTTCCATCCATAAATGGATCTCTACAGTTTGCAGACTTTCTGCTCTAGGCCTTTCTCTATGTAACCCTCTGGCTGATCGATATAGATGGTTCCCTCAAGATAGCTACTCAGGAAAGTTGTCTTGACATCCATCTGCCATATCTCATATTCAAAATATGTTGTTATGACTAGGAGTATTCGGATGGACTTAAGCATGGTCTCCGGTGAGAGAGTTTCCTCATAGTCAACTCCCTCTTTGTGGGTGTAACCCTTAACCACTAGCCTTGCTTTATAAGTCTCTACTTTTTCATCCGCTCATCTTATTCTCTTGAAGATCCACTTGCATCCAATGCGTTTTACCCCTTCGGGTAGATCTACAAGTTGCTAGACTGAGTTAGAGTACATGGACTCTAGCTCGAGTTTCATAGATGCTTGCCACTTTTCCTTATCAAATTATCCATCGTAGCCTTAAAGGTCAACGGATCCTCCTTACCATCATCAGTAGTGACGATATGTGTTTACTCAGTATACCGGTCAGGTAACTTGCTTACCCTCCCACTACAACGAGGTGCCACTAGAGTTTGATTAGGAATCGTGGTCATTCTTAGCGTTCCAACAACTCTTGTCGGTTGTGGTCCAATCTTATTGGAAAGTAACTTTTTCAGAACTTCTTTGCTTCTAGGCTTGAAAACTATCATATAGTCATGCTCTAGAAATGTGGCATTTGTCGATACAATTGCATTTGATTCTTATGACTATATAAAATAATAATCATTCTTTTGTCCCCATTGCATATCCCACAAACATGCATATTTTTTTTTATCTTGGTTCCAGCTTAATAGTCTATTGTTTCATCACATGAGCCAGACACCCCCTATGCGAATATGCTTCAAAACTAGCTTTCGACCATTCCACAACTCTAGGGGTGTCTTTGGTATAGACTTAGATGGTACAAGATTCAAAATATACATGGTGGTTCTTAGGGCATAATCCCAGAACAAAGCAGGAAGTGAAGAATAACTCAACATTGATCTTATCATGTCGAGTAAAGTTTGATTTCTCATTTCAGCTACACCATTCTGCTGTGGTGTACCGGGTGTAGTCAATTGGAATATCACACCTTCTTCAATCAAGAAATCCTGAAACTCTTAGTCCAGGTATTCATCCCCTCAATCTAATTGAGGTGTCTTGATTGGTTTACCTAACTGTTTTTCAACTTTTGCTTAGAATTCTCTGAACTTTCTAAAAGTTTCATAATTCCGTTGCATTAGGTAAACATAACCATATCTCGAATAATCATCAATGAAAATGATGAAATATTCGTAACCTCCTTTGTCTTGGACATTTAACGGTCCACATACATCCGAATGTATTAGATGAAGAGGTTATGTGGCTCTTTCTCCTTTCGTCATGCAAGGCCCTTGGTCATTTTGCCTCCCAGACAAGATTCATAGGCTGGACGCTCACTAACTTTTAGTTCGCGTAAAGGACCATCCTTTACCAGTCTTTAAATCGTGTTTAGGCTAATATGATCAAGTCTAAAATGCCACATATATGTGTTATTTATCGTCAGAGATCCTTTGCTTCTTATTCTTAAGTTTGGCAACTTTTGAACTTTTCAATATTTTGCAGTGAGCCAGGCATCAGTTTAAATAGTATAAACCATTTTCCCAATATCCAGAACATATATCGGAACCATTCCGAAAGATGTGGACTAGATTTTATTTAAAAGCAATTATTCAAATAATTTGGAATTAGAAATCAAATTTCTGTTTATGCTTGGAGGGAAATAAACATTGTTCACAACAAGGTATTTCCAAAATTGAAGTCTAACTTCTCCCACTGCTTTTTGCCAATATCCTCGCGGTATTCCCACTTTCATCGTGTAGTCCCTGATGGCAAGTTCTTTGTAAGAACTAATATTTTTGCAAAGAAAACCAAAACATGATTAGTTTCTCCCGAATCAACTATCCAGGACGAGGAATCACCCTCTACTAAAGATGTTTCTTGAATCAGTAAATCTTATTTACTTTGATGTATTTTCTTTGTTTAGGTGGAAACAATTTCCATTTAAGCACTAAAACTTAATAAAGAAAACAAACATGATTAGTTATTCTTGAATCAACTATTTAGGATAAGGAATCATCCTTTTTACTAAATATGTTTTAAGAACTAGCAAATCATATTTGCTTGAGTTCCTTTCTCTATTTCGGTGAACAATTTCTTTGTAAGAACTAAGACTTAATAAGAAAACAAACATGAGTAGCAACTCCCGAATCTACTATCCAGGAATAAGGAATCACCCTTTTTACTAAACATGTTTTTAGAACTAACAAATCGTATTTGCTTGATTCTTTTCCTTTATTTTAGTGGAAACGACTTTCCTATTGTCTTTTACTCAAGCCCTTACAGTATTTAGCCAAGCCTTTTTGTTTCATGGATTTCAGATACGATATCTGATGACTGCATTATCTCATAAGTTGTCTCCGTGCCTTCATACTTCTTGTGAATTACCACGCACAATCCTAGCTAACAGTTAGCTACTGTGTTTTCATTAAGGACAGAGGACAATCCTCCATTTGGGACAAACTTATATTCATCACATGAATGTAAGTTGTTTATGTTACTTTACCACTTCGCATAGTTTATCTCTAGTCAGTGTTTCAGTTTTGTATAGTGAGATTATAGGATTTGACATATTGCTGGAAATAAGCAGAATATTCATTTAAACAATTTATGTGCATGAATATCAAAACATGTGAATTTAGGCACAATTAAATATGATGCATGATGCACATGAAAAATACATAAATCATGTTTTAATTTTAGGTGCCAACGATAATCCAATTTACCACAAATAAAGTGTACCATTGGGTAGTCAAATTATTTGCAAATTGAACCGAGACCCTTCTCAGTTAATAAATATAGTCAAAATATCTCATATTTTTATATTTATTAACTACCGTTATTTTAGTCAAAATATAACCAACAAACTTTGATTATATCTTTATGAGTGTAAACCACCGTTTCAGATCCCATAGACTTAACTCCGGATTGCTACCTTTGGGTAGTCAATTAGAAAATACATCCTGAAATCCTATCTCTAGGAAGCCAACCTTGTTATTGATCTGGCAAGGACACTCTCCTTTAGGAGGGCGATTCAATGTCGCCGCAAAGCCCCTCTCCGGATCTCACGGTGTTACGCTAACGGTGGAGACCAGTGGGTCGTATTGTCATACAACCCTCTCCCACTCATTATTTTGCAAATATATATTTTATTTGAAAATCATCTCATGTTTTTCCTATCTCGATAAATAAACAATTTATTTTTTCGGATATGTGAAATCCTAAAATTTAACTCTTAAATTCAATTTCACATATAACATTATTTTGCAAATCAATTTTGCAACTTAAATCAATTTAATCATATTAAATCGATTTTAGCGCATGGTTCTTATTTTTATTTTATCCTTCTAAAACTCTTTTAAATAAATAATAATAAATAATAATAAATGCGCATATATGCATGGCATGTTATAAAACATATGAGTAGTCACAATATATCTATATGGCATGTTATATGCATGGACATATAAAATATAATTATCAACATAAAATATAAATATATGCAAATGGCTATTGAGATGCATTTGACCGGGTCCCATGGAAAATATAAATTACAACCAAAATCGAATAAATAAATAATTAAAATAATTATTTTCTTCCGTTACATCAACGGGTCTTCGATTCTTGAACTCTTCATTCTTTGGCTTAGTTCTTTGTCTTCGGGTTGGATTTCACCTTCCTTGGGATCCGAAACTTTTATGGGTCCGTTAGCACGCATTACGAGGGTTTTAGAAAACCTCGGGCCCATTCGGGGTCCGTTTGATCGCATCTGGCCCGATGACCATGCGCCTAGGTGCACGCGTGCGCGCGGACTATCCGTGCGCTGGCCATGCACCAGCCGCGTTGGGTCGCACGGACTATCCGCGCGCTGGCCACGCGCCGGCCGCGCTGGGCGCGCCCTAGCCTTGCGCTGGGACGCGCTGGCCGCCTTCTTGTGCGATTTTTTCTGGGCAGTTTCTGGGCATCTTTAAAAGCTTCAAACTTAATCTTCAAGGCCTCCTTTTGATTCAAAATCAAAACCCTAATTCTACCCAAAACCTAGAATTACAATAATTCTAATCCCGAATTAAATTACAAATAATTTAATTTGAACGAATTTAATGCGATCCATGGAACCATAAAATTAATGACCAAATCCATCATCCATACATTCATCATCATGAATCAAATATAAACATCCATAAATGCAAGTGCCTACCCATCACATACATACATAATTAAATATCACATATTTAATATTGATTATCAAATAATCGGAGCATAAATTAACATAGTCTATAGACCGCTTTGATACCCATTCTTGGTTGCCGAATCGAATTCAGATGCGGAAGCGTAGCGGAAAGACGGATCGTGTATAGAAAAAATTTTCATAAAACTTTTGAGATACTCTATAGATTATATTAATTTATGCACGAATAAATTAATCTCATTAATTCATTTATTAAGAACTCGATTAGGAAAAATACCTGGAGGCCGACTCAGTTGATAACTTGAGTTCTTTGACCTCGAACAATCCTTGCTCCAAAGCTTTGTGTTTATTTAGAAAACCAATGTCTTCCACGTCAATTCCTAGAATCCACGAAGACGTGTGTGTGGGCACACATGAGACAAAACGGGTTACAATAAACACTCGAATTTCCACAAACACCAACGCATGCACGATGTGGAATTTTTGGAGAAAAAATTTTCCTTTCTTTTCTTCTTGAGAATTTCGGCCACTAATCCTATTAGGGCTGAAAAATTGTTTCAAAAAATTGTTTTCACAATTTTCTATCATTCTCATATTTAAAGAGTAGAAGTCAAACTTCAAAAAAGGAATCAAATCTCTATCTCTAAGATAAAGCTTGTTAATTATCTCCTATTTGAATTTGGAACAAAATCTCCTCTTATCCTTATCCATTATGGCCGGCCACCTTAGGGGATTTTATCCCTGTGTAGGCGCCAATATCAGATAGGGAAGGAAGAGAAAAATCATCCTTTATCCTATAGTCCAATTTTGACTCAAATTCAAATTCCAATTTAAGTCAAACTTAAATTAATTTGAATTCTAAATTGAACAACTTATCAAATAAGTTTAAATGCATAAATCTAGATGTGTTCAAATTCAAATTTAAATAATCACATTATTTAAATAATAATTAATTCTCAATTAATTATTTTCAAGTGTTTAATTTTAGAATTCTGTAATTCTAAAATTCTCATTTTGCCCTTTGTGTCTGGCAGAATTACTAGGATGACACGAGGAATAATGGACCTATAATTTCAAGGTCCAATAAAATTAATAATCAATTAAACACTTTAATTAATTAATTAATTATATTAATTCCAATAGTTACTCCACTATAAACTTGGAATTGCACTCTCGAAATTATAGATATAAATTACTTCTAAACTGTGAAGTGTCCATTTGATATAGTCATTGCATATAGATCAATCCTCCATAAATAATTCATAATTAGAGCCAGGTAGAATCCGTTAATCTCTCTAATTATATCTTTATCCTTGAGTACCATTGATTCTCTAATGGACAGTGATTCATAAAACACATTCATGAATCGGAGCTCCTACTAGTCCAAGTACCGAATCAACCCTTAAGAGAATTATTTATCTACTTCTTTCTCAAGAAGGAATGGATTCCATCTCGTATAATAACATTTCTAGCTACCTATTTCATATGTCTCCAAAATACAAGGAATAAGATTTAAGGTCTCGAAATCCGTACCGATCGAGTAAATCAAAAGACATAAATCCATAAATAGGAGTTTGTTAAGAACTCAGGATTAAGATCATCCTATATATGACCATCGGTAGACTCAATTAGGATTTCTATGCTTAACGGAAATTATTAGAAATTCATATTGTGTCTGCGTCCATGTTCCACATAATCTCATTATGCGAAATACACTCATTCAATATCTCGCCATATTAACAGTGCGGATAACACCGTTCCATTATAAATGGGAATGACATGTATTAATAATGTTTTAATTAAAGATTCCGAACTTTAATTAAATTCATTATGAACATTGCTTTTTGATTATTATCCTTAAACATTATCCTCTCGTATATAACACTTATATACAATGTTTAAGGTTACATAAATAATCATGGAATTTTCATTGATATTCATAAAATATTCACAAATATATGCACATAAAATAATGAATAAACTCTTTTATTAAATAAATAATAAATATCCTATTACATCTCATGCTTCTAGGACACCATTCCCAACAATGCAATCATCACAAAGATTAGATCAAATAATGAAGTAATTCCTGTTGTTGCATCTTCTGGAATAGCATTGCTATTATTACCTAAGGAAAGAACCGCTCATTCTAGATTCCGAATACCATTATCAATAGATAAATTTTCCACATGTCACATCAAAAAAGGAACTCAATTAGCAAATATTGCTTCGGTGGCATGACTATTGTACTAGGTGGCGATTGCTTTGAGGCATTAGACAACCATTCGGTGGCATTAGACATCACTTATACTATGGGACGAAGCACCAATGACTAACAAATATTGCTTTGAGGCATTAGACAAAACACTTCAAGATTTGATGAATAATTTTGAACAACCATTTGGTGGCATGACTATTGTACTAGGTGGCGATTTCAGACAAATTTTGCCAGTAATTCCCACCAGAACAAAAGAAACTATAATTGATGCAACAATAAATAATTCTTATCTATGGCCATATTTTAGAGTACTAATATTAACAGAAAATATGCGCTTAAAACGCTATAACATTACTTAAGCAGAAAAAAAACAAATCACAAAATTTTCAAATTGGATATTAGACATAGGAAATGGCACTGCTAAAGGAATAAAAGACCTAGAAAATGAAGATGCTACTTGGATAAAAATACCAAAAAAATATATAGTACATTATGAATTAGATCCAATTGAAAAAATTTCATCATTAATCTATGATAACTTTAATTATTACTTTTATGATATTGAATGTTTGAAACAACTGTTGGGAATAGTGTCTAGAAGCATGAGATGTAAAAGGATATTTATTATTTATTTAATAAAAGAGTTTATTCATCATTTTATGTGCATATATTTATGAATATTTTATGAATATCAAATAAATTTCTTGATTATTTATGTAACCTTAAACATTGTATATAAGCGTTATATACGAGAGGATAATGTTTAAGGATAATAATCAAAAGTAATTGTTCATAATGAATTTAATTAAAGTTTGGAATCTTTAATTAAAACATTATTAATACATGTCATTCCCATTCAGAATGGAACAGTGTTATCCGCACTGTTAATATGGCGAGATATTGAATGAGTGTATTTTGCATAATGAGATTATGTGGAATATGGACGCAGACACAATATGAATTTCTAATAATTTCCGTTAAGCATAGAAATTCTAATTGAGTCTACCGATGGTCATATATAGGATGATCTTAATCCTGAGTTCTTAACAAACTCCTATTTATGGATTTATGTCTTTTGATTTACTCGGTACGGATTTTGAGACCCTGAATCCTATTCCTTGTATTTTTGAGACATAATGAAATAGGTAGCTGGGAATGTTATTATACGAGATGGAATCCATTCCTTCTTGAGAAAGAAGCAGATAAATAATTCTCTTGAGTGTTGATTCGGTACTTGGATTAGTAAGAGCACTCTGATTCATGAATGTGTTTTATGAATCACTATCCACTAGAGAATCAATGGTACTCAAGGATGAAGATGTAATTAGAGAGGTTAATGGATTCTACCTGACTCTAATTATGAATTATTTATAGATGATTGATCTATATGTAATGACTATATCAAATGGACACTTCGCAGTTTAGAAGTAATTAATGTCTATAATTTCGAGAGTTCAATTCCAAGTTTATAGTGGAGTAACTATTGGAATTAATAGAATTAATTAATTAATTAAAGTGTTTAATTAATTATTAATTTTATTGGAGCTCGAGATTATAGGTCCATTAGTCCCCGCATCGTCCTTGTAATTCTACCAGACACAAAAGGCAAAATGGGAATTTTAGAATTACGGAATTCTAAATTAAATACTCAAAAAAATAATTAATTAAGAATTAATTATTATTTAAATAATGTCATTATTTAAATTTGAATTTGAACATATCTAGATTTATCCATTTAAACTTATTTGATAAGTTGTTCAATTTAGAATTCAAATTAATTTAAGTTTGACTTAAATTCGAATTTGAATCTGAATTAAAATTGGACTACTGGATAAAGGATAAAATCTTTTCCTTCCCTATCTGATATAGGCGCCACACACAGGGATAAAACCCTAGAGTGTGGCCGGCCACCTTGTGGATAAGGGGAAGGGATTTTTTGTTCCAAATTCAAAATTGGAGATAAGGATTTGATTCTATTTTGAAGTTTGACTTCTACTCTTTAAATATGAGAAAGATAGAAAATTGTAGACACAATTTTGAAACATATTTTCAGCCCTAATTGGAGTGGTGGCCGAATTTCTCATAGAGGAAAAAGAGAGCAAAATATTTTTCTCCAAAAATTCCACATCGTGCATGCGTTGGTGTTTGTGGAAATTCGAGTGTTTCAGAAACCTATTTTGTCTCACGTGTGCCCACACACACATCTATGTGGAATTAAGGAATTGACATGAAAGACTTTCGTTTTCTAAACAAAAAGCTTGGAGCAAGGACTGTTCGTGGTCAAAGAAATTCAAGTTATCATCCGGTCGGCTTCCAGGTATTTTTCGGTTGATTCTTGAATAATGTAAATTAATGTGATTAATTTATTCGTGCATAAATTAATATAATCTATAGAGTATTTCAAAAGTTTTATGAAAATTTTTGTTATACACGATCCGCTGTTCACCACGCTTCCGCCGCCGAATTCGATTCGGCAACCAACAACAACGTGCAATAGTAACACCCAAAAATAAAACAGCTGATGATATTAATAATCATATGCTATCCTTGATACCAATTGAATTAAAAACTTACTACAGTTATGACACAATTTTGTCATCATTAGAAACATAGATGAACTTAATCTTTTATATCCTAACGAATTTTTACACACCTTAAATTTCAATGGTATACCACCACATGAATTAAATCTTAAAGTTGGAACACCAATCATGTTATTAAGAAATCTAAATCAATCCATTGGATTATGCAATGGAACAAGACTTATTATAACACAACTAACAAATAAAATTATAGAAGGACAAATAATAAACTCAAACAATATTAATGAAAAAGTTTATATTCCAAGAATAGAAATGACTGTACATGAATCTAAATGGCCATTTACATTAAAAAGACGACAATTTCCCGTAAAAATTTGTTATGCAATGACAATAAACAAAAGCCAAAGACAATCATTAAATAAAGTAGGATTATACTTGGAAAATGAAATTTTTACCCATGGCCAACTATACGTTGCTTTATCAAGAGCAACAACCCCAAAAGGATTACATATACTAATACACAATCAATAAATATCCAAATCATATTAAAAATGTAGTCTACAAAGAAATTGTACAAAACATTACACAAAAATATAGATCATAGCATAGAAATATGTATAATATCAAATTCTTTACAGTATTAATACACCTCTTTCACTATAATTCACATACCGATACAATAAAGTAATTTATTCATATACTAAACATTTATTCATTACTTTTGACCATTAAGAAAAATGACTATACCTATTCGTGCATTAAAACTAAATAAAATGTACATCACTATCGTAGTAATAATCTCCAAATTATGAACGAACAACAACCTTACTGCAAGACATTTAATAAATCATGATTGCATCTTAATTGACAAAGAAGTAACAATTTTTACGAATACTAAATTACATACTATTTGATACAGTACTGAACATTGTAATATAACTAACTTTTTAATCTTTCCTATCTACAACATAAAACAATACAAACATCAATATGGGCACAAGATTCAAATATCATTTGTCAAAAATGTAGAACAGGGCAGGATATATAATATTGGTAATATCTTTATTGCCAAAAATAAACCAACATATTAGTACATCAAAATTATTAACATATCAACATATTAATAATACTTTTTATTGACTGAATAACAGATGTTATTAAAGTCATCAAAAATATCCAAACAACTGAAAAGACAAACAGATGACAGAGCCATCCAGAAAACGATTAAAAATCAGGTAATATCACTATTTCTAAATTTTTTATTTTAATTGTCCTAATTATTATACTAATATTTTTAAAAATTCCAATTTTGCAGCTGCAGCTCCAAAGAACCATCAAAAAAAGAAAAGTCGAAAATATAAAGTAATGTACAAACCTTTTTACTAGACCTTTTTAGTAGATCTCTAAACAAATACATACATACATATATATATATATATGTATGTATATACATGTACATGTAAATTAATGTTGTAATGTAAAAATTCATGATTTTCTCTATAATATAACAATTTTTTCCGCAGCAACGCGCGGGCAAAAATACTAGTATGATCTAAAGTGAGGTTGAAACTCCATAAACTAATAACTAGGGTGAAAGGGTCTTCAATCAAGGTTAAAGATGTTAGCTATTCAACTGTTGTAGTCTCTTACCAAACTCAGATAAAAAGTATATTTTGTTAGAGGATCCTACACGATTCAAATTTAAAGATGAATGCGCATTCTCATGGTCATACAAAATAAACAATTACCTCTTCTAACGATGCATTCCCAGCTCTTTCACCAATACCATTGATTGTTACTTCCAACTGTGTTGCACCTGCGCATGCCCCCTGAACATATATCAAATGAGAGGAGTCTGCATTTATAATAGCACAATGTCTGAGGAAAAGAAATGGCATACCGCTATTGTGTTGGCAGTTGAAAGTCCAAGATCATTTTCGCAGTGTGTTGATATTATGACATTCTTAATTCCAAAGGTATTGGCTTTGATGTCAGCAATCAATTTTCCAAATTCTTCTGGCACAGTGTAACCCATAGTACCAGGTATATTCAGAGTTGTTGCTCCAGCTTTTATAACTTCACCCAAAATTCGATACAAGAATTCCCTATCAGACCTGGTGTACTCCAGAGAAACAAAAACCAGTTAGGGAATATTTTTTTTCCCCCCAAGGTCATGCCACTTCTTTCTAAAAAAAACCCCAACACTATTTTCAACCGAAGCCAATAGTCATAAGCTACGTATATTCCCACATTTTTGTATTCCAACAACTCAACGCATCTTAGGCTATGCCCTGAATGCATCTGCATCCTTTATTTCAATATTGTTTCCCCCTCATCAGAAGCTATGTTTTTAGCATTAATAAGAATATTCCCTTACAATTTTAAGGAGTAAAAAGAAATATTATATAAGAAATATGAATCATCACTTTCAACTAGTATGTGGATCAACATAAAAATGAGTTGTTTCTGACTTCCAATAGAAGTTTGAATTCAAATTGCAATTTTTTCTTTTAAGAAAAATTTAAAAAAAAAAATACACACACACACACAAATACAAAGACAAAACATGGAGAAAGAATTGGAATACAAACCTCCCAGCATGTTCAGGGCTAAACTCAACATCTTCCCATCCCAAACTCCGGGCAAACTTCACCATGTTCCTCGCAATCTCAATCACCTGCTCTTTACTCTTCCTCAGTTTGTACTCCATGTGAATTGGACTCGTAGTAATAAAAGTGTGTATCGTAGTAGTAGCAAATTTAAATAATATGTAATCACTTCAACAAATTGTCCAGATCGCTCAAAATAGTCAAGTGTATTCATAGATAGACAATCTCAACTACGAAACCTCTGCAAATTAGTAAGAAAAATTCAATTTTCAAGGGTCACATATTTTCTACCCTTTGCCTCTGATTTACCAAATTCTAGGTCTACCCTTCTCTGACCCCTGTTTGGTTCTCTTGTGATTTGAACCATATAAAAAATTGTTATCTATGAAGGTGTCGAAGTTTTAGAATTAAGATCTTAAGTTCTAATTTTCTCAAAAAAAAAAAAAAAAAAAAAAAAGAAAGATCTTAAGCTCTAATTAATCAAATATTGTCAATACTTCAGATGTGAAATGCCAAAGCGATCTCAAACCAACTAAAAAAATCAAATAAATTAAACTACTCAAATAATGTTCTTAAATATTCAGTTATAAAAAATTAATTAAATTAAAGAAAAAAGAAAAACAAAATGAAAGCATGAAGAATCTAATTCCAGTACCTAGGTCTCTTGGCGTACTTGACGGCCTCCCAAGCTGTCCTGATATCGTTCTCATTGCACCTCGAGAGGCCGCAGATGACCGGAACGTAACCGTCCTTATCGACAGCGTTGCCAACCTCCTTGGCGATCGTCTTCACGGCCTCAAAGTCGTCCTTCGAGGCGGCGGGGAATCCGGCCTCGATAATGTCGACGCCGAGCTTCGCCAGCTGCCTCGCGATGTCGAGCTTCTCCTTCGAGGTCAGCGACGCCCCCGTCGACTGCTCGCCGTCGCGAAGAGTCGTGTCAAAGATGCGGACGTAGTAAGGGTCGGAAATCCGGTTCGGGACGTACTCCGGCCTCCATCTTCGGCCGGTCGCTGGCGGTTCCTCGTCGGAGCTCTGGCAGAAAACCACGCAGTCGGAGTTGTGCCTCCTCCTCCGGGGATTGGTGAGGTTGAGAGAGGCGGAATGAGGAGTGTAGATTCTGGTGTGGAGGAAGTGATGGACTCTAAGAACCGTGGAGGAGGAGGAGGCGGTGGTAATGGTGGAAGGGAATTTAGGGTTTGTAAAGAAGGAGGAGGCAGTCGCCATTACGAACGAAGAAGAAGAAAGAGATGAGAGCGAATATGCAGGCACGAAAAGTGAGAGAAACAAAACTCTAGAGTTATAAATTTGTACGTAAAAAAAACCCGGATTTGAATTTTTAAACCCGGATTTAAACAAAAACTCAAGAGTGAGAAGAGATGAAAATGGTTTCTTCGAGAGAATCTCTGCGAAGATGCGAGGCATCGGAAAGAAATTTAAACAGAAACGGAAAGAAATTTGTACGTAAAAATATAACCCTAGAGTTCAAATTTCTTTCCGTTTTTTACGTACAAACCCGGATTTGAATTTTTAAATGTCAACTTTACCCTCATTCATACGGTTGATTTGAATTTTTAATTTTAAATTATGCATGAATTATGTATATTTACAGATAAATTGTGTATATTTACATATCACTTATATAATTATACAATCGTGTATATGTACATGTAAATCGTGTATATTTACATATAAATCGTGAATGTTAAGTTATAAGAAACGACAATGTATATTAACCTTAAAACATGTATTTTTTATAGTAATTAGTGAACACATAGCATGAAAATATATATATTGACTTACTTGTTGTATTTCATGTTAAATATACACGACTTTACATATAAATATACACGATTTACATAAAAATATACACAATTTATATATAATTATACAAATACCTGGTTGATTAGGTACTTTTTAAGGGTCCGTTTGGTTCAGGGATTCGAATCATGTAATTTAAACCATTTTCGATTTACGTTTATTTTTTGTGAGAAAAACTACTGTAGCGAACCATGAATCATGATTCGAATTGGGGGACGAATCCCCCAACCAAACGCACCCTAAGTGTCTCATCAGGGACAATTCCATATATATATATATATACACGTACGTTTCATTAAACTTTTATTTATATAAATACATATAAACCAAAACAAAAACAAACAAAAAAGGAAAAAAAAAAAAAAAAAAAAAAAAAGAGGAAAAGGTTAAAAAAATAATTTAAAAAAATGATGAGTGAAAAAATATTGAATTATTTGGGGTGAAATCAGTGTTTGATTGTCGTACAAAAAATCATCTAAGAAATTACATATGTACACATTAACATCTGATTGGTCACGCCAAAAGTCGATGTTATGAACTTGATATCCTCAATGGTGGGTGATGACGGGTATTTCTACCAACAAATCAAGTACTTTTAAGCTTGAATATTTGTAAGTTTTCAAGCATTTTTGTTAGTTTAATGTCTTTTGTGTGTTTTTTATAGGAAATATAAATAAATGCCAACTTGGATGATTTTGCATGAAGAAAAGAAGAATATTTGCCTAACTTGTGAATCAATGAAAAGAGGATGTGAAAGAGGATTTTGTGGCACAAAAGAGGAGGCTTTGGATTCCAAGAGAAGCGCGCTGCAGCGCGCCTTCATGGGCTACAGCACGCAAAGAAGACCAGAGAGTAGGGGAAGCGCAGGCTGCAGCACATTACATGCGCTGCAGCGCGCTGCAGCCCCTAGCCCCAGAGACATGCACTGCAGCGCACCAAATGGCCGCTGCAGCGCGCCCAGCGTGTCCTGCCGCAGAGACACGCGCTGCAGCGTGCCCAGCGTGTCCTGCCGCAGAGACACGCGCTGCAGCGCACCAAATGGGCGCTGTAGCGCGCCCACTTGATGCCACACGCTGCAGCGCACCGATGGACGCTGCAGCGCGCCCCAGTCCGCTTCTCTGCCAAAAGACGCATGCTGCAGCGCGTTTTCACGCAGGCTGTAGCGCGCCTAGGCCCAAAAACGCGCACTGCAGCGCGTAATCACGCAGGCTGCAGCGCGCGTCTGAAGCCCTAGCTCCGAAGTGTTTCATTATAAAAGAAAAAAGTTGCCATTCGAGAAGGGAGGCCGGAGAAGTGAAGAAAACATCAAAAGGAGGCCGAAATCCTTCATCTTGGAGGTCCTTGGAAGCTCTTCAATGGATATTGGGTTTTATCTTCTTTCATCTATTTTTCCATGTTGAGCTAGACATTAAATCTAGGACTTGATGTAGTTTTATTTGAACTATGTTTTGAATATTTTGTGGATTGTTAATTTAATTTCATTTTTCAATTCATTTATGTTTCTCTATGCTTAATGCTTTTAATTTATTTGGCCAATGAGTTAGATGATTTTTAGATTGCGAATTTGATGCTCGGGAGAGATTGAATTCTTTATCTAGATTCGAGAAGCATAGTCTAGGTTGTTGTGAGACCAGGAGGAGATCAACGCTTAGATAATCAAATTAGGATTTAGGTTGTTTTGAGGCTGGGAGGCGATCGACATTCCTATTTTCTAATCACAAAGGCGAAGCTTAATTTGTGTTTAAATGTTCATTTCGAATAGGGATATTGTTTTGGGTATTTAAATGCAATTTCTTGTGAGGCACTCGGGAGAAGTTGCAAGATGATATTAGAGCCTTGATTAATGAATTGAATGGAATTGATTAGCGATTACATAATAGGATGAACATAGGAATAATAAAGCGAAATGAAGTCCCTAGACCATTTGTGTATAGATACTTTATTTTCTTATTTTCATATTTATTTTGTTTTATTTTCTTAATTGTCATTTTATTAGGTTGCCTAGATAAAGTTAAGTTACAATAATTGCGGTACTTAATGGCAATTCTAAACCCAATCCCTGTGGAGACGATACTCACTCACCTTATACTCAAAACTTGACACCGTACGCTTGCGGAAAATTATTACATAAAATAAATTCGCATCAGTGGGATTATAGTCGTGGATTAACAGGAAATTGTAAAATGAAGGAGAAGGATGTCATAGACAAAAACTCTACGTTGGTATGAGAATTCATGTCATGATTCGAATCATGATTCGTGGCTCACTACAGTATTTTTTCTTACAAAAAATACACGTAAATCGAGAATAATTCTGAATCCGCGAACTAAACGTCTACTAAATACTAAATATACACGTGTGAAGTACGTGACTCTCCTTAGTATATAATAGAAATTCTTAAAAGAATTTTACATTTATGTAGAAAAAACAATTAACAAACTGCCCACATGCGAACCTCCAATTAGTTTATCATAAAAAGTTTTAAGGGGAAGTCATTAATTCAATAATATTCATCAACGTCGTAGCAATAGCATACGCCCTTGAGCCGTCCATTTGATCTTCACACATTTTCCATTAAAAGAGGATGAATGTTTTTCTCTGCACTTCACAATAGTTCACATCACAAATTGAGGTACAGAAACATCTTGTACCCTCGAAAAAAAGCCTTATGATCTTGTATTCTAACGATGAACAAAAATAAATAAATAAATAAATAAAAGGAAGAAGGTATATATATATATATATATATCAATTAAGTCATATTTGATTTCCCCTTTTTTCCCCTTTTTTCCTTCTCCGAACGTTTTAATTTGAATTTCTTCATTTGGACTTCGTAATTGGAATTGTTTGCGTTCAAGGTTTTTTTTTTTTTTTTTTTTTTTTAAGCAGCGGCATTGAAGGTCCATTAAATGTAATTGTGATCATTAACTCAGATTTGAAAAGGTAAAAATAAATAACTATTGATAAATAGATTGTAGATTATATGAGATATTATATATATATATATATATATATAAAAGGATTGCTAAAGAAATAGTGATAATAGTTTTTAACACCTCTAATAATCCATGCAGCAAGTATTAAACACATCAATATTTTATCGGGTTAAATTAATTCTAGATAAATTGGTTGAATTATTGTTTTAAGAGTTGTTTAATATGGAAAGACTATTATATGACTGTTTTGATCAGACAATTTCTCTATTGGGTTGCTTGAATCAAAATTGAGGCTCTGTACAAGTTTTCTGTGTTGAAAAACTAAGAAAACAACTTTCGCTAGTGTAGACCTATCATCCGGTTCATGAAGGACAGGTCGACCGGTCCAGTCGACCGGTTCATGAAGAAGAGGTCGACCGGTGAGTTATAACGTCTTTGTCACCGGTCGACTGGTTGTAACGCGTAGCGCGTGCTAAGGTGGTAAAACTGACTCTGAATGCGAGATAAACTTTAGGAAACCTAATTGTTACGGAAGTATGACTTCTTAAACACTATAAATAGCCCAGTAAGGTGAATTATTCATTAGATCACTTGAGAGACTTTTTGGGGGCTATTTGTAAAAGATTCCTTGGAGGAAAAATTATTTACTTCGCAAGAACAATTTTTCCTTTGACTCTCTTGTGGTTGGAAGGAATTCAAGAATATCAAGGGAAGATTGAACGACGTGTGCCCACCTGCACTCTGATTGTGGAAACGAGAATAGCAAAGAATACCAGTTGGTTGAGGCTCTTCCGGTTGCTGTTTGGAACACTTTGATCAGTAAGACGTGCAGTTTCGTAAATCTCAAAATGTATGATTTAGATCTTTAGTATTTATGTTATATAGCATCATGTTCTTGGTTGGCTTTGACATTGATTAAAAAATAAATAAATAAATAAATAATGCTACAGCATTCCTACAGCATCTCCTACAGAATGCTACAGCATTCTTACAACATCTAAAAAAAATCTCTCAGTTTTTGGAAGTTTAAGAAGTTACAAGCTAAAAGTTAGTTTCAGTGATGGGGGTCATCACAAGAAGATCAGGACAAGACCACATTCACATGTCCTTTTGGTACTTATGCCTTTTGGCGAATGTCATTTGGACTGTGTAACGCACCTGCCACATTTCAGAGGTGTATGATGAGCATTTTTAGTGACATGATCGAGAAATGCATGGAAGTATTCATGGATGACTTGAAAGTCTTCAGAGATTCATTCGACATGTGCCTTTTCAACTTGAAAGCCGTTCTGTAAAGATATGAAGAGAAAGGTCTCGTGCTCATTTGGGGGAATTGTCATTTCATGGTGTCATCCGGCATAGTTCTTGGGCACATTGTTTCTGAAAGAGGAATCGAGGTCGAACGCTCCAAGGTTGAACTCACTTCCAACCTACCCACACCCAAGGCTGTTAAAGATGTCTAATCTTTTCTGGGGGCACACCGGATTCTACAGGAGGTTCATTCAGAACTTTTCATCTATAGCGAGACCACTAAACAACCTCCTAGCAAAAGATGTTGTGTTCCATTGGACACAAGAGTGTGAGGATGCATTCCGAACACTCATCGCAAAACTGACTTCTACCCCTATTATACAGTCACCAGATTGCAGCTTACCTTCTGAGATCATGTGTGATGCAAGTAATTACGCTATGGGGGCCGTTCTTGGTCAACGGAGGGAAGGAAAGCCTTTCGTTGTCTACTACACAATCCTTACTCTGAATAGTGCTCAGATGAACTACTCAACTACTGAAAAAGAGTCGCTTGCTATAAGATTTGCTCTCGACAAGTTTCGTGCATATCTGATTGGTTCACCTATCACCATTTTCACAGATCATGCTACCCTTAAGTACCTTCTCTCCAAAAAGGATGCTAAGGCACATTTAATTAGGTGGATCCTTCTTCTGTAGGAATTTGACTTGACAATCAAGGACAAGAAGGGAGTTAAAAATGTGGTGGCAGACCACTTATCTTGTCTTAAGTTTAATGATTCCGTTGAAAGTCCTGCTATTGGAGATGACTTCCCCGATGAACATCTCTTCGCCGTCACTATGATAGCATGGTATGCTCACATTGTTAACTATTTGGTGACGGGCGAGATTCTATCTACCTAGGGTGCACAAGACAAGAGGAAGTTTTTGGTCAAGGTTCATAACTTTTATTGGGATAACCCCTATGTTTTTAAGTACTGCCCCAACCAGATCATGAGACGATGCTTCCCGGATGATGAAGTGTCTAGTGTCCTAAACTTTTGCTACAATGATGCATGTGGCGGTCATTTTTCTGTGAAGAAGACCGCCGCAAAGATGTTGCAGTGTGGTATCTATTGGCCCACTTTGTTCAAGGACACCAATGACTTCTGTCATTCCTGTGAGAGGTGCCAAAAGCTAGGTGCTTTGTCCTGTCACCATATGATGCCCTTGAACCCGATTCTCGTGATAGAAATATTCGACAGTTGGGAGATAGACTTTATGGGACAATTTCCACCTTCTTATGGATTCCTCTACATACTCCTTGCTGTGGATTATGTGTCTAAGTGGGTAGAAGTCGTGGCGTGCCGGAACAACAATAACACCACTATTGTAAAGTTCTTACAGGAAAATGTGTTATCTCAATTCTAAACGCCGCGTGCCATCATCAGTGATCAAGGCACCCATTTCTGCAACCGTTCTTTTGAGGCTCTGATGCGCAAGTACGGTGTGGTTCACAAAGTTTTGACTGCCTATCACCCACAGACAAATGGCCAAGTAGAGTTAGCCAACAGGGAGATTAAGCAAATTCTGGAGAAGACAGTTAATCCCGATCACAAAGATTGGTCTCTGCGCCTTCTAGATGCACTTTGGGCATACCGTACAAAACCCAACTTGGGATGTCTCCCTACAGGGTTGTCTTTGGAAAAGCCTATCATCTACCTGTAGAGCTCGAACATAAGGCTTATTGGGCTACCAAAGCCCTCAACTTTGATCTCAGCGCTATATGTATCAATCAGAAACTCCAGCTTTCTGAAATCGAGGAGTTAAGGAATGATGCCTATGATAATTCCAGGATCCATAAGGTGAAAATGAAAGTGGCTCATGACAAGCAGATCCTGAGGATGAACTTCGAGCCAAATCAGCAGGTTCATCTCTATGATTCCCATTTGCATCTCCACCGCGGTAAATTGAGGTCGCGGTGGACTAGCCCGTTCATAGTGAAACGTGTTTTTCTCAACCTTCATTGATCTTTTGAGCTAGTAAAATCACTGATAAATATCATTACATGGTTAGTGGTATGCTTGGTGCATATGCTTGAGGGATGGATTTTAGGTTAGATAGGAATGATCTTATGTAATAGAGCCTCATTTCTTAGTCGTCAAAAAAAACTGAGTAAGAGCAACATTTCACATATCATGTAGTTTGGTTGTAAACACAGTTGATGCTACATAGCTATTTGTCAAAAGAACACCTTTCTACATTCACTTCATTATTGCAGGTTGTCTCTTACCAAAAAAAAAAGTGTAATTTATTTTTCTATGCATTTTTTTTGCTCTTTGTTCGTTTCTGTAAATTTCTATTTGACCTGAATGAAATCCCAAAAGCTGATTTGTGGTAAGAATGGTGGAATGTTTTAGTTGATTAACCTATCTTTTGATCAATGTTCGTTTGATTGTTTGTCCTAAATTTTACCTTCTTCACACTGAACGCTGATTGTTCTTTTTCCAACTCCATGAGAGAAAACCTTTGCACTCAAATATTTCTGACACCCGAGTTGAGACTTCTACTTGGTGAATTTTTCAAAGCTGTATGTTTTATATTCAGTGGTAAGAAGGTTATGGTTTGGAGCACACACACGCAACTCTGGAGTTATGACTGAAATAATCTTGATAGTATTTTTTGACTTCTTACTGACAGTTTGTTTGAAATACTCAGGTGACTAAGCTAATTGAGACTCAGATTTTCTTTGTGACATGATTTCTCTTGCACTTGGATTGCTAGAGACTAGCAATAAACTGGTTGGGGGTTGTGATAAGTGCATGAAAATGCTCCATAAATATTGCTTTTGATTTATATAATATTAAAATATTTAAGCTTTAATTAAACAATTCCATTATTTTTATTCAAAATATTTTAATTGGAATTTTTCTAGTTTTTGCTTAATTATTTACAAATGAAAGCAGTGTAAAAAGCTACACAAGAAAAGCCATAAAAAAATCCTCCAATTGAGCCAAGCTTTTCAGCTGAGCAACACAAGTCGATCCAAGCCGCGCCGAGCTAGCTGAGCTGGCCAAATTGCACCAGCTCCATGGGCCCCACCGCCCAACTCTCCCATGTTTCCTCACCTTTCCTCGCGCGCATCACCCGCACCGCCTAGCCACTAGAACGCGTCCCATTCACACACAATCATTAGCGCATTCCATCCCGGACTCGCGTGGGTCCCACGCCTGACCGCCCACTCTTCACGCGCCAACTGTCCAACGCAGACCCCTCACATGCTCAAGCTAGCATGCGTCTCTCCTTTGCGCGTGACAGTTGTCTCCCCCACTGTTCAGAGCCAGGACACTCCAACCATTCCATGCACTACACGTGGCGAATTGTCTTCTCACTGCCAATCACGTTGCGACACATGTCCACGGAGTGCTAAGTTTGAATTTCTTCCCTAAAAATCAGAGCAAATTACCAGATTTCTTCCTCAAATCAAATATATGATTTCTCCTAATTCATGTGTAATTTTATTTTGTTTCCTTTTCTTTTGCAATTTTTTATTTTTATTATTTATTTTTTTATTTCATAGGCAACCTTTGAACACAATAGATGAGAGGGTTGTTAGCCTAAGGTTTTTGTAAGTTTTTCATATTCAGTTTTTTATCGTCTTGCTATCAGTCTCATATTTTCTCTCTAAAACTTATGAGAATGTTTTGCAAGCTAGGCTAGAGTTCTCTTGGTGAGATTAGAGCTGAACTTTTCTTAGTGACCTAATTTGGAGTTTTGATTCCTGGTGCTGTAAAGTTCAATATCTAAATGAATTAAATCTCATCTATCTTTCATTTATTTTTCAAAATATTGTGTGCCAATTTTTATATAAGTTCAGTCACGCTTTTCTTATGTAATTATGTCATGCATTGTTTTGTTATTCAAATTATTTTGTAAATTGTCTTTTACTGCAATATTGTCAAATTGATATATTGTCGATTTTAGATAACTTGTAATGATAATATTTCCGGAGTCAACATAGAGATTTAATTTATTTAATTCTTTTATTTTGTGAATCAAAACTTGAATTGGTGAACGAAACATTAGGGATTCTCGACACCTTACCGTTTTACTACTAAATTTCTTCATACAATTTTCTTCTTTTTATTTATTTGCAACAAAATCTCAAAAACTCTTCTTTTTCTTTAATTCTCTTGTTATTTATTTTTCTCTAACGCTCTTATTTTGTAATCTTTCTTGTTTATCTTGTTAGCTCTCTGTGAATACGACTGCCCTTTTATGCTTCAATTGACTGCTTGTGACAATCACTTTTGAGCACTAATCATTGAGCTTTCTTCTTTACTTAATTCACAATAAATTCTCCTATGTAAAACCAAGAAGGTTTGAATAAAACCTCAATATACATATATATATGTGCATATTTCCACAATAAAAAAAAAAATCTTTGATATTTTTAATTGAAAGTGTGTTTGAAAATGTTTCCTTAGATTCTAATACTAGGAGGATGGTATGTTTATTGAGAGTAAATTTCACTATTGCACCTCAAATTTTTTATTTTTTTATTTTTACAAAATAGACCTCAAGCTATCAATTCTGACAAACTACATTCTGAACCTTAAAGTTAGTAACAACTAAGGTCTAATAGCTAATGAGACTATCAAATTGATAGTTCACATTGAGATACGAGATTTGCTCAGGAAAGGCAAAGCTCACCATTATTCAAACTAGGCTACATGTGAGTCTCATATTCTAAATTGTCAATTTGATAACGGTCAATTTGATTTAAAAGTTCGAAGCACAATTTGTAAAAAATTAAAAGTTTGAAGTGTGTTATGAAAAAAAAAAAAAAAAAAAAGTGAAGAAGAAGTAGAGTTTAGACTATAATAGTATAATTTATTTGAGAAAATATATTATGTTTCATTTATATAAAATTGAAGCGTAATTCGACGAAACAATGTTGCCTATTAATTGAAGTTCAGGAACTATAGATGTTACGAATGAAAGTTCATGCACAAACCATGATTCGATGAAACATATGTTTGGTTCATGGATTAGAACTATGTGATTAGAACTATTTTCGATTTATGTATATTTTTTGTGAGAGAAAATTCTGTAGCAAATTACGAACCATGATTCGAATCAGGGAACGAATCCCCCAACCAAATAATTAGGTTAAAGGTCTTAAACATTACAATTGTAAGGAAAAAAAAATTAAAATAACACAAATACTAACCAGATTAGCTCAAAGATCATCCGAATATAAATTATATTTGTCAATGCTATAATAGTATAATTGGCACAAAAAGTGTGAAAATCACGAACTTCATGTGTAAATTCTATTGTGTACCAATCCCAGCCAAATTTACTTTTTTTCATAATTATTAAGCGTTGAAATAAATTAAAAAAAAACTTTAATTTTTAAATAATTTGAAAATAACAAATTATGTTATTATTTAATAAAATTATCAACATATCAACTAAAAGTAATTAAATATTAAAATTTGACATATACTATATTTGGTGCCAAATTAAGTACTAAGTTTTTCATATGCAAAATTTAGCACTAAAAATAACAAGGCATTGCAAAATAATCTTCCTATCCAAATGTAAATTAAATATTGGCCGATTAATTTAGTATTGCATTGGAGATGATCTAAACATAATATAAACATAATATGTAAAGCCCGTATGGAAAAGTTTGTTTGTAGATATGACTTATCTACAAATAAATGTGACATAAAAAGCCCATAAAAACTTACATTTACTATTTTCCATACAATATTTACTTGTATCCAAAATATTCCTCTGTTATTTTTCTGAAACACTATTTATGTTCCTTTTATCATACAATATCTAAAGTGTACCTTGTGACTGTAGTTATTGAGCAAAAGCAACCTCTGAAGTGTTAAATTTGTGGAATTACTATTACTTTCATTATATTGTATTAATTTCCTTAAATGAAATTAAATTGTTTTCAAAACGTCAAACAAAATTAAGAAAAAAAAATTTTGAAAAACGACGAGGAAAACTAAGAAATTTCAAGAGGGCAGGGGCTATGCATTTTCATTCACATTTATTCATGTCATACCTCAATTTTTACATGTCAAATCCTATAGCGATCTCTGCATCATCACATCGGCGTAGAGGCTTATAAGGCATAAATCCATTACCAACTTCTTTCTAGAGAAGAAAAGATCCTTGAAAAGCTGGTCTTACAGCTCAAAACGCGTTAAATAGATAGAATTAGTCGATTGAGTACTCCGAATTCAACTACTGGAAATAATGCCAACCTAGTCTCTAACTCAAGATAACATACAAAAGTTGAAATCAAGTGTGAAGTTTCAAGGATTATAACAAGCTGTCACTAGTACGTAACGACCAGTTCCAACGCAGCGAGAAGTTGAAGAATCAAGCCAAATCCATGGTTGAGGGAAGAGCTCTTGCTGTATTTCAAACTAGTTCTCTGTCCCAAAATATATAAATTATATAGCAAGGTTTTGATGCCTTTAGCAAAAGGGTCAAAATGACATGGCCTTTAATAAGAGGTAAAGCAACAAATTATGAGACAACATTCAAAACAACTTTGCACTATGTAGCACCCAAAATGGTAGGGTTGAGGAAAGTAAAACGACAAACATTTAACAAACATCTGCAAAAAATTACTAAGTGAAATTTGGATGACACCTTCATCATAAGTGAGCTCTTTTTTTTTTGGTTTTTTCTTTTAATAAATGCCACCTTCTTGATAAGTTATATTCATCTCTTAATTAGTAGCCTGCACGGGAGTATCGTTGGGTGGAAAACTATCAACTAAAAATACTCTTTTTTGACATTTCATTACTAGCAAAACACATGATCCATATTTTTTGTTTTCATGAAGATGCTAATTGGACTAGAGCTAAGTTTTCCGGCTCTTGCCATGTTAGTTTCTTTCCTAGACTGTCATTAGTTGCATTGAATATGTCAGGGGAAAGCCAAAGTTTTCCTCTCTAGTAGGGGGCCATGCGAGGGAGACATGCGTTGGGACAAAAGAAGCGCGGGAAGACAGTAGTCGCGTGAGGAGATCCGTGCCGATGACAAATCTATCTTTAGTAGTCTTACAAACAAAAAGATTAAAAAATAAAAAATAAAAAAACGCCAGATCTCTAGTAATGTATTATAACATATGTTATTAATATTAAGATGAACAATTTCTTTTATTTTGTACGATTCTATGCTTTTATCACTACGTTGTTTCGTGGTTAATTCGGAAACGCAAACAATTCTAGCTCACTTGTTCTGGTTCACTTTTAGTTTCGTCGTTTTGTGGTAACAATGAACTAAAGAGTATCATTGGATGGTCCATGACTTGCATCGAGTTTCTTCATCTCTTCACGCAGACACAGGGGTTGTTTCCTCACGCCTTTGTGGAGTCCCTCTCTTTGGAACGTAGCATCTTGTTTAATGCTTCAATATACGCCTCGACACTTGAAACAACACTGTCAATCCCTGCCCCGTTCCCACTGAAAAACAAAAGCACAAAAAATAAAACAAAAAAAAAGTTGAGATTTACGTGCTCTGGACCTACAAATAGAACAAACATGCCATCTTGACGATAAGGCATATCCAGACAAGCCATACATAAATGTCCGAGAAACCGGTTCTCCGGTTGAAGCGTGAGTAGGTGAGCAAGTGTTTTCCCCTCGGATTAGGACACGGGTATTGGCAATTACATTGATGCCTTCTGTGACAGCATTAATGGAGTACTCAAGGAGTGTAACAGGTTCCTGCATTGCGCAAGCAATGGAAGAAGATTCCATCAAAAACTAGCCAACACCTCACACACACAGATTCAAGCGCAAAGCAAATTTCTAATAATCAACTTCAATACCATCACGTGTCTTTTGTTGGCCCTTACAAGAAACTTACCAAAAGAATCTGATCACAAGCAAGTCTAGAATTCCATGAAATCAAATGGGAAAAGGCTTTGAAGATTATGTGATCAGTGATTTTTTGTCCCTAACCTTTACAATTAGATCAACAGCTTTGTAAGCTGCCTCCACTGGACCTGTTCCTTCTGAACACGCAACATAGTCTTTCCCATCAGCATCAACAAGTTTAACAGTTGCGGTTGAAAGACCAAGAGTTCCACATGTGTACTGTGCTAAATTCATGCCATTTGGTGATTTAAATTACCTAGAAAATAATGAATATTAGAAGATCATGAGCAAAGTCAAACTGTATGCAGAATTACCTGCAGATCAACCAACTTCCAAACCACTTTTGGCTGAAAACCTCCATCCGAAACCAATGCTCTAAGGTCGGCATCAGTTACCCACTGCAAACAGGAAACAAAACAGATAACAAGACAAAAAATGCATTTCTAATGAAGATGCACATAAGTAGACAGAAAAGAAAAATAAATTGTGCAATGCAACATTTCAATGTCATTACAACCTGAATATAAAATTCATGGAGAGAAAGGAAAACAGTTATTCAGAAAGAAAAGAAATTAGCGTAGCATACTTTTACAGTTGGCTGCCAATAGATCCACAAATGCTTCGGCACCTAATATACAGACTCAAATCTACTGTCCAATTTTAGTATCTTAATTGGTGTCTAACCAATCAAATCATGCCATGTCATGTAAAAAATTTGGATTGCTTTTTAACTTGCTCTTTTGTGCTTATCGTGGGATGATGTGGCAAGAATTACTTGGTTAGACACCAATTAAGACGATATATCAATTAAGATGATAGCCAATCATAGGAATGTAATTCCAACGTCAAATGAATTTATAAGACGACTAAAGGGATATATCAATATATACTTGTACAATCCATTTCTCTTCTTGCAGCAGATCCTCAAAATGTTGTCACAGAACAATTTTAGTGCTTTAAGAAGGAGATGTAAGGTAGATGTGTTGCAGCATTACATAATGTGTTGACTACTAGCTCTTAGTAAGTTAATAACTAGGGGGACGGACAAAAAATTGGGTTTGGATGTAATTTCTAAATTATGTTAGTGCTGATTTTTCTTGGGTTTGGCTAGGATTAGTGGAAAGGTATAAAAGGGAGGTAAAGGGTAGAGTTGGATCATGCCGAGTTTAGAAGTCCCTGGAGTGCTCGAATTCTCCAGTCTATTCGTTTATTTCCATTTAATGTCAATCTAACTCTGTCAACTTATAGTACGTCTAGAACTAGAATCAGATAGGTCAATTCAATCTACCGTCTAGAGGGATGACGTTAGTAAGTATACCAAACAACTGACGCATTCCACATTCCTCAAGAAATTTAGAGACATTGGAGATGCTGATAATGGGTCTCGGACTTTATACATTTGCCTGTGAATCAAATATGATCTAAAGTGAGGTTGAAACACCAGAAACTAATAACTAGTGTGAAAGGGTCTTCAATCAAGGTTAAAGATGTTAGCTATTCAATTGTTGCAGTCTGTTACCAAACTCAAATAAAAAGGATATTTTGTTAGAGGATCCAACACAATTCGAATTTGAAGATCAATGCGCATTCTCATAGTCATACAAAATAAACAATTACCACTTCTAACGACGCATTCCGAGCTCTTTCACCAATACCACTGATTGTTACTTCCAACTGTCTTGCACCTCTGCATACCCCCTGAACATATATCAAATGATAGGAGTCCGCATTTATAATTGTACAATGTCTGAGGAAAAGAAATGGCATACCGCTATTGTGTTGGCAGTTGCAAGTCCAAGATCATTATGGCAGTGTGTTGAAATTATGACATTTTCAATTCCAGGGGTACTGGCTTTGATGTCAGCGATCAATTTTCCATATTCTCCTGGAAAAGCGTAACCCACAGTATCAGGTATGTTCAGAGTTGTTGCTCCAGCTTTTATAACTTCCCCCAAAATTCGATACAAGAATTCCCTGTCAGACCTGGTGTACAACATAGAAGCAAAAACCAGTTAGGGAATTTTTCTAACGAACCCCAACACTTCTTCCAACCCAAGCCAACAGCCATAATGCATCTGAATGCATCTGAATTCAAATTGCAATTTTTTCTTTTAAGAAAAATTTTAAAAAACACACACAAACACAAAACGGGAAGAAGGAATTGGAATACAAACCTCCCAGCACCTTCAGGTCTAAACTCAAGATCCTCGCATCCCAAACACCGGGCAAACTTCACCATATTCCTCGCAATCTCAATCACCTGCTCTTTACTCTTCCGCAGTTCGTACTCCATGTGAATTGGACTCGTAGCAATAAAAGTGTGTATCCTAGTAGAAACAAATTTAAAAAATATGTAATCACTTCAACAAATTGTCCAGATCGCTTAAAATAGACAAGTGTATTCATAGATAGACAATTTCACCTACGAAACCTCTGCAAATTAGTAAGACAAATACAATTTTCAAGGGTCTCATATTTTGTACCCATTGCCTCTGATTTACAATATTCTAGGTCTACCCTTCTCTGACCCCTGTTTGGTTCTCTTGTGATTCGAAGCATATAAAAATTTATTATCTATGAAGGTGTTGAAGTTTTAGAATGAAGATCTTAAGCTCTAAATTCCTCAAAAAAAAAAAAAAAAAAAAAAGTTCTTAGGCTCTAAGTAATCAAACATTGTCACTACTTCAGATGTGGAATGCCTAAGCGATCTAAAATCAACTAACAAAATCAAATAAATTAAACTACTCAAATAATATTCTTAAATATTCGGTTATAAATAATTAATTAAATTTAAAGAAAAAAGAAAAAAAAATTGAAAGCATGAAGAATCTAATTCCAGTACCTAGGTCTCTTGGCGTACTTGACGGCCTCCCAAGCCGTCCTGATATCGTTCTCATTGCATCTCGAGAGGCCGCAGATGACCGGAACGTAACCGTCCTTATCGACGGCGTTGCCGACCTCCTTCGCGATCGCCTTCACGGCGTCAAAGTCGTCCTTCGAGGAAGTGGGGAATCCGGCCTCGATAATATCGACGCCAAGCTTCGCTAGCTGCCTCGCGATGTCGAGCTTCTCCTTCGAGGTCAGCGACGCCCCAAGCGACTGCTCGACGTTGCGAAGAGTCGTGTCACAGATGCGGACGTAGTGAGGGTCGGAAATCCGGTTCGGAAAGTACTCCGGCCGCCGTCTTGGTTCCCCGTCGGAGCTCTGGCAGAAAACCACGAAGTCGGAGTTGTGCCTCCTCCTCCGGGGAGTGGCGAGGTTGAGAGAGGCGGAATGGGGAGTGTAGATTCTGGTGTGGAGGAAGTGATTGTGGTAATGGTGGTTCTTAGCGGTGGAAAAGGAGAAGGAGGCGGTGGTAATAGTGGGAGAGAATTTAGGGTTTCTGAAAATGGCGGTCGTCATGTACGGACAAAAAGGAATCTCTGTGCAGAAACGCAAAAACCTTAGGGTGATTAGAGATAGAAAATGGTTTTTATAAAATGAAACTCACTGACTTGAATCTACAAATCAAATGAACCATTAACTTTTCTTCCCCACAATATATTATTCTTTTGCCTTCTTTTAAATACGATCCCTGTAAATATTTTTTCCACTAATTATCCTATTGAATAATTTTTTCATTTATGTTCATGCTTAATATTTTTAAATGAAATGTTGTGAATCCTTTTTTTCTTTTCTCTTTTTCTCTGTCTTCTTCCTTATTCAATCTTACCCTTTTAAATATGTGCTATATGTTCTCCGCTATATGTTCTTATTTTTTTCTTAGTTTTAAATATATGCTCAAAAATATTATTTCTTTGCTCCAACTTAATTTTGTTATTAAAACTCTTAAGGCATATTTAGAACTCATTCTAAAATAATTTTATTTTTTATATGAAAATAGAAATGAAAGCATTTTTAATTTTAGACATAAATTATTTTTGAAAAATATTTGATAATTTTATCAAGAGATTATTTTCAGTATAAAAAAACTCATTAATATCTCTCTTTCTCTCTGCTCGAGAGATGAGAAAATAAAAATAAAAAATGAAAACAACTAAAAGTCGTTTTTCATTTTTCTCTCATTTTACACTAAACCAAAAAATCGTTTTCATTTTCTTTTTTTATCTTTAATTGCACTAATCGTCGTGTTAGAATCATTTTCATATTTTCTTTTTTGAAAGACATGAAAAATAAAAATGAGATCAAAAATCCTTTTTTTTTTTCCTTTGCTTTATATATATATATATATATATATATATATTTATTCCAAAATCCTGTGAAATCTCTTTGCAAGCACTGAGCCACCGAACCTCGTGGGAGCAAACCAAAGGCCCTACCATTCTAACCAACACCCCATGGTTGAAAGCCCAGTTTTAATTCGTTGCAAAACTGGATATGTTGTTAGCCACTTGGCTAGTATGAAGATAATGCCCTCTCAATCAACATAAGAACAGCTTAAATAATGGATACATTGATACCATGACATCATGGAAACGGAATTAAAATAAATTATTTACTTTAATTATTAAGAACGGCTTATAGTATCTCTAAGACTCGAACCAGATAGGTCAATTCAATCTACGGTCTAGAGGGATAATGTTAGTAAGTATACCAAACAACTGAAGCGTGCCACATTCCTCAAGCAATTTAGGGACATTGGAGATGATGATAATGGGTGTAGGACTTTATACATTTTCCTCTGAATCAAATATGATATATTTGATTCAATTTTACCCTTTTTCTCTCCGCTATATATTCTTGTTTTTTTCTAATTTCAAATATGAGCTCAAAAATATTATTTCTATGTCCGAATCCAATTTTGTTAATGAAACTTTTAGTTCTTCATTGTTCTGTTATTTTGCCTCTTCTAAGATAACCTTTTTTTCTCCATTATATATTCTTTTTTTTTTCCTAGTTTTAAATATGAGCTCAAAAATATTATTTCTATGTCCCAACCTATTTTTGTTTATGAAACTCCTAGCTCTTCATTGTTTTGTCATTTTTCCATGTTAAGATAACCTATTTCGAATGTGCGCTTGTTTATTTTACAATTTTATTTTATTTTTTGTCATTTTTTTTATGTTGTTTGTCATTAACATTGATGATCTTTAGTATAGGCCATTTATTCCTTAAACTTCCACTTTATCAATTGAAATTTTTCCTGCTTAATAATGCTGTTATATATTAACTTTTATTTTTAATGGATTTTTAATTTTCTTCTCTTGGTTTATGCTGTTGACCTGGTTTAGAAGTCTTGTCGACATGGAAAATTTTGGATTAAACTATTTGACATTGAGATTTAAACTATTCGTCATTGAGTCTGACAGAAATTGAAGAGATTTAGAGTTATGGAGATGAAATTTAGGAAAAGAAGAAGAGAAGAAGTCTAACTAATGAGGCCATTTAAGTCATTTTACTGAAAAAAAGAGTCACATGAGGGGTCACGTTGCATATTAATTACTAATTAAATTCATAAATTTTATTTTATTTTTACACAAAATTTAAATTAAAAATGTTCATATTAATATATTATTTTACAAATTTTAAATTTAAAATTAAACTCATAAATTAAACAAACTATATTTTTTTCTCACAATATATTATTATTTTTTCCCTTTTAAATAGGATGTTCATAAATATTTTTTTCACTAATATCTTATTGAATAATTTTTTTATTTATGTTCCTACTTAATATTTTTAAAAAAAATGTTATGACACCTTTTTTCTCTCTCTTCTTTGTCTTCTTCCTTATTCAATCCTGCCTTTGTTTTCTCCACTATCTATTATTGTTTTTTTCCCAAGTTTCAAATATCAACTAAAAAATATTATTCTATGTCCCAACCTAATTTTATTAATGAAACTCTTAGTTCTTCATTGTTATGTCATTTGACCTGTTAAGAAAAAACTTTTTTTCTCCATTATATATTCTTTTTTTTTTTCTTAGTTTCAAATATGAGCTCAAAAATATTATTTCTATATCCCAACCTAATGTTATTAGTGAAACTCTTAGTTCTTCATTGTTTTGTCATTTTGTCCCTGTTAAGATAACCTATTTCGAATGTGCTCCTGTTTATTTTATAACTTTATTTTTATGCTGCTTAAAATATATTTTTCACTCTATTGCTCTTATTAAATTATGCTATTTTGCTTTTTTAATTGGATTAACTCAATAATTTCTTTTCTTGAAATGTGTCTTTTTTTGTCATCCTTTCAACTATTATTTTCTAATAAATGCATTCTCTCTAATTTGTTTTTGTTGGACTTATTTGAAATGCACTTTTTCTTATTTTACTCACATTAATATAAATCCATTCATATATGTCCGTGCTTTATTTGTTTATTTTCATTTTTTACAGATTCTTTATTAGTATAATTTCCTTTTAATGTACTTTTTTGAAATTGTTCTTTCACTTGCATGTTCATATTGAAATATATAGTTTTTCAAATGAGTCCCTATTTAATTTTTTCCCTATGTAATGTTTATACGTATTTTAAAAATCATTTTCATTAAGATTTTGTGTTAGTTGTATAGTAACAAACAATTAACATATTTATTATTAGAAAAAAAAGTGACACATTAAAAACATAAAATAAAGATGAAGCTCTTCAATTAAAAACGGAAAAAAAAAACCCTAATCTTTAATTAAAAAATAATTAAATAATTGCAGCCGAAGTGGATGCTAGGGTCAAAATGACATGGCGTTTAATAAGAGCTAAAGCAACAAACGATGAGACAATATTCGAGACAACTCCGCACTATACACCACCCAAAATGGCAGGTTCGAGGAAAGTAAAATGACAAACATTTAACAAACATCTGCAAAAAGTTATTAAGTGAGATTTGGATGCCACCTTCTTTATAAGTGAGATTTTTTTTATGATAAATGCCACCTTTATAAGTGAGATTCATCTCTAAATCAATAGCCTGCACGGGAGTATCGTTTGGTGGAAAACTAGCAACTAAAAATTGTAATGACTGAGAAAATTTCAGACCTTAAATAACACAATTTATGTATTTAAGTCAAGGATTTTCCTAGAAAATGTTATGCAATATTTTTGTGACTGAAGGATTTATGGAATTAACATCTGTATTCCTAAATTATGTAGCATATTTCATGTTAAGTTCATATTTTTGATCAAGTAAATTCGATCGATAAATTATCACCGTACTTTAAGGCGGAATAATTTTCAGTACAAGTATAGTTTGAGAATCTTAATTTCAAGAATCTCCAAACATAGCGTGATGTTAGCAGCATATAAAAAACGCACTGACATTTTAAAAGAAGAGAAAATCCTTAATTGCCAAACAGCTAGGTTAAAGTCACAAGATGAATACCCATAGCAGAAGGGTACAATGTGAGCTCGAGAGTTGACACCGTCAAAAACAGCGTCATTCCCGGGATTTAATGCAGAAAAGTTAAATTTAGAACTTGCTCAGTCTAGAATTAATTTCAAGACTTGGAACAGTTCAAGATATTACGCGAGTAAGAATTTAATGTGATCTCAAAGTAGTCGAGGATTTAACATTGAACTGTAAATAAGCAGTAGAAAAGGAACCGTTAGAAAGTAGAAATTCCTGCTGGCTAAGTACATCCTTACAATCAGTATGATTTTTATCTGATTCAAAGGAAACTTAAGAGAGTGGACAAAAGTACAAGGGGTGGGTTATATTTTTCTCTCTCTCCTTCCCCACTTGGCCGGCCATGCATAGTAAAAATAGAGCCAAATTTTGGCTAATTAAGTGTGCTAGAAGGTTTCATGTTAAGGTGATGTGATGGTAGTGGTAGTGGTTAAAGGGGAAATCATGCCACATTTGCTTCTTCTTTTCTCCACCTAGAACCGGCCACGATTTTAGGGAATTGAACCAAAAATTTGGTTGATTGAAGGAGTTGATGTGGTGTTAAAAAAATGATTTCCAAGTTGTCTATAAAAGGAGCCATCATAAGCTTGGCCTCATTTTTGTCTCCTCTCCTTTTCCCACACTAAAATCCGGCCACACCACACCCATACTCTCTCAAAAATTTTCTCACTCTCCTAACCCTAAGCCACTCGCAAACAATAGAAGAAGAAGAAGGAGATCAAAGGATTCTAGGAGGAGTCTAGTCAATCACTTCTCCAAAGGTATAAACTCTAAATCCTTTCTTTCTTACGTTTTAGTAAAGTCTGCAATGTGGAAATATTCTTCCCAAAGTTCTTATACTCTTCTAGTTCAAGCCATTAACAAATCTTATAGGAGCTCAAAGGTTTTCAACAGGGAGTTCTTCAAGGGTAATTTCTTGAACTCTCCTCCATTATTTTCTAGCAAAGTTTAAGTTTGAAAATCTATTGATGTAATTTGTGATTCTCAAGGAAATAAGTTGTAACAAGGGTGTGTGAGTTTTGAGGTGAGTTTTATGTTGGTTTTGTGAGTTTTGAGGTTAGTTTGATTAGCATCATGTGGTATGATTATACTTGGTTGAAGTTTGGTTATTTTGAGTTAGAGGAAAAATTTTCCGGTTACTTTGAACGCGAAAATGACGACCCTAGAGCGAGAATTTTCAGTATTCCTAATCTGAACTTATGGTCCACGATGTTTTGAACATTTTTCTATGACTATAACAAAACCCAACTTTAACTCTAAAAGCAAGTTTTAAGCCATTTTGTAAAAAACAAACAGACTATCCAAACACAGTTTCAACAAAAAGAATGCTACGGCAGAATGCTACAACATTCTTACAGCATTGTCTAGACATAGTTTAAAAAAAAAAAAAAAAAAGGGAAGAATGCTATGGCAGAATGCTACAACATCCCTACAGCATTCTTACAGCATAAAGAAAAAAAACATCAACCACTATTTTCAGCCAAACGAGGCCCTTAGAGACTAAATTTCCACTTTTTCCAAAAACGACAATTCTAGATCACGATAAGGCGAAGGATTATCATGAAGAATAGATTTTCAAAATCCGACCCTAAGATGCAGTAAAACGTAGATTTCAGAAACTGCACAGTTTTAACATAACAAAACTAAAACAGTGTTATTTTTAACAAAAGGTTATCAAAGAACCCGAGATGTGATTTCAGTAAAATACTATGGTTTTAGACCTCGCTTGAATGTGGAATAGCCACGAAGAAAGATTTCAAAAAAAAAAGGAGTTTCTACAACATAGTTTCACAGTGGTTTACAAATTAACCGTAAAATGACTTGTGGAATAGTTTCAAAAGTCGGTATTCAAAAAGAGATTTGATAATGGGATTTAGTGCTTGTAACTAAATAAGTGAGTAATCGGTTTTATAAAAATCGAATGATAGTTTCTTTTAAAAGCTTAATAATTTTCGAGCAAAACATCCCGACGGGCACTTACGAGTCCAATACGTTAGGTCATTAGAATTTCAAGGATTTGATGAGGGTCCAATGCCCGCATTGATTTAAGACTCCGTTTGAGTTTAAATTTCAATGGCCTAAGAGTTAGAATGCCGTGAATAACTTTCTAAGCCGAATTGGGCCTCAATATCATAATAAGTCCAATAAGAAAAATTATGGAGAATAAGTTACTAGATTGGGTAATTGGTTTTCAATCTAGACAAAAGTATTTTAAGGGCAATTAAGAAAAATAAGATTTTGAGGATTTAATAAATTGATCCTTATAGTAAATTATCCTTCAGTAAAGGAAATGAATACATGCCTTAAGTAAAGGGCTAGATTTCCTTCATAAGCTGCTAAAATAAAATAGCAAATGACAGATAATCTCACACTCTCAATGGGTGTTCATTTTCAGAAGTAAGTAAGTAAAAGAATAGACTGTTTGGCGAAAAGTGGATTCCAGTTCTGTAAATCAGGTAAGTAGGAATCTCGCCTACAACATGAATAGATTTTAAAGAAAAAGTTACACATGTTGTATGTCCATGTTATGCTTTATGTATTGTATGCGATGTCATGTCATACTGCATACACCTTAATAAGTCAAGAGCAACTTATAAGAAGAAACTCAGTCGAATGCCGTACCAACCTCCGCAAGGGAGGTAACTCAAGCTCTGCAAGGGAAAAAAGAAAGAAAAGTCATTCGCAAGGGAGACACTCAATTCAGTTATAATCACGGTGTCATGGGGGACCTTGCAAACCCTCACGTCCCGATGATTGTGCGCAAGTGGTACGAGCACTCGGGCTCATAAGAAAGAAAGAAAGAAAGGAAAAGATAAGATAAGAAAAGATAATAAGACTTTGATAAGACATCATAATTAAGCATAATTAGCTCATGCATATTTATTCATGTGTACTTACAGTTATTTTGCGAGAGATAGTTCCTACTTGCTGAGCGAAAGCTCCATCAGATATGTTCATGCTGTAGGTAAGAAACCTATCAGCAATTCTTGAAGGGCAATGGCGAGCGGCGGATGAATGGTGGAGATGGGAATGGATACCGCTCACGCAGTCATTTTCCGCACTAGTTAAAGTTTTAAAAGATTTTGATAAGTATGTCTATAAACTTGTATTTTTAGAAGTTTTTAGTATAATGCTAAGTTTGTGTAAATGGCCAAAAAGTATGTCGTTACAATAAGTTTACAAAGAAAAGAAAAAGAGAATGCTGCAGCATTCTACAACATTTTAAAAAGATGGCTACAACATTCCCAAAACATTTTTAAGGAAAATGTTACAGCATTCCTCTAGCATTTTAAGAAAAGCTTTAAGAAATTTAGTAATTTATTCTTTTGAAATTTTTGTTACGAAATATGAAATTATTCCTTCTTAGATTTAAAAAAAAAAAATGTTCCGCAAATTTTAAGAAACCCCAGTAAGTACAAGTTAAAATTTCAGTTACGGTGACGACCGCTTAAGGAGGGTCGCCACAAAAATACTCTTTTTTGACATTTCATTACTAGCTAAATTTATTATGCATATTTTTTGTTTTCATGAAGATGAGAATTGCCTCTGTCAAAGCCTCTTGTGGCTCACTTTCCCATTTGCTAATTGGACTACAGCCAAATTTTTCGGCTCTTGCCATGTTAGTTACTGTCCTAGATTGTCATTAGTTGCATTGAATATGTGAGGGGAAAGCCAAAGTTTTTCAATCAAGTAATGCATAGCTAACTTTCCCATTTTGCTAATTGGACTAAAGCCATGCGAGGAAGACCTACATTGGGAGGGACTAGAGCGCGGGAAGGCAATGGCCGTGCGAGGGAGAACTGTGCCGATAACAAATCTACCTATAAAACGAATTCCAAACGCGCTCAAAGTTTTTCTATCTAATAGGGGGCCATGCGATGGAGACCTCCATTGGGAGGGACTAGAGCTGTGACGGTAAGCGTGGGATGGCAATGGCTGTGTGAGGCAGATATGTGCCGATAACAAATCTATCTTTAGCAGTCTTACCAAATAAAAAAAAAAAAAAAAAAAAAAAAAAAAAAAAAACGCCAGATTTCTAGCATTGTATTATAACATATGTTCTTGATATTGAAATGAACAATTTCTTTTATTTTGCACGCTTCTTTACTTTTTATCACTTTGTTGTTTTGTGCTTAATAGGGAAACGCAAACAATTCTAGCTCACTTGTTTTGGTTCACTTTTAGTTTTGTTTTTTTGTGGTACATAACAATCAACTATCGAGTTTCTTCATTGCACAAAAACTGAATTCGCAGAGTATTCATTAGATGGTCCATGACTTGCATTGAGTTTCTTCATCTCTTCACGCAGACACAGGGGTTCTTTCCTCAAAGACCTTTGCGGAGTCCCTATCTTTGGAACGTAGCATCTTGTTTAATGCTTCAATATACGCCTTGACACTTGAAACAACAATGTTAATCCCTGCCCCGTCACCACTGGAAAACAAAAGCACAAGAAAAAAAAAAACAAAAGTCGAGATTTACGTGCTCCGGACCTACAAGTAGAACAAACAAGCATGCCATCTTGACAGTAAGGCAAATCCAAACATGCCATACCTAAATGTCCGAGAAACCGCTTCTCCGGTTGAAGCATGAGTAGGTGAGCAAGTGTTTTCCCCTCGGATTAGGACACGGGTGGTAGCAATTGCATCGTTGCGTTCTGAGACAGCATTAATGGAGTACTCAAGGAGTGTAACAGGTTCCTGCATGGTGCAAGCCAATGGAAGAAGATTCCATCAAAGACTAGCCAACACCTCTCACACACAGAGATTCAAGCGCAAAGCAAATTTCTAATAATCAACTTCAATACCATCACGTGTCTTTTGTTGGCCCTTACAAGAAACTTACCAAAAGAATCTGATCACAAGCAAGTCTAGAATTCCATGAAATCAAATGGGAAAAGGGCTTTGAAGATTATGTGATCAGTGATTTTTTGTCTCTAACCTTTACAATTAGATCAACAGCTTTGTAAGCTGCATCCACTGGACCTGTTCCTACTGAACAAGCAACATAGTCTTTCCCATCAGCATCAACAAGTTTAACAGTTGCGGTTGAAAGACCAAGAGTTCCACATGTGACCTGTGCTAAATTCATGCCATTTGGTGATTTAAATTACCTAGAAAATAATGAATATTAGAAGATCATGAGCAAAGTCAAACTGTATGCAGAATTACCTGCAGATCAACCAACTTCCAAACCACTTCTGGCTGAAAAACTTCATCCGTAACCAATGCTCTAAGGTCAGCGTCAGTTACCCGCTGCAAACAGGAAACAAAACAGATAACAAGAAAAAAAATGCTTTTCTAATGAAGATGCACATACGTAGACAGAAAAGAAAAATAAATTGTGCAACACAGTTTATGTAGATTGGAGCAAAAATCTGACGGCATAAATCACTGAGTATAAACAGATAACATTATGCAATTAATGTTTTAAATTAACCTTCTTTTCAACAGCGATGGCTTTGAAACGCAAGAATATACTCCCAAGTTGCTCATCATCAAGCTCACAACCCAGCTGTGAAGAAAAAATTAATCAACATGCAGTAGAAAAAGTAGACGTACATGGTAATTTAGCTGTGCACTGCTCACGCAAGAAAATTAAAATACCTCCTCAAGTCGTTGCTTCAATGCATTACGGTCACTGTAAAAATAAAAAATAAAAATAAAAAAATAAAAAAAAAGAACAAGAGCGAATTATTTGTAAGCAAACAGGAACAAAAGAGAACAGAGACAGGGTAAATGGAGAAATAATAAACAAAATAGGTTTCTGCCACTTATCACGAGTACTCAATTCTTTAAATATAATGTCTGTAGAAATGTAGCCACAAGCAAGACAAATGTGAAATATAAGATAAATATTGCAATACACAATTCAAGAACAATATATTGAAAGTCATTCAAAGCTAAGTAGTCGTACCTATGTTTCCCAAGGACAATACCAGCTTCATTGATTCGTTCTAATCCAATATCTTCAGGGTCCATGATTTCATAAGTACCTTTGTGCTTAAGCATCCCATCCTAAAAAACCGACAGCTATCTTGAGTTACATCAGTTTTGAAACTATCTATGAACCAAAACAATGGAAAAGACATGCAAAACTGAAAAACTTGTATGAAAATGAACATGATACCATGCAAAAGGGCATGTGCTATTACCCATACATTTCAAGGAGTCATTCATCTCAGTTTTCCAACCAGAGCAAAACGAGATGTGAAAATGAGAATCACGCATCATTGCAACGGAAAATTCATGAATACCAACCTGACTAATGCCACTTTCATGTGCAAAAGCATTGGCTCCAACAATAGCTTTGTGTGGCTGTACATACAATCCTGTATAGTCTTCAACCTAAGGTTTCATTCACATTAGGAAACTTAATGAAAAGGACATTATTATTAAGGATCTACACGGGAGGGACATAATTAAAAGAAGGTGATGACAAATAAAAGCAATTGAGAAGCATACCATCTTGCTTGCCATCATAATGTGTTTGGTGTTGATTCCAGTGTGAAGTCCCCCCAATACACGCTCACCACAACATTTCAATGTCATTACAACCTGAATATAAAATTCATGGAGAAAACGGAAAACAGTTATTTAGAAAGAAAAGAAATTAGAGTAGCATACTTTTACAGTTGGCTCCTAATAGATCCACTAATGCTTTGGCACCCTAATATACGGATTCAAATCTGCTGTCCAATTTTATTGTCTTAATTGGTGTCCAACCAATCAAATCATGTCACGTCATGTAAAAAATTTGGATTGCTTTATAACTTACTCTTTTGGGCTTATCGTGGGATGATGTGGCATGAATTACTTGGTTGGACACCAATTAAAACACTAAAAATTGGACAGCAGATTTGGATCCCTAATATACTTGCTTCCTAGAACAGCATTTAAAAAACAATTAAAGTTAGAAATGACCTGAAGAGGTAACACTTGTGAATCTTTGACAGCCAATCATAGGAAAGTAATTCCAAAGTCAAATGAATTTATAAGACGACTAAAGGGATATATCAATATATACTTGTACAATCCATTTCTCTACTTCGAGCAGAACCTCAAAATACTGTAACCGAACAATTTTAGTGCTTTAAGAACGAGATGTAATGTAGGTGTGTTGCAGCATTACACAATGTGTTAGATACTAGCTCTTAGTCAGTTAATAACTAGGGGGAAGGACAATAGACTGGGTTTGGATGTAATTTATAAATTATGTTAGTGCTGATTTTTCTTGGGTTTGGCTAGGATTAGTGGAAAGGTATAAAAGGGAGGTAAAGGGCAGAGTTGGATCATGCTGAGATTAGAAGTCCCTGGAGTGCTCGAATTCTCCAGTCTATTCATTTACTTCCGTTTAGTAGTGCAATTGGTTATTTGATAGTGAATGTCAACAAAAGAACCCTTGATTTCTATCATATTTCCTTGTCAATTTCCGGTTGTGTGAGTGGTTTGAGGCTCTTTGGCAGAGAATTATTAGGTTCCTAATAGAATGTTAATATAACAATGGCATTATGGAATCGGAATTAAAAAAATTATTTACTTTAATTATTAGGTGGTCCTGATAATGTCAATCAAACTTTGTCAACTTATAGTACGTCTAGAACAGGAATCAGATAGGTCAATTCAATCTACGGTCTAGAGGGATGACGTTAGTAAGTACACCAAACAACTGAAGCATTCCACATTCCTCAAGGAATTTAGAGACATTGGAGATGCTGATAATGGGTCTAGGACTTTATACATTTGCCTGTGAATCAAATATGATCTAAAGTGAAATTGAAACACCAGAAACTAATAACTAGGGTGAAAGCGTCTTCAATCAAGGTTAAAGATGTTAGCTATTCAACTGTTGCAGTCTGTTACCAAACTCAAATAAAAAGGATATTTTGTTAGAGAATCCAACATGATTCAAATTAAAAGATGCATGCGCACTCTCATGGTCATACAAAATAAACAATTACCTCTTCTAACGGCGCATTCCCAGCTCTTTCACCAATACCATTGATTGTTACTTCCAACTGTCTTGCACCTCCGCATGCCCCCTGAACATATATCAAATGAGAGGAGTCCGCATTTAAAATTGTACAATGTCTGAGTAAAAGAAATGGCATACCGCTATTGTGTTGGCAGTTGCAAGTCCAAGATCATTATGGCAGTGTGTTGAAATTATGACATTCTCAATTCCAGGGGTATTGGCTTTGATGTCAGCGATCAATTTTCCATATTCTCTTGCAAAAGCGTCACCCACAGTATCAGGTATGTTCAGAGTTGTTGCTCCAGCTTTTATAACCTCCCCCAAAATTCGATACAAGAATTCCCCATCAGACCTGGTGTACTCCAGAGAAACAAAAACCAGTTAGGGAATTCCCCCCTCCCCCCCATTTTTGTATTCCAATAACTCAACGCATCTTAGGCTTTGCTCTTAATGCATCTGAATTCAAATTGCAATTTTTTCTTTAAAGAAAAATTTTAAAACACACACACAAACACAAAACGGGGAGAAGGAATTGGAATACAAACCTCCCAGCATCTTCAGGGCTAAACTGCACATCCTCGCATCCCAAACTCCGGGCAAACTTCACCATATTCCTCGCAATCTCAATCACCTGCTCTTTACTCTTCCTCGGCTTGTACTCCATGTGAATTGGACTCGTAGCAATAAAAGTGTGTATCCTAGTAGAAACAAATTTAAAAAATATGTAATCACTTCAACAAATTGTCCAGATCGCTTAAAATAGACAAGTGTATTCATAGATAGACAATTTCACCTACGAAACCTCAGCAAATTAGTAAGAAAAATTCAATTTTCAAGGGTCTCATATTTTGTACCCATTGCCTCTGATTTACAATATTCTAGGTCTACCCTTCTCTGACCCCTGTTTGGTTCTCATGTGATTCCAAGCGTATAAAAGTTTATTATCTATGAAGGTGTTGAAGTTTTAGAATTAAGAAATGCTTAAGCGATCTCAAACAAACTAACAAGATCAAATAAATTAAATTACTCAAATAATATTCTTAAATATTCAGTTATAAAAAATTAATAAATTTAAAGAAAAAAGAAAAACAAATTGAAAGCATGAAGAATCTAATTCCAGTACCTAGGTCTCTTGGCGTACTTGACGGCCTCCCAAGCCGTCCTGATATCGTTCTCATTGCACCTCGAGAGGCCGCAGATGACCGGAACGTAACCGTCCTTATCGACGGCGTTGCCGACCTCCTTCGCGATCGTCTTCACGGCCTCAAAGTCGTCCTTTGAGGCAGCGGGGAATCCGGCCTCGATGATGTCGACGCCGAGCTTCGCCAGCTGCCTCGCGATGTCGAGCTTCTCCTTCGAGGTCAGCGACGCCCCCGGCGACTGCTCGTCGTCGCGAAGAGTCGTGTCAAAGATGCGGACGTAGTAAGGGTCGGAAATCCGGTTCGGGACGTACCCCGGCCGCCGTCTTGGTTCCCCGTCGGAGCTCTGGCAGAAAACCACGAAATCGGAGTTGTGCCTCCTCGCCCGGGGAGTGGCGAGGTTGAGAGAAGCGGAATGGGGAGTATAGATTCTGGTGTGGAGGCTGTGGTAACGGTAGTTCTTAGCGGTGGAAAAGGAGGAGGAGGCAGTGGTAATGGTGGGAGAGAATTTAGGGTTTGTAAAAACGGCGGTCGTCATGTACGGACAAAAGGAATGTCTGCGCATAAACAAGACTTACGACAAAAACCTAGGGTGGGAAGAGATGAAAATGGTTTTTAAATGTCAATTTAAGAGTTAGGGTCGGGGGTGTAAGAATTGAATCCGAACCTGATAAATTCGTCCGATTCTATTCGAAAATGGTTGTTTTCCCTACTTCTTTATTTTCTTTCCTATTCAATCGTACCCTTTTTTTCTCTGCTATATATTCTTGTTTTTTTTCCTAGTTTCAAATATGAGCTCAAACATAATATTTCTATGTTCCAACCTAATTTTGTTATTGAAACTCTTAGGACTTGTTCTTTTGCAAGTGTTTTTGAGTTAAGTTTTTGAGTTGAGTTTGAGTTTAATTTGAGTTATGAGTTGAGTTTAAGTTGTAACTTGAGTTTTCGTTTGGTTGTATATAACTTGAGTTATGGTTTGAGTTAAGAATTTTTTGAGTTTATGTTTGTTTGTGATAAAATTTGAGTTGTGAATAGTGAATATCCTTTTTTTTTCTCCTACATTTGTATTCAATTCTTTTACAAATTTTTTTATTTTTCCGCGTTCATTATGTTTTATTGTAATAAATTACTTGTAATTACGAAAATAAAAAAATAATAAAAAATTAACAAGTACAAGCTCAGTTTTTATTTTAATTAAGTTCAAAAATACAGCAAAAATACATATTTAATTTTAAAAAGAAAACAATGAACCATGGCTTTAGCGTGCGCGACGGTTCCGATACACTGCCCACATTGTATGCGTCCTTGCATCCCTTAAAGCATTCATGTCAACTTCTGCATTAGACCCCAATGGTTGACCCTCATGGTTAGTATTGTCGTTAATGTCCTCATCAACATTCGGTGGATCACTGTCTGCAACTGGAACGCCATCTTGTGAGTATTGGTCCAATAGCCTATCCCCATTACGTCCTCATCAACATTCGGTGGATCACTGTCTGCAACTGGAACGCCATCTTGTGAGTATTGGTCCAATAGCCTGTCCCCATTACGGTACATGTGGATAAAATTATGTATTATAGCACATGCTACTAGAATCATAACTTGTTTGGTCATGGGGTAACGATTAATGGTTCTCAAAATATGAAATCTAGCCTTCCACACACCAAACGTTCTTTCAATGACATTACGCAGCGAAGAGTGGGTGTAGTTGAAAAGCTCACGTTCACTACGGAATCCTCTTTCACGGCGAGCCCTATACTCTTGCAAGTGGTACGTTGTCCCCCGATATGGTGCCATGAAGTATCCGTTGTTAGCGTACCTTGAGTCGACGAGGTAAAATTTTCCTACACTTGTTCGACCATTAATTAATAAATAAGCGTACGGGCGAAGTATTTGAAAATGTCAGTGTATATATAAGAAATCATTGTAGGCTGACCTGGTGGCGGTGTCGGGAATCTTTTGCGTGCGGAGTCTAAAGCAGCAGCTAATACTCGCGCATCGTGTGCGGAACCCTCCCATCCAGATAACATGTATGTAAATTTCATATCAAAAGTGCACACGGCAAGCACATTAAGTGAAAAAAACCCCTTCCTATTTCTGTAAAGTTCAACAGTTTCACGAGGGGGAACACATGGGATGTGAGTACCGTCAAGTGCTCCAACACAATCCTTCATAGTTTACAAGTGTTATGTTGGTTATATTGAAGTCGTAATAATTATTATAAACCACTAATTAACATACATTACCGCACATACATCGAACCACGGCGAGTATTTGTTTCCACTTGTAATGGTACTTCAACCTTGGTTCTGTATGCTGGTTTGGGGAAAGAATGAAAGAGAAGAATGCGAAGAGGCGGCAACTTGGCTGGGTTTTCTTCTTTTTTCTTTCGTACTGTTTTTCTTCCCCCTCCCCCCCCCCCCCCCCCCCCCAAATCTACTTTTCCATGTTGTTGGTACACTTTTTTATTCAGAGTTTCTTAGGTCTTTTTCTAGGTATTTTATGTCAAAATCAAGTGTTGATTGAGAAAAGGTATAGACTTGCTTTGGCACATAATTGTTGGGGTAAAAAACAAGGTATATTTTCTGAACAACTCTAAAATACAAAGTAAAAAAAATAAAGAACCCGTTACTAATAATTCAATCTTATAGTAGGACAAATCTTCAAAAACCATAGCAAAATCAACATCAAACATGTTTATTAAACAGGGTAAAAAACAGAATCCAAAACAAGGAACAGTCATAAGCCTTCTTCATTTGGCTAATTCGAGTTGATAACTTAATGTGAGAGAAAACATTATAACAATAAAAGTTAAATTTGAATTTTTGTGATAAGACAAAAAAAAACTTGAGTCATAATTTGAACTAACGACGCGAACGGGGCCATAATTGATAATAACAACAGTTCTATAACGGTACATAACAATCAACTAAAGGAGTATCGTCCCTAATTCTTTCCAAACCTTTGCACAAAAAGTGAATTCGCAGAGTATTCATTGGATGGTCCATGACTTGCACCGAGTTCCTTCATCTCTTCACGCAGACACAGATTCTTTAGTGGGTGGCCTTTGTGGAGTCCCTGTCTCTGAAACCTAGCATCTTGTTTAATGCTCCAATATAGGCCTTGACACTTGAAATAACAATGTCCACTCCTGCCCCGTTCCCACTGGAAAACAAAAGCCAAAAAAAAAAAAAAAAAGTCGAGATTTACGTGCTGTGGACCTACAATTAGAACAAGCATGCCATCCTGACGACAAGACAAATCCATACATGCCATACCTAAATGCCTGAGAAACCGGTTTTCTGGTTGAAGCGTGAGTAGGTGAGCAAGCGTTTTCCCCTTGGATTAGGACACGGGTGGTGGCCATTGCATCGATGCCTTCTGTGAAAGCATTCATGGAGTACTCAAGGAGTGTAACAGGTTCCTGCATGGTGCAAGCAAATGGAAGAAGATTCCATCAAAGACTAGCCAACACCTCTCACACTCACAGATTCAAGCGCAAAGCAAATTTCTAATAATCAACTTCAATACCATCACGTGCCTATTGTTGGCCCTTACGAGAAACTTACCAAAAGAATCTATTCACAAGCAAGTCTAGAATTCCATGAAATCAAATGGGAAAAGGCTTTGAAGATTATGTGATCAGTGATTTTTTGTCTCTGACCTTTACAATTAGATCAACAGCTTTGTAAGCTGAATCAACTGGACCTGTTCCTACTGAACCAGCAACATATTCTTTCCCATCTGCATCAACAAGTTTAACAGTTGTGGTTGAACCAAGAGTTCCACATGTGACCTGTGCCAAATTCATGCCATTTGGTGATTTAAATTACCTTGAAAATAATGAATATTAGAAGATCATGAGCAAAGTCAAACTGTATGCAGAATTACCTGTAGATCAACCAACTTCCAAACCATTTCTGGCTGAAAAATTTCATCCGAAACCAATGCTTTAAGGTCGGTGTCAGTTACTCTCTGCAAACAGGAAACAAAACAGATGACAAGACAAAAAATGCTTTTCTAATCAAGATGCATATAAGTAGACAGAAAAGAAAAATAAATTGTGCAATACAGTTTATGTAGATTGGAGCAAAAATCTGACGGGATAAATCACTGAGTATAAACACATAACATTATGCAATTAATGTTTTAAATTAACCTTCTTTTGATCAGCAGCAGCTTTGAAACGCCAGAATATATTCCCAAGTTGATCATCATCAAGCTCATAACCCAGCTGCGAAGAAAAAATTAATCAACACGCAGTAGAAAAAGTAGAGGTACATTGTAATTTAGCTGTGCACTGCTCACACATGAAAATTAAATTACCTCCTCAAGTCGTCGCTTCATTGCGTGACGACCACTGTAAAAAATCAAAAAAAGAAAAAGAAGAGCTATTATTGGAATTATTTGTAAACAAACAGTAACAAAAGAGAACAGAGAGAGGGTAGATAACATCAAAAGTAACAACGTTATTGTTGTCTCTCCTCCCTCCCTCGGACACACACACAGAGCATGTAAGATTCTTTGTCACTTTAGTTACCAAAAATAAGGTCCAAGAAAACAAAACTTTGTGCATACAACATAATACGGACAATTTAGCATGTGTATAAGTTTGTGGGCATCAATAATAGAAAAACAATTGTTCAGGATACGCTCCAACACTTGCAAAATTTAATCTTTAATCTTTACTATTGCTTTCTACCTTCTCTAATTCCAAATTGCCTGAGCAAATGGAGAAATAATAAACAAAATAGGTTTCTGCTACTTTTCACGAGTACTAATTCTTTAAAAAATGTCCGTAGAAATGGAGCAAGAAAATAAGTGGGAACCCCAGGGCCGCTATGATTTGGAATATAACCACAAGCAAGACAAATGTGAAGCATAAGATAAGTAGTCGTACAAAGGATACACAATTCAAGAACAATAAATTGAAAGTCATTCAAAGCTAAGTAGTCGTACCTAAGTTTCCCAAGGACAATACCACCTTCATTGAATCGTTCTAATCCAATATCTTCAGAGGCTATGATTTCATAAGTACCTTTGTGCTTAAGCATCCCATCCTAAAAAACCAACAGCTATCTTGAGTTACATCAGTTTTGAAACTGTCTATGAACCAAAACAATGGAAAAGACATGCAAAACTGAAAAACTTGAATGAAAATGAAAATGATACCATGCAAAAGGGCATGTGCTATTATCCATACATTTCAAGGAGTCATTCATCTTAGTTTTCCGACCAGAGTAAAACGAGATGTGAAAATGAGAACCACGCATCATTGCAACAGAAAATTCATGAATACCAACCTGAATAATGCCACTTTCATGTGCAAAAGCATTGGCTCCAACGATAGCTTTGTGTGGCTGTACATGCAATCCTGTATAGCCTTCAACCTAAGGTTTCATTCACATTAAGAAATTTAATCAAAAGAACATTATTATTAAGGAACATAATTAAAAGAAGGGGATGACAAATAAAAGCAATTGAGAAGCATACCATCTTGCTTGCCATCATAATGTGTTTGGTGTTGATTCCAGTGTGAAGTCCCCCCAATTCACGCTCACCACAACATTTCAATGTCATTACAACCTGAATATAAAATTCATGGAGAAAAAGGAAAACAGTTATTCAAAAAGAAAAGAAATTAGAGTATCATACTTTTACAGTTAGCTCCTAATAGATCCACAAATGCTTTCGCACCTAATATTTAGACTCAAATCTGCTGTCCAATTTTAGTGTCCTAATTGGTGTCTAACCAATCAAATCATGCTATGTCATATAAAAAATTTAGATTGCTTTTTAACTTACTCTTTTGTGCTTATCATGGGATGATGTGATATGAATTACTTGGTTAGACATCAATTAAGACACTAAAAATTGGACAGCAGATTTGAATCCCTAATACACCTTCTTCCTAGAAACGCATTTACAAATACAATTGAGGTTAGAAATGACTTGCAGAGGTAACACTTGTGAGGAGTTGTTCTTTTGTAACAAAACTCATAAAAAGTTTGAACTCATAGTTATAACTTTATTCAAATTCATGTTCTTTTGTAAAATTTGAGTTTGAACTCGAGTTTAAACTCGAGTTTAGAGCTATACTCGAGTTCAAGTTTTCCCTTCAACTCAAGTTCACAAACTTGAACTCAAGTTAATGAACAGTGTTTTTTCTATTCTTAAAAATGTCATAACTTTTTCGTTGTAATTGTGATTGAGATGATTTTTTTTATATGCATTCACAACGAAAAGATGAATAAAACCCCATCTATAGGGTACATTCACAACGAAAAGATGAATAAAACCCCATCTATATACCCTATTAAAATTTTTCATCACTATTGAGTTTTTATTAAAATACTATCTAAATACAAATTTAAGTTTTGACCCACTCAAACACAAACTCAAAAAGATTCTCAATTCAAATCATAACTCAAATGTGCACATCCAAACACAAACTCAAGTCACAACTTCAACTCAAGTTATAACTCAAACTCAACTCAAGATCATCACTCAAATCACCCTAACTCAAAAATGCAAAAGAACAACCCCTGAATCTTTGATAGCCAATCACAGGAAAGTAATTCCAACGTCAAATGACTTTATAAGACAGCTAAAGGGATCAATATATACATGTATGATAAGCCTTTGCTTAGGCAAGTGTATGTTAGGAAGAATAAAAGGAATTAGGCTAAAGGGATTCAAAATGCATTAGTCTAAGGTACGGAACATCCCAAGTGTGTTCTACAAGGATGCTTTTCTTAATGAACTCCGAGAGGATGTTCGCACCGAGGTGAAAATGCACAAGCCAACAACTCTTCAAGAGGTTACGTAGATTGCCCAACAAATTGAGGATCGGAATGAGGCCTTGGAAAAGATGGGAAAATTGAAGAGGTCGAGTGGGTGGTTTGAGTCGCTTGTATTTCATTGTCATTTTTCTGGTTGTGTGAGTGGTTTGAGGCTCTTTGGCTGAGAATTATTAGGTTCCTAATAGAATGTTAATATAAGAATGAAATCATGGAATTGGAATTAAAAAAGCAAAAAAAAAAAATTATTCACTTTAGTTATTCATTGGTCGTGATAACGTCAATCTAATTTTGTCAACTTATAGTACGTCTAGAACTGGAACCAGATAGGTCAATTCAATCTCCGATCTAGAGGGATGATGTTAGCAAGTATACCAACCAACTGAAGCATTCCACATTCCTCAAGCAATTTAGGGACATTGGAGACGCTAATAATGGGTCTAGGACTTTATACATTTGCCTGTGAATCAAATATCATCTAAAGTGAGATTGAAACTCGATAAACTAATAACTAGGGTCAAAGGGCCTTCAATCAAGGTTAAAGATGTTAGCTATTCAACTGTCACAGTCTATTACCAAACTCAGATAAAAAGGATATTTTGTTAGAGGATCCTACACGATTCGAATTCAAACATGAATGTGCATTCTCATGGTCATACAAAATAAACAATTACCTCTTCTAATGACGCATTCCCAGCTCTTTCACCAATACCATTGACTGTTACTTCCAACTGTCTTGCACCTCCGCATGCCCCCTGAACATATATCAAATGAGGAGTCCGCATTTATAATTGTACTATGTCTGAGGAAAAGAAATGGCATACCGCTATTGTATTGGCAGTTGAAAGTCCAAGATCATTATGGCAGTGTGTTGAAATTAGGACATTCTCAATTCCAGGGGTATTGGCTTTGATGTCAACAATCAATTTTTCAAATTCTCCTAGCACAGCGTAACCCACAGTATCAGGTACGTTCAGAGTTGTTGCTCCAGCTTTTATAACTTCCCCCAAAATTCGATACAAGAATTCCCTATCAGACCTGGTGTACTCCAGAGAAACAAAAACAAGTTAGGGAATTTCTTTCTAACAAACGCCAACACTTCTTTCAACCCAAGCCAACAGTCATAAGCTACATATATTCAAACACTTTTGTATTCTGACAACTCAACGCATCTTAGGCTATGCGCTGAATGCATATGTATCCTTTATTTCAATATTGTTCCCCCTCATCAGAAGCTATTTTTTTAGCATTAATAAAAATATTTCCTTACAATTTTAACGAGTAAAAATAAATATTATGTAAGAAATATGAATCATCACTTTCAACTAGGATGTGGATCAACATGAAAACAAGTTTCTTCTGACTTCCAATAGAAGTTTGAATTCAAATTGCAATTTTTTCTTTTAAGAAAAACTAAAAAAAAAAAAACAAAATACACACACACAAACACAAAACGGGGAGAAGGAATTGGAATACAAACCTCCCAGCATCTTCAGGGCTAAACTGCACATCCTCGCATCCCAAACTCCGGGCAAACTTCACCATATTCCTCGCAATCTCAATCACCTGCTCTTTACTCTTCCTCGGCTTGTACTCCATGTGAATTGGACTCGTAGCAATAAAAGTGTGTATCCTAGTAGAAACAAATTTAAAAAATATGTAATCACTTCAACAAATTGTCCAGATCGCTTAAAATAGACAAGTGTATTCATAGATAGACAATTTCACCTACGAAACCTCTGCAAATTAGTAAGAAGAATTCAATTTTCAAGGGTCTCATATTTTCTACCTATCGCCTCTGATTTACAATATTCTAGGTCTACCCTTCTCTGACCCCTGTTTGGCTCTCTTGTGATTCGAAGCATATAAAAATTTATTAGCTATGAAGGTGTCGAAGTTTTAGAATGAAGATCTTAAGCTCTAAATTCCTCAAAAAAAAAAACAAAAAAAAAAAACAAAAAAGAAACAAACAAATATCTTAAGCTCTAATTAATCAAATATTGTCACTACTTCAGATGTGGAATGCCTAAGCGATCTCAAATCAACTAACAAAACGACAAACAAAACCAAATAAATTAAACTACTCAAATAATAGTCTTAAATATTCAGTTATAAATAATTAATTAAATTTAAAGAAAGAAGAAAAACAAATTGAAAGCATGAAGAATCTAATTCCAGTACCTAGGTCTCTTGGCGTACTTGACGGCCTCCCAAGCCGTCCTGATATCGTTCTCATTGCACCTCGAGAGGCCGCAGATGACCGGAACGTAACCGTCCTTATCGACGGCGTTGCCGACCTCCTTCGCGATCGCCTTCACGGCCTCAAAGTCGTCCTTCGAGGAGGCGGGAAATCCGGCCTCGATAATGTCGACGCCAAGCTTCGTCAGCTGCCTCGCGATGTCGAGCTTTTCCTTCGAGGTCAGCGACGCCCCCGGCGACTGCTCGTCGTTGCGAAGAGTCGTGTCACAGATGCGGACGTAATGAGGGTCGGAAATCCGGTTCGGGACGTACTCCGGCCGCCGTCTTGGTTCCCCGTCGGAGATCTGGCAGAAAACCACGAAGTCGGAGTTGTGCCTCCTCCTCCGGGGAGTGGCGAGATTGAGAGAAGCGGAATGGGGAGTGTCGATTCTGGTGTGGAGGAAGTGATCGACTCTGGGGTAACGGTGGTTCTTAGCGGTGGAAAAGGAGGAGGAGGCGGTGGTAATGGTGGGAGAGAATTTTGGATTTGTTAAAACGGCGATCGTCATGTACGGACAAAAAGGAATTTCTGCGCGATTTACGATGAAAAGTCAGACAAACAAAAACCCTAAGGTGTGAAGAGATGAGAGATGGGAGAGTTTAGAATCTCTGCGAAGATAGAGTTTAGAAGTTCGGATCGGGGCTGCCCGAAGCCCGAATCTCTACGAATTCGGACGGGCAAGCTCATTTTTTGTCCGCCCAAGTTAGATTTTTGGGTTTGGATTCGGGCAACCTAAATTTGATATTGACTCTCTTGTCCACTGTATACCGCCTTCTATCGAAATTTTTTTAAATTTTTCCGACCATGCCCGAACTGTCTGACCCGAAAATAAACATGAAATATGAATTTTGCCCGAAGCTTGAGTTGCCCGATTTGCCCAAAAACCGCCCGAAAATATTAGTCGCTACAAATTGAGGCATTACAAGAATCGAACTCCGGACCTCTAGCACCCAAAGTAAGAATCATACCACTAGACCCAATGCCCATATTTGTTATTTAAATTTTTAACTTATTAATTAAGGGAAACACACAATTCCTTAATAGAAAGTGCAAATTCCTATCTTAGCAGTTTAATATTTCAGTTTTCACATTCTTAACCCTTTTTATAATAAATCACATGATAAAAGAATTCCTCAAAAAATAATATACACAAGGAAAGAAACACATTGCCATCACGTTTTTATTATTTTTTATTTTGAAAAAGTACTGTTTCTATATAATGCCGATTTTGTTCTTATAGATACTCGTGTTTTTCTACTCTATATCACTCTTCTTTCTATCTTTATCTATTTTTCTGTTCACAATCTCTCCTCATCTTCTTAATTATCCTCTTTTTTCTTCCACTTTCTTCACTCTCTTTGTGACTCTATATCAAAGTAACTTTCTACTTATATACCAAAGTAAATTAATAATTTATCAAAAGTCACTCAATGATTGGTTTGGTTTAATAACTTCATCGCTATTTGATGATCTCTATTTTAAAAGACCAGTCACTCAATGTTGAAGCCTTGGTTTGCATTAAGGATTGAGATCGGACCGATCAACATGTATAAGATACAATTTCACCGACACGCTAATAATGGATCGATGAATTTAATCGATTAACATTTAATTTTGAAGACGATCATTTAGCTTTAAATTAAATTGTAAATTTGTAATTTGTAATTTGTAAATATGTATTTACCTTTGACATTGTCTTTGTAATTGTATAACTTTGTAAATTTGTAAAATTTGTAATTTGTCACAATATGATTGCACTCTTTTTTCCTTGCCAATTTTTTATCCCAATTGAGTTTTTCTTGGTAAGATTTTTAATGAGGTAATCATGAATTATAAATTTAAAAATTAATAAAGAAATAATTTTTTTATATAGTTTGTGTGTTCATTTCAAATTTTAAATTGTAATATATATATATATATTTTAACACAAAATAACATAATATTAAAAAAAAGTTTAAATAATTCGGGCAATTCAGGCGGGCTCGGGCCACCTAATACAAGCCTGCGGCCCGTTCAAGGTGAAATTCGGGCTCTGGTGGGCGGCCCGTATTTCTCGGGCCGCTTGGGCTCGGGCAAAAACTCAGGCTTTTCGGGCGGTCGTGGACGGCCCGTCCAAAGTTTCAGCACTAGATGGGAGAGTCTAGATAAAAAGAAATATAACATCATTATAACTAGGAGAGAATAAAATATTTGGATATTAAAAACCAGATTTTTAATAAAATAAACATTATATCTTAATAAGATTTAGAAAATTTTGTAAATATAAAATATCAGTTAATTAAATTAGAATAGAAATAAGTGACCGAGAGTAGAATAGAGAAGGAAAAAAGTAAAGTGCAGTATCAAACATTTTATATAACGAACAAACATAACATTATAAATTAATATTCTAGAACAAATCAACCAAATTAAATTAAAAAAGTGATTACCTGATTCAACGGACCACGGGCAAAACGATAGATCAAAGAAAGCAACGAAAATTACTGAGCAGCAGGGATAGAACAAAGAAATATAAAGGAGGCGATAAGATTAGTAAGAAATGGGTAGTATTATTATGGTTTTTAAAGAGTGAAAAAGCAGAGAAAATAGAACGTGGTAGATAATATTAGCTGAAAAACGTAAACAAACAAAGAGTAAAAAAGTAACATACAATATATATAGAGAAAGTTACCAATGTTTTGCTTAATTTTGGATACAAATCCCTGCAAACGGAAACCAATATAAGTAATGATTAATTAGCAACAACCGTCACACTGCATGAAGAGCACTGCATAATATAACCAATAAATAACAGACAGTTATTTTTTGGTTATATATTATACAAAATGAAAAAATAAAATACACGTGTCAGAGTAAAAGATTAATATAAATATTATTACATTTAGATCACGACAAATATTAGACATTTGTTCAAATTAATACAAATAAATCAAGATATAGTATATAAAAACAAGGGCAAAAAAATAAATAACATGAATAAAAAAAATATGAAATTATGAAAAAAAAATTCTTCACAAATATAATAGTCGAATAACAAATAAAAAAAACTAACTACATAAAAAACGAACATAGATCTAAAATAAACGACTCAACATCTAAAAAAAATTAATAAAAACATAGATCTGAAAAACATGAACAAACCCATGAAATCAAAACAAAAATAATCAACGAAATGAAATACGAAGCTAAAAAATAACGTAATGGAACAAAAAAGTACTATGGATATACAACCAAAAAAAAAAAATAAAATATAAAACATCGAGAAATATATATATACAAAAAAAAAGAAGGTGAAAAACGAATAAATCTGGTGAAGGAAAAAAAAGATCTAGAAAGTTGCAAAAAGAAGAAATATGATAAAACGAAAAAATCTGGCGAAAAACTTAGAAAAATAGACAGATCTAAAAGATTGCAGAAGAAAAAAAAAGAAGGAGAAAAATGTAGATCCAGAAACAAAGAAAGATAAACATAGATCTAGAAGATCATAGAAACGAACGAACAAAAAAAAAAAGATAACCCTGTTCAATCTAAGTACGCACAAATAAAAACATATCTATATCTGGGAAAGAAAAAAAAATCTAAAAGCTTACAAAAAGAAGAAATATGACAAACGAAGAAATCTGGCCAAAAATTTAGAAAAATAGACAAATCTAAAAGGTTGCAGAAGAAAAAAAAAACGAAAGAAAAAAAGTAGATCCAGAAACAAAGAAAGATAAACATAGATCTAGAAGATCATAGAAATGAACGAACGAAAAAAAAAAAAAAAACGATAACCCTATTCAATCTAAATACACAAAAATAAAAAACATATCTAGAAGGTTGCAGAAGAAAACAAATGGAAGAAAGTGAAAAAAAACCGCAATCTCAGTTAAAAAATAAAAAAATTGAAGATTGCAGGAGCAAAACAACGAAAAACATAAATGACAACAGAAAGAAAGAATGAAAAAATGGCCGAAATCAACAAACGAAAAAGGGGAAAAAAAACTCAGGCTCAGTCTCGAAGAAGAAGAAATCTAGAAGGTTACAGAAGAAAACAAGTGAAGGAGAGAGAGAGACCGCTACAGAAAGAAGTGAAGGAAAGCAAATGAAAGAGGAACAAACAAAATAAACAAAAGCATTAGTAAATGACCAAAATGGTCACAGCAAATAAAAGCACAAAAATCTAAAATGAAGGGCAATATCATAATTTTACAAACAGGACATAACGGTAATTAAAATTTCAACAGAAGAAAAAAGAAGGGCTAAAACGGGAAAGACACTGTGTTCATTGCACTGTAACATAAACAGTGAATCCCGTTCTCCTCCTTTAGTATATGTATAATATAGCTCAACATGAATAGGCATAGACAACCCTTATGATTGTAATGGGATGATTGTAGCTTGACATCTCTGTAAATTTGGATGCATATACTCATTTGAATGAAGATATCCTAATTCGTCACATCATTTCTGATTCAAGGATGGTATAGAGCCTAGCATTTGATTCATTCTAATAAAATCAGCGTGATTTCCAAAGTAAACAAAACTCAGATTCCAACCAAACCCAGAATTCCAGATCACCGTTACCGCCGTTCCCAGACCACCGAACTGATTTCTTCCTAAATCGTATAGCATCGTCGAAATCAAAGATTATCGCGCCTCACAAGTTTGCCCCTACAAGAAGGGTTGCCGTCGAGGTCCTCCACTGGTCGCACCTCCATCCGTCGTGCCTCCGCCCGTTGGCCCCTACAAGAAAACATGTTCTGTTCGCCATTTTCGCCGCCGTAGCATCCAGTTGCATCCTTGTACTCACCGAAGACACGTTCCACCGTCGTCGCATCGAGTCGCACCGCTCTGCTGGTCAAACCTGAGCATCCTATCATACTTCTCTCATTTCCATTGAGCAAAAAAAATAATAGTTTAATATATACATATATATATATATATGTATATATATGTTTCAAGTCATTCCACACTCAGTTCACCATATATGTAAACGTTTCTTTAAACTTTTATTTATTCATAAACGAAAAAAAGGAGACGAAAAGGTTAAAAAAATAATGTTACACCATGGCCGAGGCATCGACCACTCTCTCGAACGACAGACACCGAGGACTCCTTGTTGGGAATCAGTCGCTGGCGTCGAGGGAACGGCTGTAGCTAAGGTACCCTTTGCATCGAGAGATCATACGTGGAGAGAGGCGTCGAGGATAGTGACTCGACTTCTGAGGGCCACTGCGTCAAGGTATCCCGCCAAGTCAAACCCGTCAACGGTCTTGTAAACTCGAGGAAGGAAGCATCGATCCAACGGCTACTGCAGGAGTCAGTAAATCGGGCGGCAGATGAGAGGGATCAGCCGCATTTCCTGAGGTTATCATCATGAAAACTCACCTACCCTCCCGCATATCGAGGATGGAAGATGGCTTCCTCCTTGGGAACAGAGAAGGCATAGTCACATGTAAAGGCCTATAAATAGAGCCAAGAAAACCCAAAAAAAAGTTAGACACCATTTCATTACTAGAAGAAAGCTTGTAATCGGTTGAAATATTAGTGCATTCACATGTCGATTAGGCAAAGAGTTATTGCTGAACCACTATAAAACCATTGTCTCCTTTACATTATTTTTCAGTTTTTATCCTTGATTGAACCGTGAGTGTCACCGTGAGCATTTTTGGAGAGGTAATCACGAGTTGTCGAAAAAACACTGTCAACAAATAATTTTTAAAAAAAAATGATGAGTGAAAAAATATTGAATTATTTGGGATGACATCAGTGTTTGGTTGTTGTACAGAAAATAATCTAAGAACTTACATATGTGCACATTGTCATCTGACTGGTCACACCAAAAGTCGATGTTTTGAACTTGTGAGATATCCTGAATGGTGGGATTATAGTCGTGATCCACGTATAGGAAATTGTAAAATGAAGGAGGATCTCATAGACATACACTCTTCGTTGGTTGCAGCTGTATACCACAGTGTTAAGGTTTTAAATGTTTCTACACCTGTTTTTATTAGTGTATGGATAATTGATTCTGGTGCTAATAATACGTTTGATTCTAGACAAGTGTCACATCTTAAACTATCCTACAAACCTTAATTTATACTGCCAATGGTACTTCAACCCCAATTATTAGGGAAGGATCTTTGACCTTACTAATAATTTAAATTTAGATTCTGTTTCAGCTGTTCTATCTTTAAATTATAACATTTTGTCAGTTTTCTAACTAATGACGTCTTATTGTATTGTTATTTTTTAGCCTGAATTTTGTGTGTTTAAGGACATCCAAACACGGCAGATGATTGGTTATGGTACTAGGCGAGGAAAGCTATATTATTTAGACTTGGAGTCAAAGTTCTGAAAAGTTACATCAAGCTTTGACAGTAGATTGCTCTGCAAGGGAGAAGAAGAAATTTGACATCTGGTTATGGCATCGATGATTGGGACATGCATCCTTTAGTTACTTGAAGAAATTATATACTAGCATGTTTGTGGGAACTAATGTATCTAGCTTTCAGTGGGAGGTTTGAGAGCTAGCAACACGTCATCGTGCTTCATTTTCATTAATTTTAAATCCAAGTCCAGTCCCCTTAATGGTTATACATTCTGATGTTTAGGGTCCATCCACAGTTACCACTATGGGTGAATCAGTATGGTTAATTACTTTTATTGATGATTGTACCAGGATGACCTGGGTATGCTTGACGATGATTAAAAGCGAGTTTGTTAGGAATAGTGTCCTTAAAACATGAGATGAAAAAAAGATATCTATTATTTAATTAATAAAACAGTTTTATAATTATTTATGTGCATGTGTTATAGGATACTTCATTAATACCATTAAAAAATTACGCGATTATTTATGTAACCTTAAATATTGTATATAAGTGTTATATATGAGAGGATAATATTTAAGGATAATAATCAAAATAATGTGCGTAATGAATTTAATTAGAGTTACAAAATCGTTGATTAAAACATTACTAATACATGTCATTCTCATTAAAAATGGAATGGTGTTATCCGCATCATTAATATAGATGGATATTGAATGAGTATATTATGCCTAATGAGATTATGCAAAACTGGAACACATACACAATTTAATTTTCTAATAATTTTCGTTAAGTATGGAAAATCAAATTTGAGTCTACCAATGGTCATATATAGAATTATCTTAATCCTTAGTTATTAATAGACTCCTATTTATTGATTCATATTTTTTTATTTACTCGGTACGAGCTTCAAGATTCTAAATCATGTTCTTGTATCTTGGAAACATGATGACATGGATAGCCAAGAATGCTAATATAGGAGATAGAATCTATTTTTTCTTCTTTGAAGAAATAGATAAATAATTCTCTTGAGGGTTGATTCGGTACTTGAATAAGTAACGAGCTCTTATTCTTGAATTGTTCCACTAGAAACTTGGAATTGCACTTTCAAAATTATTGACGTAATTTACTTCTAAGAACTTGACATGTCCATTTGATATAGTCACTACATAAAGATCAATCCTCCATAAATAATTCAGAATTAGAGCTAGATAAAATCCATTATCCTCTCTAGTTACATCTTTATCCTTTCATTGATTCTCTGTGGATAGTATATTCATAAAAGGAATTAATAGAATTAATTAATTAATTAAAGAGTTTAATTAATCAATTAATTAAAGATATTATAGCTCAGAATTATAGGTCCATGAGTCTCAACGTCATCCTTGTAATATTTGCAAGACAAGGTGAATTATTAAAATGTGATTATTTAATTAAATTAATTTTAGAATACACTATAGTGGGACCATAGGAAGCCACACACCCAAGCACAAGGAGGTGCTAGGGGCGTGTAGCACAAGAAGAATTTAACTGGGATTCGGTTGCTTGCTCTCAAAATTAATTTAGTTTACTTGTTTTGACATGTTTTCCAATCAAATTTAAGAGGTAATTGAAGTTTGACTTTATTTAGATTTGAATTTGAAGTAAAATTAGAACCAGAAAAAGGAAGAATTTATCTCCTCCTCCTGCCTGAAATTTACAACAAGGAGGGCGGCCATAGTAGATAAGGAATGGAGATAATTTTGTTTCTAAAATTAAATAAGAAACTATATTTTAAATGAGATTTAAAATAAAGTGATTACTAATTATCTATTAGTTAAAGCAAAAGGGATCTCCTAATATTCAATAAATATGAGATAATAGAAAATTTGAGAACACAATTTTTGCTATCTATTTCTTATAGGTTGCCGAATTTTAGAGAGAGAAAAGAAAAGAAAATTCTTCTAATTCTCAGTTTCATCACATACATGCATTGATAGTGGTGAAATAGAAAATATCTAGTGATCAAATCTGATAGTTCTATTTTAGAGTTCACACTCTAGGTCTTACAGATTTCAAGCACTAAACGAGGAAGATTCGGGTTTTCTATGAAGGCTTGGAGCTTGGATCATTCGTGGTCAAAGAAATAAAGTTATCTGTATAATAGATCGTTATGTTTCTATCTTTATAAATTAATATGATTAATTTATTATTGTGTAAATTAATATATACTATAGAGTATTTAAAAGTTTTATGAAAATTTTTCTTATAAACGATCTGCACCTATAAGCTTCCTCAGTATGTGAAATTTAGAAACCGACAATACCACAATGAAATTCAGTGTCTAGACTATGATTTTCTCACATCTAAGGAAGGCAAAATACCAGAATCTGGTAACCAGAATGTGAGAAACTTGGATATAAGTGGTATAAATTTGGATTCTAGTGGCAACAACTCACAAACTGGACCAATCAATCAAGAAGTGGGTGAATTGGATAGGAATGGTATAATTTTAGATCAAATAAGTGATGTAGACCCAATAATAGAAGATGTGAGTCCGCCTCCAACTCCGTTTGAATCTGAGTCTCTCGTTCCGCAAACTAAAGATGTGGCTTTACCTTCGTTTACATACCATACCAATCACTTGTTGAGGATGTTCCTAACCCACACAGAAGACAATTACCACAACGTCACACAAGAGGTATCCCTAAACCCACATATGAGCCTGAGCTTTCTAATAAAGTCAAATATCTCATAAGTCATTTTGAGTCTAACCATTATCTGTCTGGATTGAATATGTCATTTGTAAATCAATTCTCCAGTATATCTATTTCTAACAATGTGCAAGAGAATACTAATTTTTTTTTTTTTTTAAAAAAAACCACTCTTTAAAATTTAACATATATGTGTCAAAACACTTAACATGAAGGTGTTTGGTATGAGAATTAGTGTCATGGTTTGAATCATGATTTATGGCTCACTACAATATTTTATCTTATAAAAAACACACATAAACTGAGAATGATTCTGAATCATAATTCTAAATCTATGAACTAAACGTCTACTAAGTATTAAATATACATGTGCGAAGTCCGTGACTCTCCTTAGTATAATAGAAATTCTCAAAAGAATTTTACATTTATGTAGAAAAAACAATTAACAAACTGCCCACATGCGAACCTCCAATTAGTTTATCATAAAAAGTTTTAATGGGAAGTCATTAATTCAATAATATTCATCAACGTCGCTGAGCCGTCCATTTGATCTTTCCACATTTTCCATTAAAAGAGGATGAATGTTTTTCTCTGCACTTCACATCACAAATTGAGGTACAGAAACATCTTGTCCACTCAAAAAAAGGCTTTATGATCTTGTATTCTACCATGAACAAAATAAATAAATAAATAAATAAAAGGAAAAAGGTATAGATATAGATATATATATATATATAAATTGACATTTAATTCGTTATTTAGGACATTTTGATAACTCTATGCTTTAAAATTTAATTTAAATAAAAACTAATTTAAATTTAAACTTTTAATTATGAAACATACATTATTAATAGAATGTAAGTTAATATTTTATGAAATTTTTTTGTACAATAAAAAAAAATTTATGAAGTTTTTAATAAGAAACTTTTATTTTTCAAGAATAAAAAAGGAACTATAATTATGAGGTGGGGAATTTGCTGAGTCATAAGAGAGTAGAAAAGATTTATTTGTTTTGTTTTTTTTTAATTTTACTATATTACATATAAATCAAAATCAACAAATAAGGGTGTGTGGGTAAAATAGTAATTGTGTTCAAGATTTTAATAACAACTGGGATTAATTTTAAAAATTCTCCTAAACTATGACTTTTATAACACTTTATTATCTAAATTTTAAAACGTAGCATCTATTTTCTCTAAAATTTATTCAGCTAAAATTTTTTTTTTTCTGTTATAATAAGTGACCGAATTATTATGTATTATTTATTTAGTGAGATTTAAAAATTTAATTACACTTATACCCTTCTAATTGAATTAGATCCTATTATTATTGAAAAAATTCACCGTATTTTCTTTGACCATCATCTTCACTTTCTCTTTCCTTCTCTGCCACATTTTCTAAGGTTCTTTTCTTCCTTTGGAAAAGTAGTACCCACTCCCCACCTGACCCCACCAATACCCACTCCTGGCCACCACATTGCCATCGGCGAACGCGATTCCCGCCATAACGGTTGACGCCGAGTCGGAGACAAACACCCCACAGGTCTCGCTCTTGACGTTGCCGGCGAGAAATGATGTCGCATCAGTCTGTGCCGCCGAGTGAAGGTCCCTGTAGAGCTCTTGCATGAACTCCTCGACTTCTTCTTCTTTGATGGGAATCTCTGGCGATAGCTCTAGTACAGCGCCCTCTTGCTCCGTCAGCAGCCCATTCAACTTGTCAGACATTTCAGGTGCCGGAGACTTTGGGCTTGCTTCCATTACTTGAAATGGGCCGAAGTTCAGAGAGAGAGAGAGAGAGAGAGAGTGAAGATGAAAACAATTCTATTGAGAAGCAAGCCCAAAGTCAAGATAGGGAAAGAGAAAACAAGTGACACGTAGCGAAAACAATTCTATTGAGAAAAGAAAACAAAACTAGGTGCCACATCATCACGGGCAATCTGACATGTAGAGAGGAAAAGAGAAAGTGAAGATGACGGTCAAAGAAAATAAGATGAATTTTTTTAATAAAAATAGGAAATTATTTGATTAAAAAGATATAAGTGTAATTGTGCTTTTAATTTTTATTAAATAAATGACACGTAATGAATTTTATCACTCATTGTAATAGAAGGAGAAAACTTATTAACGAAACTAAGTTTGAGAAGAGCAGATGATACGTTTTAAAATTCATAAGGTAAAGTGTTATAAAGGTCATAGTTGAGGAGGAATTTTCAAAATTAATCCTAGCAACTATTATTAAGGCGACATGTGTAAAAACTGTTAGATTTCTTAACAAAGAGGACAATGTTGTTAGCGTTTTATTGTTTAAAACGGAACATATATTACGTTTTAAAAATCAGAGTACATGATGTTACAAGCTTATATTCAAAGAAAATTTTTGTAAGTAATCCTTTCAATTATTAGATTTGAACTTGTTTGTATGAATTGAGTGGGGTGTGTTATTAGATTGAATCAATTATAAAATTTCAGATATTTTTACAGATATTCGCCAATTTTGTAATATATATTTTTATCTTCATTTCCCTATATTTTATCGAAATTCTCAAGAATGTTGGCAGTTATATTTAATTTTTTTTGTCTTTATTATCCAATATTTATTGAAGTTTCCTCATAATTTTGACAGATATTGTTTTACACCCAAATCGTGTACAGAATCCGAGATAAGAATTTTACCCTTGATAACTAAATCCAAATGGAATAAATACAAATGGAATTTTACTCTTGATAAGAAATTTACCCTTGATATCTATGCTCAATGAAAGTTGTAAAAAAACTATACCTACAAAATCAATCAAAGAAAAGGTTGGAGTTTTTGGATTTTGTTTTGTTTTGTTTTGTTTTTGAAGGAAAAATTTCATTTTAAAATTAACAAATTACATACTTAATAATAGTGCTAAATGACCACAAACTATTAGAAAATTCGACTCTGAGCATTGACTGGTTCTACAAGTGAAGAAGGACAAAGCATAAGGGCAAACAGAAGTATCGAGACCCAACGGAGAAAGACCCGATCGGCACAAGCAAAATCGAGCGAGACCAAAGCTCGTTATAAAGAACCACGATAGTTGATGGATAAAACCAGTCGATCAAGACCAAATCCCAAAATTGGGGACACAAGCGGCGCAGCTTAGAAACAAATCTAACCGTAAATGAACACACGCACTGTCGATAATTAACTTAGACGGGTGGGACACACACAAAAAATTGGGTGTGGAAAACCACATCCATTATAATTCATAAACATGGAGAAAACAACATCTTTATTAAAATTAACAAAATACTAAAAAAAGTATAAATGACTTCATCCAAATGGGAAGAAAAGCCGGCAACAAGCCAGCCACCACGATATGGAGGCCAAAGAACCTGGATCTAAGCAGAGTCCCCGTAGAGGAATTGTGACCATTAGCGATGAAAATGAAAGCGAAAGCAACTCAAATGAAGCCTTCACACTAGAGATTCGTCGAAAACCTCCTGCTCTTCACACCAATAGAATCGCCATGCCTATGTTGGAAAAATAATGCATCGAGTGCGCAACGGAATTTTAAAAAATTTAAATCAACGCCAAAGCCAATCAAGAACATGTTCATGATGCTATATAATATAAATACTAAAGATCTAAATCATACCTTGGAGATTTAGGAAACAACATGTCTGACAAATTAAAGTGTTTCAAACAGCAACCGAAAAAGCCTCAACCAACTCATTTTCTTTACTATTCTCGTTTCCATGATTAGAGTGCGGGTGAGCACATGTCGTTCAATCTCCCCTTGGTATTCTTGAACTCCTTACAACCACAAGATAGCCAAAGGAAAAATCGTTATTGAGAATTAAACAATTTTTCCTCTCAGGAATCTTTTGTCAATAGCCCCCAAAAAGTCTCTCAAGTTATCTAATGAATAATGTGACTTACTAGGCTATTTATATTGTTTAGGAACATATATCTGTAACAATTAGGTTTCTAAAAATTTATCTCACATATAGAGTCAGTTTCGCCACGTCAGCACACACTACGCATTACAACCGGTCGATCGATGACAGAGACGTTATAATTCACCGGTCGACCTGTCCTTTATGAACAGGCCAGCCGGACTGGTCGACCGCTCTGCACTAGCAAAAGTTGTTTTTTTAGTTTTGTTGGTAACCGAATCAAATTCGGATGCGGAAGCGTGGGGGGACGCGGATCGTGTATAGCAAAAATTTTCATAAAACTTTTGAGATACTCTATAGATTATATTAATTTATACATGAATAAATTAATCATGTTAATTTATATGTCAAGAACTCAATTGGGAAAAATACCTGGAAGCCGACTCGCATGATAACTTGAGTTCTTTAACCTCGAACAATCCTTGCTCTAAGCTTTGTGTTTAGAAAACCAAAGTCTTCCACATCAATTCCTTAATTCCACGTAGACGTCTGTGTGGGAACATGTGAGACAAAACACGTTTCAAAAACACTCTCATTTCCACAAACACCAATGCATGCACGATGTGGAATTTTTTGGGAGAAAAATTTTTCCTCTCTCTCTATGTTGAGAATTTCGGCCACACTAACTAATTAGGGCAGAAAATGTTTCAAAAATTCTATTTACAATTTTCTATCATTCTCATATTTAAAGAGTAGAAGTCAAACTTCAAAAAGAATCAAATCTCTATCTCCTATTTGAATTTGGAACAAAAAAAATCTCCTCTACTTTATCCCATTGTGGCCGGCCATGCTAGGGTTTTCTAACCCTATGTGTGGCGCCAAATCTGGATAGAGAAGGAAGAGAAATCATCCTTTATCCTGTAGTCCAATTTTAATTCAAATTCAAATTTGAATTAAGTCAAACTTAAATTAATTTGAATTCTAAATTGAACAACTTATCAAATAAGTTTAAAAGGATAAATTTAAATTATGTTCACAATTCAAATTCAAATTTAAATAATCACATTATTTAAATAATAATTAATTCTCAATTAATTATTTTTTAAGTATTTAATTTTAGAATTCCGTAATTCTAAAATTCCCATTTTGCCCTTTGTGTCTGGTAAAATTACAAGGACGACGTGGGGACTAATGGACCTATAATCCCGAGCTCTAATAAAATTAATAATTAATTAAACACTTTAATTAATTAATTCTATTAATTCCAATAGTTACTCCACTATAAACTTGGAATTGAATTCTCAAAATTATAGACATTAATTACTTCGAAACTGTGAAGTGTCCATTTGATATAGTCATTACATATAGATCAATCCTCCATAAATAATTCATAATTAGAGTTAGGTAGAATCCGTTAACCTCTCTAATTATATCTTCATCCTTGAGTACCATTGATTCTCTCTAATGGATAGTGATTCATAAAACACATTCATGAACCAGAGCGCTCTTACTAATCCAAGTACCGAATCAATACTCAAGAGAATTATTTATCCACTTCTCTCTTAAGAAGGAATGGATTTCATCTCGTATAATAACATTCCCGGCTACCTATTTCACCATGTCTCCAAAATACAAGGAATAGGATTCAGGGTCTCAGAATCCGTACCGAATAAATCAAAAGACATAAATCCATAAATAGGAGTTTGTTAAGAACTCAGGATTAAGATCATCTTATATATGACCATCGGTAGACTTAATTAGAATTTCTATGCTTAACGGAAATTATTAGAAATTCATATTGTGTCTGCGTCCATGTTCCACATAATCTCATTATGTGAAATACATTCATTCAATATCTCGCCATATTAACAGTGCGGAGAACACCGTTCCATTCTAAATGGGAATGACATGTATTAATAATGTTTTAATTAAAGATTCCGAACTTTAATTAAATTCATTATGAACAACATTTTTTATTATTATCCTTAAACATTATCCTCTTATATATAATATTTATATACAATGTTTAAGGTTACATAAATAATCACGGAATTTTCATTTGATATTCATAAAATATTCATAAATATATGCACATAAAATGATGAATAAACTCTTTTATTAAATAAATAAGAAATATCCTATTACATCTCATGCTTCCAAGACATTATTCCCAACAAGTTTTTCAACACGCGAAACTCGCACGGAGCCTCAGTTTTGATTCAAGCAACCCAATAGAGAAATTGCCTGATCAAAATAGTCATAGAATAGTCTTCCCATATTAAACAACTTTTAAAACAATAATTCAACCAATTTATCTAGAATTAATTTAACAATTAATTCACCCAATAAATCACTTATGAATTAATTAACCAATCTCATATTAACTTTGAACCTCTTTTATGGAAATAACACAAGTTACCAATATGTAAGAAATCCGTATCGTTTCAAAAAATTATGTGAGCTAGCAAAGGTACCCAATGAGCATATATAAATCAAATTCCTATAATCACAACTCTACTTGTAAACCAACAAGGGTGTCTCATAATTATAAAACTCTAGCGCTACTCCACTAAAAGCCTAGAGCTGCACTCTCGATTTATATAGCGTATTTACAAAGCTCTGAATAGCTCTTGTCCATGACTCAATATATTAGTATATCACTCCCATAGGATATCCATAATCGACTTGAGGTCAAGTTCCGTTTTACCTTGATGATTATATTTATCTTATGTTCCATTATCACACTATCAGAAAACCACTATTCATATAATTACAAATAGTGAACCATTAGATAACACAGAGTAGTCTAATGGTCGAGAGCTCGTATTTTCTAATCCACTGATAATGCATAAGAGGATATCATTGACACTTTATAGGAGCTATGAATTTTACTATCTATGAATAACAAATCTACGTATACACGAGTCATACTCCCAATGTACCGGTAAGCGTACCTTTACATAGTGTCAAGATGTCTCCTTTTGGTACATCAAAGGATACAAGTCAAGCATACGAGTTCATTATTCATATCAAGATTAAGATGACAACATATGATTCGTCAAAAGTGAATTGTTTTATTCAAACAGAATTATTAATTAAAACAATTCAACTTTAGTCTAATCCAATATAGATTTCACCATTAGAAACTATATTAATGTCTCTACCCATGGAGCCCCACCTCCGACGACCAAGACAAGCTGTCTCCGTTAAGAAGTAGACAACATAACAATCTTAACATGAATAAAGCGCCCAACTTTATTCTCTCGATTGTGGATCATATTATTTAGACTATCATCTTTAAATTCATGTCTTCCGCATGTTCTTCACATTACATGCATGACCTAAAGATTTAAAATGACAGTCTCAGACTTTCAGTTTGCTTATCATAAAGTCAACTAATATGAACATAAAGAGGAATACATAAATATATGAAATAAATAAATTTTTATTAATAGTCAAAATGTCTCGAAGAACATCGTTACACATTTATTCCTAAGGGCATAAACACTAACAGCCTCCACCTCCAACATCAGTCGCCCCAAGACACCATCACCCCTTCCCCGAACCATATTGATGAGGGAGTCGAGAACCTAGAGCAACAACACCACCATACTGTAATAACTAAGAAAATCCTAGAATTAAATCATGTAATTATTTTATTCAAGTCAAGGATTTTTTTTGAGAATATCATGTCATATTTTGTGACTAAAGGATTTATGGAATTAATGTCAGTATTCCTAAATTATGTAGTAAATTTTATGATTAGTTCATTTCTTAAGAGCAAGTAAATTCAATCCATAAATTCTTACCGCAATTAAGGCGGAAGAATTCTCAGTACATATACACTTTGAGAATTTTAATCTCAGGAATCTCCTAGCGTAGTATAATTTACGCTCTGACATTTAAAGAGAAAACTTTGAGTTTCTAAATAGATAAGAGGAAATTACAAGGGTAATATTTCAGTAAAGAAATTCATATGTAATATGATATAGCATTTTAAGAAAATGAAACTTATGTTCAAAATGATATAACATTTTTATAGCATAAAAAAACTCCAAAAATTTCCCAGAGGTTTTAGAAAGTATAAATATATTAAAGTCAATTACAGTGACGGCCACTCAGTAGGATCATCACACATACTCCAACTCACCATATCTACACTTCCATCGCCCAAGGACCGCACCTATCAACGATCAACCGGACCCGTATGATCTTAGCCACTATCTTAAGGGTCGAGAGTCTGACGACCAATCATTTGCAGCGTCAAACTATGGCCCTAAAAAGGAATCCCGGACTCGAAACTCTATCCGCACTTCTTGAGAGAGAGAAGAGAGAGAGAGAATTTTTGTTTTCCTTTATGGATCTTATGAAGAAAAACAAAAGTAAACAACAAAGATACAATAGTACTAACATCTAAATAAAAGTAAAAAGTTTATTCAATAAGGTATCCATATAGATAGATTGCAGATCATGAGATGGAATCATTTAAAGATTTTAAAGAGGAAATAGAGTAATATGATGGGTATGATATATATACGCTACTTTTGTTGAGATGAAAGATACTATAGTACTAACATTCGTAAAGAGACCAACAAAGCATAAACAAAACGTCGTTTTCTTCCATTCATAATTGGTGATTAACTGGCTGTGGGGGCTGAAGCAGGTGAATGTGAAATATTTTGTCGGTCTGTTAATCTTGTCCATCCATTGCTATTTAAACGGCCCAAATTCAGCCGGCTGGTTGGAATCAACTCCCTATATATATATTTATATATATTTATATATATATATATGAATAAGTTTTTAATAGTTATAAAGGGTCCTAATACAATAAAACATAACGCAAACTTAATAGTGCAAATTAAACTAATCAACGAAGAGCCCTAAATCGAAATCAAACTTTAGCAGGAGGTTTGGGGTCATGTTCTGGGTTTGCACCAACTCCTGAATAGTCTGTCTTTTCAAAATCCATTCTTCCTTCAAAAAGTCCCTCTTCCAACTCAAACTTCACACCACCAAGTTTAACCTACAAATCGAACATGTATTACCAACATCAATTATTATCATTATTATAATTGAATATTCACAAATCATACATCAAGAGAGAAAGAAAGATTACTTAAAGAGGGGAAAAGACAGAAAGATGACCTCATTAGGCTTTTCCATCTTATTTGAGTCCCACGCAAGGCTTCCTATTTGTTACAACAAATGAAACACATATTATATATACATATATATATATATATATATATATATATGAAGAAAACAATCATGCCGACTGAGTTTTAATTAAGAAAAAAAGGTTAGGGGTCTTACTTGTTGCTGGAGCAGCCACGGATAAGATTATGACAAGAAGCAATATGCTGATCCTGAAAGCCAGCTTGTGCTTCATAGTAAATTAGTTTCTTTTTTTTTTCTTTTTTTTTTCAATGAATTCTCTCTTGAGAGTTACAAAATGGAGATGATTGTGGTTTGGTGGCTGGAAGTGGAATGAATGATGAGAGTGGAAGTGCTTAAATCAAAGTGTTTGTTTTGTCAGCAACAGTCAACTTCCTATGTTTATCTCATTGCTGAGTGGGTTTGTTCCACTTCCATTTGTTTATAATATCTCCACGTGTCACTCATACACCTTACTATTCATGCTCAAATATCTTATCACACGCTTTTTTTTCTCTGAATATCTTATTACTCGCTTAAATTTGAGCCAGTGCACATCTCAAGAATCATTATAGTCCCGATTTGAATTTAAAATTTAAAATTTATTATAATAAAAAAATTTTAATAATAATTACATATAATTTTTTTATTACAGTAAAAAATTCTCATATAAAGTTATTTTTAATTTAAATTAAAAACTTAAATTAATAAAACTAAACGGGTTTATAATTTTTTCTTTTAAAACAAGAGGAGCCGGCCCTTGACAGAAACAAGAGAGAGATTGAGAGGTCTAAAAAGAGGGTCGTGATCAGAGCTCCGGCTTACCTTCAGGTGTGTCGCGCACTCTCGATGTTGAAATTTTTAATTGAGAAAATTTTTAAATTTATTTTTAAAGAGTATGAGTTTAAATTTTTACTTTTTATTGTTAATTAATATCCTTTAACTAATATAATTATTTGATTAAAAAAATATTAATTAATAATAAAATATAAAAAATTTTAACTCATTTAAAAAGTATTTATCTTATTTTTCCCATTTAATTATCATTCTCATTTAGTTATGGACTTTCTAGTGATTGGGGTTGATAGAAGGTGAGATGAAGAATGGAGGTTGCTGATTGGGAGTGTTATTTCAACACCTCTGACGTCTGACGGCTAAGATTGTCTTGATCTATGCAGTGGCGTGAACCTTGTGGTGGTGGCTATGCTATCTTTAGACTCGACTTATACAATCGTTTGACTTGTTGAAGGCAGAGAGCAGCCTTTCTACATTTGTTTGACCCGAAAATCTATCACGGAACCTCAGTGTCAATTCGAGTAATCCAATATAGAAATTATTTGATTAAAATTGACATGTATAGATATTCTAATATCAAATAAAATCTAAAATAATAATTTAATTAATTTATCTTGAATTATTTAGTCAATTAATTCAACTGATAAATTGTTCATGAATTAATTCCATCCGACTCGTAACCAATCACATGAATAAAATAAGTTACTAATATGTAAGAAATATCATATGATATCAATAAAGTATATGCGGTAACAAAGAAACCTGATGGTTATATCTAGATCAAGTTCATATAATTATGTGAACCTGAAAAATTTATGACTAATGAGAAAACCTTTTTAACAGAATCTGTAGAATATGACAGGGATCTTTACACCTATAAAAAGGCTATGAAGAATGTTGATCCAAAGTTCTAGTCTGGTGCCATGAAAGCTGAGATGGAATCAATGGATTCTAATCAAGTCTAGAAATTTATAGATCTTCCTGATGGGATTAAACCTATTAGATGTAAATGGGTCTATAAAAGAAAGAGAAATGCAAAAGAAAAGATCAAAACCTTTAAGGCTAAACTCATAACTAAGAGATACATGCAAAAAGAGGACATTGATAATGAGAAAACCTTTTCTCTTATAGCCATGCTTAAGTCCATCTGCATTCTCTTATCTATTGCGGCTGCTTTTGACTAAGAGATTTTCTTGTACGACGTTTTCATTGTAAACCAAACCAATTAGAGTGGAAAAACCAACAAAACAACAACCTAAGGAGCTTCGGCATAGTGGGATGATTTGTTGTGAACCTAAAAGATTCATAGCTAATAGAGAAACCTTTTCAACATAATCTTTGGAACACAACAGGGGTCCTTGCACCTATAAAGAGGCTATAGATGATGTTGATGCAAAGCTCTGAACTAATGTCATGAAAGCTGAGATGGAATCAATAGATTCTAATTAAGTCTGGAAACTTATAGATATTCCTGATGAGATTAAACCTATTAGATGTAAATGGGCCTACAAGAGAAAGAGAAATACATAAAGAAATGTCGAATCCTATAAGGCTAGATTGGTAGCTAAGAGATACATGCAAAAGGAGGGAATCAATTATGACGAAACATTTTTCCCTGTAGCCATGCTTAAGTCAATCTGCATTCTCTTATCCATTGCGGCTGCTCTCGACTACGAGATCTAGTAAATGGATGTAAAGACATCGTTCTTAAATGGCCATCTTAAGAAAAGTATCTATATTTACTAGTAAATACGATATTTACCGATAAATACAATATGTTATTGTTGCTGGTCCTTATGGTCAGATTATTAGGGTAAATACATATTTTCAGGGAAAGATAATATTTTCTGGTAAATATGGTATTTACTGATAAATACGGTATTTACCAACTGCCGCGACGGCTGTCGGTCAGTAGTCGCCAGCGATAGCCGTCAGTCACTAGTGCCAGCTATGGTGGACTAGAGGGGAAAGATGAGAGGTGAGAATGAGAGTGATACTTTGATTATTTAATATTGTTAGAAGCATGTATTAAATTATACTATAAACTACCTATTTTAAAAAATATGTTGTAATTCACTAATCACGTTATCAATTATGTTATTTCACTCCTCTCTACTTTTTATTTTTATTGTAGTCTCTTACATGTATAGATCCCTTTTTTTTGGTTTTGATTTGATGGAAAGTGTTATATTTATACTCGTTTATACCATCATTACCATAAAATACAATCTCTACGATAATATTGTTTTGTTGACAATAAACCGCGTTAAATTTTTTGATGTATATCTATATCAATAATCTATATATATATATATTATATATATATATATATATTAAACTTAATGCATTTACTAATCATCCTCCTCACAATTAAACTACTCAAATATTTCGTTCTAACTATTTTGTCTTCTTGTGCCTTTTTTCTCTATTTTGTAAAATGTTTTCTTGACTTTTCTTTCTTTAGTTTTTTGCCAACTTTCTTCCTCATCTCGGTACATTTTTCCCTTTGTTTCTGACTTCACTTTCTTCTTGTTTTTACTGTTCAAAAGGTTGCTTGTTGTGTTCTCTCTCTAACATTTCTTTTTGCCTCAAAAATCTTGTATTTTTAATTATGTATCATGAAAATATCTTTTTATTCTATTTGTCCTTATTAAAATAATTTTTCTCAAAATACTTAAATATCTCTCTTAAAATATTCTAAAAAATATTATTTTTTTCAAATGTTGTCTTTATAAATACTTTTTTAATTGCCTATTAAAATTTTTTTATATGTGCCCCTACTAAAATATATTTTCTTTTCTAAAATATAAAACATGTACATTAATCATCTTCTTTTATGTTAAAAATTTATTCTTCTCTTATAAAAATAGAGTAATAGTAAAACGTAGAGGATCATGAAAAGTAACGATTGCATTTAGCTAGCTGTTATTTCCTTGTTTAGGTTAGCAAACAAATTTGATAGTCCAACAAGTTAATTCTTTACAACTAATTTTACTTTTCTTTGACATTGAACTCAGCCACATAATTGACGTGTTATTTCTTACTATGCATGTTACCCCGTTCATTTCACCGATTTGAGTTTAGAATTCAAGTTTTACTACAGTAAAAAGCTTTCAGAAACAATCACATCTAACTTTTTTACTATAGTAAAAAGTTCTCACATAAAATCACATCTCAACTCAAATTAAAAACTCAAATCAACGAACTAAACGGTGTCTTGTATTTGATTTTTCAATTGCTATTGTTTAGGATTCTAAGGCATGATTCTTTTAAATGCAGGTGGAAAATATATTGGACTAATGGTGTTGAAGTGTGATCACTTTACGAATAGTATTCTGTTCTTTTTTGAGGGCTTGATTATGAGTGTTTATGAGCAACGTATTTTAAAATGCAGATAATGAAACTGTGAATATTTTGTTTTGCTGATTTTTTTTTTTCAAATTATTCCTATTATAAACATTTGTTGTCAGTTTTTGTTTCCTCATTTTTAATTAATTTCTCTATTTTAAATTTTCTTTGTTTGGTGCTAAGAACAATGTTAGAAATACCAATTCCAATCCTAAAATTTTTGTACTGTGGAGGTTAATTTCCAACAGTCAAATTTATATTAAGGATTAATGATTTAGCGGTTGAGTGATAAAATTAAGTGCGAGAAATAAAAGAGACACTGAAATTTATAGTGGCTCGCCTGTAATGAAGGGCTACATCCATTGTAGTGCTTAGTTTTTCATTATGTATGTAGCAAATATTACAGAGAAGTTTAAAGAAGCTTGAGAGAGACAATAATGGAGGAAAGAGAGAGAGGACGGCTCTAGGGCGTATTGCAAAGGTAATGCACGAGCTGGTGTGTCTTAAGATGTCCTAGACATTGTGGGAAGTCCTCCTTTTATAGTTGCAAGCTCTAATCTTCCATTTAAGGCTAGTTTTCCTTTCCTGAATAGAATTGACTTTCTTGATTGTGTTTTTATTCTACTTTCTTTATAGGCTTCATATCTTCTGAGATTTGGACCTCCTTTATTGCGATTTGATATATTCCTAAAATCTAAGAACGAAAGGTTCTTTGGAAGTTTCTCAAAATATTCTTTAGAGCAGTCGACTTCTCTACTCTGATGAACAGTTGTAGTCGACTCTAGATGCTAAAGTCGTTCTAATGTGAACCTAGATTCAAGTCGTCTTCTATCCTTCTTGAACAATTGAATCCTTCTCATTGATCTCCTTGGATGATGGTACTCCTAGAGTTATCACCTCCCCATCTAATTTAAGGTGGTCTCAGGGTCAGGAAATCTCCACTTGGGGAATTATCAACATACCTTATCCATTTATCCGTTCAGAGTTCAAAAAAATGTGTTACAACATTATCAAAAATTAAAGAAAATTCTATTAAATTAACTAAAAAATTAAACGATGTAATTATTTATATGTCATAAAATAAATTGAAATCTTAATGCCAAATTTAAATCTAACAATAACAAATTAAGTCTAATAACTTTGGACCTCCTTTATTGCGATTTGATATATTCCTAAAATCTAAGAACGGAAGGTTCTTTGGAAGTTTCTCAAAATATTCTTTAGAGCAGTCGACTTCTCTGCTCTGATGAACAGTTGTAGTCGACTCTAGATGCTAAAGTCGTTCTAATTTAAACCTAGATTCAAGTCATCTTCTATCCTTCTTGAACAATTGAATCCATCTCATTGATCTCCTTGGATGATGGTACTCCTAGAGTTATCACCTCCCCATCTAATTTAAGGTGGGGTCAGGAGGTGAGGTCAGGGTCAAGAAATCTCCTCTTGGAGAATTATCTACATAACTTAATTATCCATTTATCCGTTCAGAGTTCAAAAAATGTGTTACAACATTATCAAACATTAAAGAAAATTCTATTAAATTAACTAAAAAATTAAACGATGTAATTATTTATATGTCATAAAATAAATTAAAATCTTAATGCCAAATTTAAATCTAACAATAACAAATTAAGTCTAATAACTTTGCCCCAAATCGAGTTTCTCCCACCTCGCCCCACCTCCAAATCGAGGGCTAATTTTTGCCCACATATCTCCCTCACTTCAATATAATGTCCCCTGTACCCACATGATTAGGGACGTATACCCGCTGATTGAAACTCAAACTTACTCTCTAAAAGTAAGCTTACTTTCTCATCAAGTGTACTCGTTACTGTTATTTTACTTCATTGGAACTCAAACTCTTCCCAACGCTAGTCAAAGCCTCATGCTTCCCGTGTGTATATTTAGTTTGTTTAGTGTTTTAATACATATATGTCAAATTCTTAAGGGGTTAATTTTTTTAATTTGGTATTCACTTTTAAGTCGAGTAGACATATTTAATCAAGTAATGACAAAAATTAAGTTTACTGTTTCTTCTTGTTTAAACAGAACTCCATTGGCTTAAACAAGATCTCACCAGTTCGAACTTTTTTTATATATATAAAATTGTTGCACTTACTTTTAAAGTGCACGGGTCTAGAATTTCTCATTTTACTCTTAATTAATACCCTTTTTACTATAATATAGTTATTGGAATAAAAAGAATATTAATCTAGGAGTGAGGGTAAAATCCAGACCCATGCATTTTAGAGGGTATTTATCTTTTTTTCTTTTCTCTTTTTTGAATTGCAGGTGAAGAAAAATACTTCAATCTCTCCTATAATCTTAGTAAAAGGAATATTATTTCGGCATTGATCTCGATCGAGAAATATGGAACATTGGAACTAAAAACTCTAATTGTGGCATCCCTAAATAATTATAGACAATATTCACAATAATTCATTTTTTAAATCATGAGAAATTATTGACAATAATTCATTTTTTAAATCATGAGAAATAATTGATTTTTTTTACCAATCGAACCAAACCAACTAAATCATATCACATATTCACAATAATTGAATTTCCCATCTAAGGAACGGGGATCCAACATGCCATAAATAGCAAAGCCATATGATCATACTAGCTAGCATTAAAGGGTTTCATTATATCGACCCAATTTATAGACAATAATCGATTTTCTAAATCATGAGAAATAATTTATTTTCCATCAATCGAATATGCCTTGTGCTGTAATTGTGAGGTCTCGGGCCATTGTGACTAGTTGTAATGCTAAATCTACTCTAGATTCCTTTTAACTTAGTTCGTGTGGGAATTTCCTTACGTTTTATGGAATGTTTTGATATATTTCATTTTGCTAAAGATATTTTAATTTGATATGAAATAAGTTCATGAAAGATGACCCAAAGAGACGATACGATTAATACTTTCGAGCTCAAATCCGGATTAAATGAGCTATGATATTTATGATTTGGAACATAGTGAGTAACTATGTTAACTAAGTGGTTAAATTAATACTAACTAAGTGGTTAACTTAAGAAATTCAAAATTTAATATGTCAATGATTTAAGAGCTTGTTTAGTTCGCTGATTCGAGTTTTTAATTCGAGTTAAGATGTGACTTTATGTGAGAGCTTTTTATTGTAGTAAAAAAGTTAAATATGACTGTTTTTGAGGATTTTTTACTGTAGCAAAAAGGCAAATTCTAAACTCGAATCGGTGAATGAACGTATCTTAAAATTTAGCTTCAGTGTTACGTTAAGTGAATAATGTAAGAAATTTAGCATTTTGTGTCAAGGACTTAAAAGAAATTATTTTAAGACAAATAAATCAAGGGAAAAAAATATTTCAGAGAAAAGCATGTTGTAAATAAGTTAAAACGCTTAGGAGGACAGAGCACTTAAGAAATAATAAAAATCAAAAATAAAAAGAAAAATAAACCACTAAGATATAGTGATCATGGTATGAAGAAGATTAATCATCTTAAGAACTTGAAGATTTAATATGTTGATGATTTAGAATTTAGCTTTGTTGTTAGGTTAAGAGAATAATGTAAGAAATTTAACATTAGGTGTCAGTGATTTAAAAGAAATTATTTTGACACAAATAAATCAAGGAGAAATTATTTCAAAAAAAAAATATGTTGTAAATAAGTTGAAATGTTTTGGAGGACAGAGCACTTGAGAAATAATGAAAAGCAAAAATAAAATAAAAAAATTGAAAAAAATAAAATTTAAGGAAAAAGTGGCGAAAAAGAAAAAAAAAAGAGTAAAATTTAAGGAAAAGAAGGAAAAAAATGATAAAAGGGACAAATAATGATTTTATTTTTTAATAAAAAGTAAGAGGATGAGGTATTGTCATGTAGCGGTATGGGAGTTAGAAAGATCTTTGCCTTAGATGATAGCCATAAATAGCTAGACTTCAAATCGGAAAAGAACACCCATACTTAGAAAGTACTAAGCGAGAAAAAAAGACAATAAGATTGAGTGATCATGGTGAGTGCTAAGAAGATTATGTAGCAACAGCTGGCCGTGAGGATGATGTTAATCGTCATTTTAGCGGCGGCTTATTTGGTTGTCGCAGATTTTGATCATGAACATGACAACAACAACAACGAGGTCATTAACAGAAAGCTGATGAAATTAGAGCCGCAGCCAAACTGTGGTGGACTAGGTGCTTATTGTGACCTAGCCAATTAGTGTTGCGGAACCCTTGAATGTAAGCACAACCCAGGAATTACAGACTGGTCAGGAACTTGTGGACAAGGCAAGTGTAATGGAGTTGGTCGACCTTGCTACAAGCCACCCCCGGGTATGCTTTATCTTTGTTGCTGGGGCCTCGAATGCGTCAACTTTACCTGTCAACAAGCTGGTAGCACTGCATTGCAAGAGGCCGGTATCATGATGATAGGTTCGGCCTAATCAAACATCAGCTTCAAGAATAATATATATGCAAATAATATATTCAAACATGCATGCATTAAATAATATAAGTACCACTTAATTTAGTTTCATGATGCGTGTCTTTGTATGTCTACCTTTATCATATGATTTAATAAGAGTCATTATATTATACTGCTTTTTTTTTCTTTTCTTTTTTTCTTTTTCTCTTTTTTGCTTGCGGTGGGTTTGCTATCCTCATTATGATTGGTATTTCATTTCTTTGTTTTTTCTTTTGTTTTCATAATTTTTTGGAACTCGAATAAACTTATATCTTATTAGAATCAATTTTTTTAAAAAAATTTACAACTTAAAAAAAAAATAAGTTGTATCTTTTCTTTTTCAATTTTTGCCCTTAATTTGTCTTCAATATTGTTGTCTTGATCGAAGACAATTCTTTTTCCCAATGCTCAATGGATGGCAATTCTTTTCAAACCACATCGTCGGCTGCAATCTCATAATGTGCCAATTTTCATATTTCAAAATTGTCTTGTATTCGAGGTTTGTTATTTTTCTTTTTTTTTTAAATTCGGATGATATTTTAAATTAAGGTAATATAAACACTAATTCTGACTCAAATGACCACAAAAAAACAAAAAAACTACGACGAGGCCGATAAATAACCAGATCCATCAGATCCTCAAGGAAAAAAGCATTTATTAAGTTCCAAGCACTCACGCTTAGTAAGGTACTTTAAAAATTGAACACACACATGCCTTTATGATAAATCTTGAATACATTAAATTTGTAGTGTGTTACACGAAACTGCTCGTGCTGTAGATTTAATTGTTAAAAAATTA